>OY735262.1:8053095-8619971 GCA_963457715.1 Argyresthia albistria
GGTCCGACGCTCCAACTACGTCATTTTTACATCATCACAAGCGTAGATGCCTTACGAGAAATATCAAAGCGTTTCGAAAATAGCCGATATGTTTTGGGTCATAAGTTCGATAATACTGGTACTACTTTAACAAAACAAAAACTGGTGTTATGTCCACAAACCTAGCTTTAATAGCAAATGCCTCTGATTGCGAAATTCCGACCCTCCTCGGTCTTATTCATTGTATATTTCTAGCCATTGTATTTTTGTGGAGTGAGTGGAACCATTGGTCGGGGACGCCCAAGAAGGTATAAGACCAAACTGGCGATTTATTAGTGAAGGGGCAAATAAGAAGTACCCGTAACCGGCGAGCATGTAGGAAGAGACTCACGAATCTGGTCTTCAGTCAGTGTCTGCCTGGCCCTCTTCCGGGAAAAGGGCGTACAGCGTTTAATGATGACGACACTAGGTTAGTATTTCATAAATTTTCTGTTTCAACAGTTCCTAAAAGTATACAAAGAGCAAGAGTATTGTTTTTTAGTATTTGTGTGTAGTGTGTAAGAGCTGTTGATAAACCCATAATAAATGAATTAATTGAATAAGTAGCTACGCACCGGTATGTTGAGTTTCTTGGCGTCGACGGGCACGTGGAAGGGCCACGCGAACTGGTGCTTCCACACGCTCTTCATGACCGTCTTCTGCAGGAACTGCAGCTGGTTGGTCATGCGGCCCTGCCGGCGCGCCGTCTCCTCCGCCGCCGCGCCGTTCACGCCCTCCGACGCCGGCTGCTGGGCACAAGCGACAGACTTGTATACCACCGGGGAGGGCGTCCATACGTTACGTAACCAGTTTGGGGAGGGCGGGGGGGGCTTCCAAATACCGTTTATCGACCCGCTAAGAAAATATATGCGATTTGACGTTTGCAGCAGCCGGCGGCGCCGCCGTCTTGTCATACTACAATGGTCTCTAAAGGGGGGAGGGGGGTCAAAAATAGCAAAAAATAAAAAAAACAAACAAACATTTACATACAGGGCGGTCACGTAGTATGGGTACCTACGTTCCCTAGCACCTTCCTACCTACCTTACTAGCCCCCCTACCTCCCCTAACACTACTCACTGAAATAGCCCATAATAAAGAAGAAGCATATACATATATATAGGTGATACAGGTACCTACATCATAATCATAACTACATACAGGTCTCATACAAAACTGTCTTTCTCATACGAAACTGTCGTTTTAGCTAATGTATTTATTTGAATCCTTCTTTCTACCTCTTTGCATAAAGTGTGCTGGGGAACAGAATGAGACATGATCACGAGAACAGCATAAGAATAATAAGCACAAGAACTTACCATGCTTGTTGTGGCCAGAGGATCAACAGCCTGCATTGTGCTGGAGTCCGCTATCTATCTGCCAACAATGTGTAAGTACTGTAGCCACAATCATTTTAATTTAACAGGATCATTTTGGCCACCAACTGTCATGTAAAATTGTATTACACTTGAAACCAACATAGTTTGATATTTGGCAAGACAAGGCTTATCCAGAAGATGTCCCCTCTCGCTCCGACGTCTATTGTTCTTGTTCTGACGTCTAGAGTATACCAATTACTAATAACATATTCCATTATTATTGGTCAGACAGGAGCCTTGAATGGAGAGATAATCACCTCCTCCTGACTTGTGTGGTATTCCACATCTTCACATAGGTTTAGTATTCGGTCACAAACAGTTGAGAACATGATTGTGACATGCCCCATTACATGATTACACTATGTAGGTACTGTTCAATAAACAAGAAGAAAAGATTACACACCTGAATTGTAACAAGATGCTCGTCTAATTTCTGACTAAGAGGCATCAGCTGAATCCTCCAATAGCATTAAACTCTTCTATCATGTTATGTTTCGGTGCAGTTGCACCTAGTAGCCATTCATCCCATGAATCTGCTGGGGAGTCTGCCTGCCTGAAAATGAAATAGAATCTAACATTTATAAGCTTGAAAATAAATTAATTTTATTAACTTATGTTCTTGCAATGAACAAGGTCCAAGATGAACCAACTCAAACTGAGACCAATACCTAGTAGCATGCTAACAACTGGACTAGAATTTCTACAAACTCCATCAAGGTATCTTTTCACCTGGATTCATGATATTCATCATTAGGGTACTCCAAGGTTCCATCAGCTCCATGTTATAAAAATACGGCATTGTCATCTGATTTACAAAAGCATGAAAAATACCAGCTCAATCAGAAACTGGGAAGTGGGTCAAATTTCACTGGCAAGGTGCAAAAGTTAGCTCAATGGAGTTGTATGGCCAGAATGCTAACTTAACATTTTTAGGGTCAGGGCTACTTCATATTTTGTAGATTGTTCATATCTTAATGCAATGAGTCTGAGGATTCCTGGCAATTAAGAAACTATAAGGTACCTATAGCCAGCCCTTTTCCTTGTTTCAAGCAGATCTATTTGCAAACTAATGTCAATTGACCAAATCATGTTCAGACAGATTTGGTAAAAGAATTGATGATAATTTTGGCAGTGTATTACCTACTGATTTGACTTCATGGATGACCAGTAGAAAATAAACCTATCTGCTTTCTCGTGTGTGACTAGAACATGCAAGCATTTGCAAAATGCAAAGCATTTATCAGATCAGTTTTAGGTGTTCATACCTATTGGTAAATAAATAAAGCAGTGTACTATGGCCAAGAGGCATTGACTAATAATAGGTAGGTAATACAAAGGCTAATTTATGCCAGTATTTATGTGGTATTTTGAGCAAAAGTAGATCAGTTGACTGACCACTTCTAAGCTAGGCTACAAGATCAAGGCAGAAGGTGGACTTCAAGAATGTTCCCTGCCACTATAACTGAACATATCCCAATCATCAAGATTTTTGGGGGGAAATCAAAAAATATACAATTTTCGTACTGCAGATATATTTTTCGAGTAAAAAGGGGTACAGAAGGTTATAATAAAGACAAATAACGCAAATATAGGGTGACTAAATGTTCGTAATAGGGTTTCACATCAGTCCAGCTTTTACCAGCCCTACAACAAGTTTCTATACACTTCAGTTTTTGAAGCGGTGCAGCCTACGCACAAGCAGCGTTTAGATCTATTTTACAGATGTAAGCTTACATTACCAAGAAACCAGACCTTTTAGATCAGAAAATAGCCAAAATTACCTCGAAAGAGGCCATGAAACACGAAATATAAAATTTCTCCTAGAATCCAGTTGTTGCACTCTCGACTTCGATGTATAGCAAAATATATACTAAAACACTTCAAAATAACACCAATTGGACTGAAATCACTAGATATATAGCCAGATAATACGATTAGAGGACTCACGAAAAGACATTACGCCAATATGGCGGATGAACTAAAAATACAGTTCTACTGAAGATTGTAATTGTGTCGCTTCTCATCTAATTAAAAACCACCTAACACAAAAACATTGTTCGTGGTAATATCATAATCCAGTAAAATTCATGGTTTCATATATATCAACAAATTTCACTTTTCTCTAACAACAAAAAATAGCACAACACGGACTCGCAGGCTCAACGAGAGCTTCAGACATGGCGGATGGCGGCCAAACGAAAGCGATGAGCGTCCAAATATTTTTCATTTATCATCGTTATCATTACTGGAAACAAAATACGAAGGATATCGCTTAGCAAATATTACAAAATAAATATTATAAATATTTCGTAAACTGATTGCATTTGGGGAATCTATGAGCATTCGATTAGAAATTCATTTTATTTCGTCATATTTTTAAACCAAAATCCACGCCACAGACAAGGGGAGGAGGGGCGGCGGCGGGCGGGACGGGGAAAAATCGAAAACGACTAGAGTTGCCAGTTTATTAGACTAGATTTCCCAGATCTTTTAGCAAAGAAGTGGTTTTATATGTGTGTATTGTCTCAGTATGCCAGTCAGTATGCGCATGACACCGTCAAAGTGTGAAATGCATCATTCCATAGAATGCCAAATAAGGATTTAGAAAGACCGCGTTCGCAGATGCTTGTGCTAAATTTTTCTATGCTCTATGGTCCCTCATTTCTGCCCATCGTGGAGGCAGAACTTTGAAAACGGCGACTTTTTTTAAATATGACTTCAGAATCATGATTGGTCTCGTCTCCACCCGGATCCTCAGATATCGATTTTGAAGCAAATCGGTCTAGTAACCAAAAAGTTAAAGGTGGCGGTGATTGTTTCAATATTTTACTTCAGAATCATGAATGGGCTCCAACCGGATCCTCAGATATCGATTTTGAAGCAAATTGGTCAAGGAACCAAAAAGTTCAAGATGGCGGTCACTGTTTCAATACTTTACTTCAAAATCATGATTTGACTGACTCCAACCGGATCCTCAGATATCGATTTTGAAGCAAATCGGTGTAGTAACTGAAAATTTTAAGATGGGGCTTGGTGACTTGACTTTTTCAAAATCTGACTTCAGAATCATGATTGGACTCCACCAGGACATAGATAGGCGCTGGAAATTATTCCGAATCGCCCAGTGTGCAAAAATTCCGAAAGTTGGAATTATTCTGGAATTATTCCGAATCCTTCCATCTTGTAGATTTATAATCAGTTCCTGGGTAGATTGGTCGAATCGTACGATTACTCGTACGTACGATCGTAGTATTTCGATTTCATTTACCTTGTTGTTTGCAATCTATTTAATTTACACAATATCATCAATATTCTATTATATGTTTCGAGTCAAGATCGATAACTTGTCTTACGATAAGTGTAGCACGTCACTATTTGCCAATAAAGTATGTTAATTGTCTCTATACATTTTACCGTCGAAAAATACGATACTTCATAGGCGTATTTTGACACTGACAGCTGTCAGAGATCATCCTATGTTGGATAGGGTATAGTGTCAAATCCACGCCGACGAATTTGAAGGTAGAAGGTAAACTATCCAATAGTTTCAAATAAATATATTGGGCAAAATCATTACGATGGCAACCACAATGTATTTTTTATTTACTTTTTAATCTTGACTATGGTTGAGACTTGAGCTTTCCATACGCCGGCCCGGCACCGGCACCTGCACCGGTTTAGTGAGTAAAAGAGGGATAGAACTATAGCTCTGTCCCTCACTAAACCGGTGCCGGTGCCGGTGCCGGTGCCGGGCCGGCGTATCAAAAAACGCCTGATGAGGAGGTTCGCGATAACGCGATAATTTCCGTTGTCGCGACAAGTCTAGCCAAGTAGATCGTCATAACGCGATGTTCATAGTGATGGGAATCTATCCCGGATAAATAGCCGTTATCGATATTTATTCGGAATGTATTAGGCAGGATAAATACCCAATAGGTGGATAAATACGTTTTATCGGTATTCAAGTTCTAGCGTGCTAATGTATAGAAGATATATCCTCAATTATCTCGCGCACGAGACACTTTAGGTTATTGACACTTTTTGTTTGTTTATGTCTCCCCTATCCATATCCATGGGGCGGGCGTCGCAAACGCAAAGGGGGCTTGGGGGGGGGTGCTGCTGTACCGTACTCGAAGGGTGTCAAACGGGACCCTAATAGTAAGCCCACGCTGTCCGTCTGTCTGTCTATCTTTCTGTCCGTCAGCGGGTCTTAGAGCACGAACCGTAATAGATAGAAAGTTGAAATTTTCACATAATGTGTATATCTGTTGAGACGCAACAATGTTATTTAAGTTTTAATTTTAAGTTACAGTATAAAGAATATGAAATAATGAAATACTAGAGACAAACTAAAGGGATCCCCATACAAGAGACGTCATTTTAATTTGCTTTTTTTTTGTTTTATTATTTTAAGTGCTTAAGTTGTATTGTACGAGGGTATGGTACCCTTCTTGTACGATTCCAACCCACACTTGACCGATTATTGGATTTTGCTCTTTACTTGAGCTCTAAGACTGTCTAATTTTATTATTTTACGTCAACGGGAAGTCAAATTCCAAATTATTTATTTCATCATCATCATTCGATTCCATAAGTAGTATGAAATTGAACTCTGGCAACAATGTGGTATTCCAAGGTCGTTAAGGATCACACTGTCCTTGACGCCTTGAAAGAGGCCAAAACCTTCTTCCCAGAAATGACGAAGGCGTTGAAAATTTTCTACAACGTGCACGGTAGAACGATCATTCAGCAGCCTCAGACGACTGAAAACATGTCTGCGTTGGCTGCGTTGTCACACAACAGAATGAATGGTTTGGCAATGATGAGTGTTCACAGAAAACTCATTGAAAAAATAAACAATTTTTTAACATGATGCAAGAGTTGCACAAAATCCAAGTAAATTATGTTTTAGTTAGGAAATTAAGTTCAATAATAAATACGAGTTCAATACGTAACTTTGTTTACAGATATAATTTAGTTTTTTGCCAAAATTCATACTCCCTCCCCCTATCCTCCATCCATGAACTTGCCCCCTCTGGGCTACCGGTTGGCGACGCCCATGTCCATATGCACACACACATTGTGTGTGAAAGACTTAAATCACTAAAAAACGTATTTATCCATTTTTAGGGTGCCGTTAGAGAAACAAGGAACCCTTATAGTTTCGTCAAGTCTGTCTGTCTGTCTGTCCATCCGTATGTCACAGCAATTTTATTTTAAAACTATTAAGACTACTCGGTTGAAACTTGGTATTTAGATGTATTCTGTGAACAATTTTTACAAAAATTTAAAAACTAAAATATTATTAAGGGGGTCTCCCCATACATGGAACTGACAGCAAAAATATTTTTTTATCAAACCTATATGTGTGGGGTGTCTATAGATAGATCTTTGAAAATGACGTTGAGGTTCCTTCAACCATTTTTCCTCAAAGTCAATCGTTAAAGAGACAGACCCTTCCAAAGTGGAAAAAATTGAGTCCCCACCCTTTAACTTTTAAAGTAAGAGAGTGAAAAAAATGTGGCGTATTTCGATACCTACAAACTTTCAACGAAAATTGATTTGAACAAAATATAATAAGCAGTTTTTAAGATATAAAACATTTATTAAAAACCGCAAAGATTTCTTTGTCATTCATACAAACACTATGAAAAACAAAGTTGCAACACAAGCATCCAGTCATATAATTACTTGTTACTACGGAACCCTTCGTGGGCGAGTGCACTTGGCCACTTTTTTATATTTATCCGCGGTTATTTATCCGCGACCCATCATCAGTATGTCACGCACTTTTATGCCTTTTTCCATACGCCGCCGCCGGCCCGGCACCGGCATTGACACCGGTTTAGTCAGTAAGAGAGGGATAGAACTATAGTTTTGTCCCTCACTTACTTTTTACCGGTGCCGATGCAGGGGCCGGGCCGGCGCGTATTGAAAAACGCCTACATAATAGGGGATTTTTTGACAGCTAAAAATAGTTCTGAAAGCTGCCGACAGATGGCTTTGTATAGACATGAATTCATATGACACAGTCTGTTGTCGTCACAGAGTAAGTAATTTTTGGCCGATCTTGAACGCAGCCCATAGACTGTCTACCATAGAGCAACACAACCAACACAACACGGTGCGGCGCGGGGCGGTGCGGCGTGTCATGTCAACCAACGTTCTTGTTCTTGTCTATGTCTATCATTCCGTCATTGTTCTGAGATTCCGTCCGTCCGTTACCTATGTACAATGTTGTAACTTGTAACCGTTTCACGAATGTATCTCTGCTCTGTTTTGTGAATATTATGACGACCCTGGCTATTATTTCGGACTTTGGTCAGAGTGTCGATAAAGGCTGGTTTACACGTCTTTAGTGCTTTAGTTATATAGAAAAAAATTACAATTTTTTTAGTAACAGTTTCTACGAGAAATGACAAAATTTAGCCCAGATTTAGTAGTTAGTTCAAAATGGTTAGTAATGGTTTAGTAGTTAGTTCAAATTAAATGTAGGTTCTTCCGTCCACTTCGACATGGTTCAACTACTACCAACTACCATAGAAAATATGATATTTCACTACTAGTACTACTACTACCCGTTTGTTTGGAGAAGGCAATTGCTGATAAAGAAAAAAACACAAAACCTCAACCAAAGAGTAAAGTAATGTTTGGTTTTGTATGGGTTTTTTTTCGACGATTGCCTTCTCCAAATCCAAACAAACGGGTTACGGGTGTGGTTTACTAAAGTACTTAACTAAAAAAGTACTAAATATGCTATTTTTCCTGTCCAAATGTGTTTAGTAATTTAGTTCACGCCCAACGACTAAACAAAAAAATAGAATGATTTCTAAATCAACTCTTGTAACTGTAATGTAACTTGACTTTACATGCAATAATTTAGTAAAAATTTAGTTAACAACTAAAGCACTAAATACGCGTAAACCAGCCATAAGGGGGCGGAAGCCCCTACTGATGATTTCCGTAGATCTGAGGGGTTACTATCAACTCTTATAGCAGGACCTAAACCGTGCAGTTCTGCTTTTTTCACACAAATTCATAACATTCTAGTATTGAAAAAGCAAAACGGCCCGGTTTAGGTCCTGCTATAAAAGTTGATAGTAACACCTCTGATCTGTCACTTGCTTCAACTTTTACTCTTGGCAGTCTGTGTCACTTGCTCGCTGATGATTTGTTTTTGTTGGTTGTCGTGGTTGTCGTTTGCTGAGGTCTTCTTCTTCTTCTTCTTTTTATTAATGGCGTCCTAACCTCTTTTGAGGTTAATTTTGCCAGTGTCAAGTGGTCAGGTTCTCATTTGAGAACCTGGAAATTATAATGTCTTGAGATGATTTGATGACTATGATGATGATGATTTGTCGCTCGTTAGCACTACCCGGGAAGTACGTGAAGGGCTGTGGGTTCCAAGTAATTCCGTCGGACGTGAGCGACTGCCTCCCCTGCTGAGTTCGTTTGATTTATTGACCGCTTTGACTTCTTGACCTTTTCTCTATGCTGAATTACTGACCACAGATTATGTTCTTCAGTTGTTATTATTTGGACTGGCAACTTTTCTCAATTCATGTCTGGCCTACGACATCTAGTGACGAATTTGGAACTACTGAAGTTGTTTTTAAAAAAATCCCCCATTGTCTTCGTCATAACATCAATTTTTATTGCGACAATCACGGCGACAATGGACTACGATTAGCCAAGCCAGGCGTTTTTCCATACGCCGGCCCAGCACCGGTATAGTGAGAGAGAACCGGTTTAGTGAGTAGTATAATCGACCTTTAAGCTCGACCGGTGCCGGTGCCCCGTTGCCGGACCGGCTTTTGGAAAAACGGACATTGACTGAATCTACTACGAGTACGAGGAATCTACTGTAGTACTGAACTGTATCGAATCGATTTATTTATGCATCGATGGAAACTTCCAATATTTGCTTATGGATTACTATAAACACAATTGACATTTTGCGAATGCTGCTGCTGTCAGTAATGTCAGTTTGACATTGACAATTCGTGAACTTGTCTGTCTGATTCTGTCCGATTAAAATCCACCACCTTTTCGTTCGCACTTTCGCAGTCAGAGCCGCAGAGGAATTTGCCTCACTTGCCTGCGGGGCGATTGCAGAATCCATTCAACAATCCAAACAACGCGGCCTTCCTATCCTTACTCCATTTACATTACAACACTAAGCTTCTTGGACCGGATTTGTCGTTCGTGATATACTATTGTTTTCATTGTGAATTTTCTGTCTACCTTGGTTTACTAAACTGTAAGTATTTCCTTCGTATTATGTAAAAGTAGTATGTACGTAATGCACTATCGATGTTGATGATCAGAAGCAAATCTGAATTAAATAACATAGCATAATGTTTTCATCAGTTGATTTCCCTCATAGTAGAAAACAAATTCCAGTTGTGATTGTAGTTTGTATGTAATATCTTTATTGTGCTACAAAAATTATGCATACTATCTTATAATAGATACACCATACATACACACACACACACACACACAATACACCCTAATGCAAGATATTTTATTATGCTTTGTATCTTTTATTTCATTTCCTCAGATTTATAATCAAGATAAATCTGCACCATTGAACTTTCATTTTTGTCAAGCATACAGAGGCATGAAGTGAATGTGGTTTAGGTACAAAAAAGTTGCTCTAATTTTGTCAATGAGGCCTGTGAGTGAAAGTACTGTTTTCCCACTGTAAAATTAGCCTTGATCTACTAATTGTTTGTAGTGCTGCCTGGTTGGATATTAGTCAATTTAATTAAAGATCATTTAAGTAAATATCATAATTTTTAATATAATTTCATGCAACTTATGAGAATAATATTTGTAATACAGAATTATCATGCAATACAAATAATGCACCTTTATTCACCTTTGTTTTTGGTTGTGTACTTGGTGTTTAATAAACTCACATATGCTTTCATAACACATTCTCTGATTTGGTCAATAAAAAGAGAATTGTTTTAAAACATGGAGTCCTTTGAAGTGGAGTGCTAATTATTTTCATTTTCAGATATTTAATAATGGAAGAGTCTGATTACGTCAACCACGAGCAACATATGTCACACGGAAACCACATGAGTCACAGTGAGCACATGCCCAATATGAACTACATGGGCCCTCATGAGGAACATGACATGAGTATGAATGACCCAAGTATGATGCAAGATCCTGCAGTTGTGAGTATTTATTCTTATTTATATATTTAGGATTAATTCAATTTGTTGCTATTCTGCCTCACATTCTATAAATATGTACAACAAGTCAACTTATCAATAATACTGTATCTTTTGTGGTTTACTGATAAGACAAGGATACAAAGTAAAGTAGCATTCTATGTCCATATGTGTGTAATTTATTAATATGTATTCTTTTTTACTTTGCACGATTTTTAGAGTTTGAATGCCAGTGATATACATGGTCAAATGTCACATGCGGGCCATTCCATGCACAGTGGACATAACATGAGAGCAGGTGAACATGGTATGCACAGTGGTGGACACATGATGTCAATGACGGTAAGTGTAATAGGACATGAGAACTCATATTTACTGTGATCAAATAACAAACTATAAATTGACTAATATCATTACTTTTTTTTTCCTAAAACAACAATGGTTATAAGTACATTATTGTAGACCTTGGTTGATTATGGTCTTTATACAGGGTCACTGGTAGTGGACCTACATACATATGTTGGAAGATGCTAGCATGGATGGCTATCCAAAATGTTACTGTTTTTGAGTTACGGGAATTTATAGGTTTTTGAAGAAATTGGTCGCTTTTGAACCAAATTCCAATTACCCCTTTTCTAGGTGGTTCTGTCCAGTTTTTTGCTGGAATTAGGTAGAAAAAGAGTAATTTACTTAGTTAAAAACAAAAACAGAACCAACTACAACATAAAATCACACAATGCAGGCTTATGGAGAAAATAACATATCACATGTTTACTTATTGGTATGACATTACAGCAGTGTCACCTATCACACAATGTCACAATATCTTCTGTTCTCTAGCTATTCAAAAAGGTATAATAGTCAAATAAAATCTTCATTATTCTTTAAGAAATTAGGCCACAAAGACGGTCAGGCAGTGGATTCTAAGAT
Source organism: Argyresthia albistria (assembly GCA_963457715.1). Lineage (NCBI taxonomy): Eukaryota > Metazoa > Arthropoda > Insecta > Lepidoptera > Argyresthiidae > Argyresthia > Argyresthia albistria. The sequence goes on from OY735262.1 coordinate 8,064,606, forward strand.
GAGCGGTGCTTTAAACAAAGGGTTAAGATTATAGTGATAAGTGAGAAAGCACGGAGGAGTATTGTTATTGCAATAGCATGGCATTGGCAAATTGGCATGACATGACCTGGGCCTCATTTCTGTAGAGTCCCTTAACTCGAAAACGGTAACTTTTTGTGTAGGGTGTTTCATAGTAACAATGGTTGCTTTTGATCCATGCTAGCATCTCCCAACGTATGTATGTAGGTCGATTCCTTATTTTCAAGTAACCTTGTTTATGAAATTGCATATGTGATATGATAGTTAAGTCTCGTTCTTTTTTTTACTGTAACTATCTAATTAATTCCAATAAAAGTGTACGTACATACAGCTGAATACCTTATACCTTTTATTATGTCATTGAATATGTATACTTATGCCTCATGCCCATTGTAATGTTATGTAAATTATTATTTAACTATACTTATTGTATGAGTACCAATATTAATCTGTCTCTTGTTCCAGTTTCACGGGGGCGTCACTGAAACGATATTATTTTCATGGTGGAACACATCTGCTGCTGGGGAATTTTTTGGCTCGTTCATCGCAATATTCGTATGTGCAGTGTTATATGAAGGGTATGTACTCTTGAACTTCTTGTTTACTAAACACTGTGGGCATAATACTCAGGCTCTGATGGTGACTTGTAGCTGTAGCACCTTCATAGTTGGAAATATCGACCGTTTTGCGATAATATTTTTAACGCATACTTCGTATTCTCATTACCGATACAGGATGGCGCATATTTGCATCCACATCTAGCCAGAAACCCAGACACATGACAGAGTAGCCGTCCATTAGCGTCATTTGATTGAATTATACTCTTTGTAGATAGGCAGTATTACATATCAATAAATAAGTCTGGAAGTGGCTTGTGGTACAACAAAGTTGCATTGTGATAATGATAACTACAGATAGCTATTCCCTGATATACATCAATGTTTGAAACTTTCGCCAATCAGTTTTAATGGGGTTTTACTGAACTGTAATGCTCAGTGGAGCAATCAATGCATCGTTGTTCTTGTTCTCGTAAGTAACTCAGGGACAAGCTAATAAACGAGCAATCATTCATACCGCGCGCGGGGGAAACATGTCACGAGTCACGACTATGCGAAACGCTGTATTAGAATGTAAGTAGGTATGGCACGCTAAATAATACTTGTGGATCATACAAAGTTACGGTTTTGTTGATGTCAGCATCATCGTCATGTCAGCAAAGAAGGAGATTCACATGAGGAGGGTCAAACTAAGTCGGATTTGTACAGTATGTTACATAAATCCAATATTGATACAGTACTCGTAATAAAATCAAACAAGACATTCAATGTCATTTATGTATCAAAACATAAGTGAGAATTGTTAAGTAATACCCGACGCCTAGCGACGACGACCGACGGTCTGACAAATCACCAAAAAATCAGATTTTCTACATATGTCTAATATTGATTGTTCTGTAGTCAGTACTGTACTCTGAATTCAGAGAGTCTACTAGCCTAACAGGATCTCAATTCTCGAGGCGAATTCTCGAAGCGTAGACGCCAATTGTCTACTATATTTTCATACAACAAAAGTGACAATATTGTCGTGTACGCTTTCAGTTCTAAGGGCGACCATTGCCCGCCAGAGCTCTAAAGGTCTGGTCTGGCCCATTAGCCCTTAGGCGCTATGCCTACCTGGTCTGGTACCTAGTTTCCAATGACGCTGGAGTGACAAACATTGTGGTAAAAAACTTTTAGCGTGGTACGCTGGAGCGAAAAATAATTGAAGCGAAATCCACGTGGTCGAACAAATGTCACCGCAGCGATAAGCATTGTGGCGAAAAACTTTCAACGCGTGATGGTACGCTGGGCGAAAAAATATCGAAGCTAAATCCACGTACCTAAACCTATATACTACACGATATATGCATAGCGCATACGACTCCTACTCTTCGAAGAAATTCGGCTTGAATTTGACCCACATCCCGTTATCCGATACACTGGTTGGATTCCGTCAGGATCCAGGATTCCAACCTGCATCTTCTATAAGAGAAGAGAAGCAAGCGTGGAATCCACTAGACCACGGAGACCAAATTAAATTTTACATAAAATAGCGTCACTCCTTTTCCCAAACGGGATGGCAGAGGCACAATGACAATGTGCCCACTTTTAGCCAGTTATTTAATACTCCATTTCGCGTCACAGGGGGCTATCCCCACCTTCACCCAACTGTTACTGCGATGTAACTTGGTTTTTATCAAATTTTGTATGCTAGAAAATACATTGCGAGTGGGTTTGCCTAGCACAATCCTGGCAAGGCTATGATTAATTAATCAACAATCAAGTGCGAGTAATACTCGCGCTCTTAGTTCCGAATTTCCGATCACTCTTGTAGATTGTGAGGAGCAACCTCGTAACCGACTAAACCACGGAGCTCAATAAATCTTATATTCCAGATTGAAATACTACAGAAAGCATCTCCTTTGGAAGACGTATGCAGGCCTTCAGTATTGTGCGGTCGCTCCACCGGACAAGGGAATTTCGAATGTCTGCTCTCCCGACGATGCGCAAGTTATACAGTTGAGTCAACCAACATAGATCTTTTATCTAGGAGAAAGAAAGTCTCAAGTTGCCGTCCTGTCGATTCTACTAATTGTGATCACTTGACGCAATCATGCGAGCCGTGATCGATCACTAGCTTGTGTTGTCACTTTGAATTAACAGATTGATTGAGCAAACAGCGACAGGCCACTAAGGTTCCGAACAGGAAGCGCGCCAATCGGAACCCTATACTAAGCGTCCGCTGTCCGTCTGTCAGCTTGTCTGTCCGTCAGCGAGCTTTATCTCTTATACCGTAATAGTGAGAGGGTGAAATTTTTTACTGAATGTGTATTTCTGTTGCCGCTACAGCAATAAAATTATTAACTCTACGATATTTTACCCCTTCACTCTCAGAAACACACCGCTCGAACGACCGAACCATGGCGAACTATTATTATATAAGATTTGTCGGCGAACCAGTTAAAAAAAATCTTCTTAAAGTTGCTGTCTGTGGTTGATTTGTTGAAAGGCCTATTGAAGTCGATGGTTTCTTGTTATGAGGTGGCATATTGTTATGAGGTGGTCCTATGTGCAAGATAACTATCATTAGAATCTGTTTCTAAAATACTAATACATGACTTTTCCATTTCAGGCCAATGCCACATGCACTGGAGCGGAATGTGTAAGTACATTACACAATTATCTATTTATTTAAACGCTAACTGACACAGTGACTGGAGTCTGAGAGACAATTCACAGCCTAAACCGCTGAAATTAGATAAAATTATGAAACAAATAAAATTCTTTATGTGGCGTATGATAGGTAGGCAAGGATTTAGCGCATGCAATAAAATGGAGAATGGACGTATTTATACTCCGGATTTCCAGCAAAGATGTCGGTAGGTATTTTAGGAAAGTAATTAGACAGAGCTTTACATCGCGTAGAGCTCTGTCCCTCACTTTCCTACTAACCAACCGATTTTTTTGCTGGAAATTGGAACTATAAAAGCGTCCAATGGGTGGGTTGGTGGTCAAGGTTTGTATGAACTGTCATCTTTTTAGACGACTTTGCGCTAGCAATAGAATAGAATAGAATAGAATAGAAAAGTGTTTATTTTTTGTCATTTCTTAAACAACTAGCGAAGCCGCTGTTGGCAACAAATTGTATGATGTTAATTTATAAACGGACTTTGCCACATAATACACATTAAAATACCGTACCTATACAGGGTGTAACAGAAAGGTGTAGTCATATTTTAGGGGGTTGTTAGGGACATCATTCTGAGCAACTTTCACTATGAAACCGATTTGATCAGAGCAATTTTAATTTTCACTTCTCTAACAATCAGCTGACCACCCGGACCAAAATGTATGGAGCAATGAAAAATAAAGTTGCTCTGATCAGATCGGTTTCATAGTGAAAGTTGCTCAGAATGGAGTCCCTAACAACCCCCTAAAATATGACTACACCTTTCTGTTACACCCTGTATAGGTACGGTATTTTAATGTGTAATAAGTGGCAAAGTCCGTTTATAAATTATCATCATACAATTTGTTGCCAACAGCGGCAGCGGCTTCGCTAGCGCAAAGTCGTCGCCCTGTATTGTATGTAGTGCCGAAAACGGCATTAGATAACGATATTTTATTTGTCTGAATGTGGGTTACAGGGTTGTTAAATACATGATGTTCTTGCCACACTCTACCTAAAGGCGTACAAATATTAATTTAAATTAAATTTAAATTAAATTATGTTTAAATTAAATTAAAAATACATGTCAATTCGAAAAATCAATATTGCAATAGGGTTATAATATACATGCACTACCTAATCATTAAACAATCTTTCAGTCACCGTTGAGGAAGTCCTGTACGCTATAGTAGCTTTGTTAAAGCAAATGTTCTTTGAGCTTTGATTTAAATAAATTGAAGGATTCTATTTCTCTGATACATTTCGGTATAGCATTATAAATTTTTGGTATCATCCCAAACACACTTTTTTGAAATAGTGCGGTTGAGTGCCACGTGATGATTAACTTAATGTTTCTTTTTGACTTTATTTTGTCAAAGTGATCCCAATTAGATATTTCTTACATAAACGGCCATTTCGTAAATATATAACGACGGTAGAGTTAAGATTTTTAATATCTATGCGATAATGAATATCTATGCGACATGCGACAGTATAAATACATTCGTTTTGCTTATTATCTTCCTAATGACATCTATTAGAACTAGCCAAGTGCATATTAAGACAGGTCAGGCAGGAGTAAGTATCTAATCTTTCGAGTGTTCATTGCTTGTTTGTTCAGTTTGGCTTCCGTTATCAAAATGGCAGATGGTACAAGATTGCATGCACCAAATGGAAACCTACACAGAGCTTTATCTCTGAGGCATCACAAAATGATGACTTAAATGAGCCAAAGAGCTTAACATGGCCACAATGTGGTATGATATCGTGTATAGCTTTATTTATAGCTTAGTAGGTGTACTGCAAGTCAGAAACGACTTTCTTAGATTATATTATAAGTTGAACAGGAATTGAGTAGTTTTTATCTATCGAATATTCACACAACAAGCTCTGGTTTACAGTTTACCTCCCGACCGGCTCATGTTTTGTTTACAGGAGGGGCGGATCCAGGTTACATTTTAGGGGGGCCATTTCGACTGGGTTCAGACGCAGTTAGAGTTAAAAGCAAAGCAAACAATAATATAGTATATTTAGTAATTTATTGAATGACACGAGTAACGAGAACCATATAAGAACGGAATAATCACACATTGCTACCATTTCGAATATATTTGTTTTTTCTGAGAATGCTTTGTAAAAGTGCACCTGAATTACATCGAAAAGTAGAGTCCAAACCAAAGAATGAAATTCCTGGGTCCTGTAGAACTAGGGTTGCCAACTTTTTGTGCAACAAAAGAAGTATATTAAAGATCGGTGAAATAAAATGAGCAGTATTTTACTAAAGAAAACAGTATATTATTTTTTTGTTGTTTTAAAACATATATTTCTTAGAACTTTTAGCAAAAGTTAACAGTTTGCTATCATTTTTAAAATATTCGTAAGCTTCCCCGCAATTTAAATTAATACTAAAATAAATGAGGAGCTCATTTTTGATTAAGTCAATTGAAGCTCTGTTTCTGTCGTCCCGCCACTTAGCATTCATTACTGAAAATACTCTTTCAGTAAAGGCTGAAGCGGCGGGAACGGAAAGTATCTACGAAACTATTTTACATATGTTTTTAATTCGTCTGAACCGTTTACTAATAAATGGCTCCATTTTTGTCCAGTATTCTTAAGGAGAAAGTCTTTTTCCTGAGACATTTTTTCATAAATTCCTTCTAATTGTATTAGTTCGGCATACAAACTATCCATATTAATACTGTTTTTTAGGCTCCGGCTAAAAACAGTATATTGTATACTTTTTTTATTGAACAGTAAAAAGTATAAACGAGCTGAAAACAGTATAATGCTGTTTTAAACAGTATGGTTGGGAACCCTATGTAGAACATAAGAACTCAGAGCGGCGTGAGCCGCCCCGTTAAAAACACATGGCTAGCATTTCGTAATTTCTTTATTGTACTCACATGACAGTAAAAATAGCTTAACATAGAAAAAAAAAAATTACAAAGGGGAGCTTATCTCTAATAAGAGATTTCTTCCAGCAAACCGATGATTTTTCTGATTCTCCTGAGTATGCTGTGTAGTGTGTGAGCTGTGAAAAAGTGCATCTTAATTAAATCGAATAGTTGAGTGATAAGAATGAAATTCCTGTGTTCTCGGGAACTCATGGACTTATGTCATAGGGCTGTGTCAGCCGCCCCGGGCAAAACACATGGTATTTCGATTATATTTATATTTCTCCTAAGTATGCTGTCAGCTGTGTAAAAGTGCACCTGAATAAAATCGAAAAGTTGAGTCCAAGGAATTAAATTCTTGGGATTCCAGGAATATAAGAACTCACGGCCGCCCCGAAAAAAATACATCGCTAGTGGCGAACATATTTCTGTTTCTTCTGAGTATGCTTTGTAAAAGTGCACCTGAATCAAATCAAAAAGTTGAGTCAAAAGAATGGACAATGGGCGTTTTAACAACAAAACATATACCATTTTCACAGTTAAGTACAGAAGATAAACGAATCGATATTCGTATCGTATCGTTATCGATATCGGACTTACAGCAGGCGTGTGACACTCCGCTCTTTACCTGCAAAGCCACAAGTAGATCCGCGGCCGCTGGTACGGCCCGACTCAGTAGGTTGCCGAGCGCCGCCGCCCGGGTTGCACTTGCACGTGCCGTTCTATCTAGCCCCGCGCGCCCAGCGTGTAGTTACTTACTTACTAAAATGAAGGCGAAGAAATACTGCATGCTTTGTTTGACGTTTCGTCACTGCACAGATGAATAAAGGTCACTGTCCTACTGACTGTCGATAGGATTTCTGGCCATTATGTAAAAGGTTAGGTAGGTACCTATACTACCTATATTAAATGTTATTCACTAATCTAGAATAATAATAGTAAGTGGTTCGTAGTTAGTAGTTAAGTAAATATCCAGTTTTATTGGTCACAAGAGACAACCCTTAGTTTCACGGGCCGCTTCAGACGAGGATAGAGTTACGCGACAGAAAGAGAGGTAACTTTTAGGCAATAATCGAAGTGCGGGCGCCGCGCTACACAGCATGAATTGTACGTTGTTGCGTTGTAGCAAGGGTCGTTTTTTAGTTGAACGATTATGTACAGTGTCCAATCTGTTCCTAACTCTTTATTAATCTGTGCTTACAGACAGAATTCATCTCATAACAATTACCGTAAACATCACAGAAAGGCCAAAATACGTCTTTTCTTTACCTGGATGACATCATACTCATATTCTCAGCAATCAACAATTCTTTGTTTGTTTTAAGGAGTGACTCATCAGGTTGGTCCCACCCATTCGCTGGAAATCGGGAATCGGTACAGTACTTAAAAAAAGACTGTAAAGTATGATGCCATGCCATCCATCCAGGTATACAATACAAATGACGTATTTTGAGCTACACCTATGTTACACAAATAAATGATTTGATTTCATTTGACCTTTCTTTGACTTTGTGGTGTCTGTATGTCCGATATTCGTTAATCTTCTGTACTTAACTTTAAAAGTGTCTAGAAAGTAGTAGATTAGGGATGAATTATAGCATGTCAAAAAAAGTGGGTTATATGGTCATATTAAAAGTCGATTATCTCGTCCTCTAAATAAATTTCAGTGTTGGCGTCATACAATGTTTTATTTATTATTTTGTGCCCTATCGAATGATATAGGTTTCGTCAGTGGCCACTATCTATACCAAGGTTCATACATTTCTGCCCCATGACCGTTCTGGGTGCCAAGGAAAATAAGAACTCATAGGGAAAAATCAGATGGCTGGTGGTGAATATATTTGTTTCTTCTGACAATGCTTTGTAAAATTGCATCTGAATTAAATCGAAAAGTTGAGTTAAAAAAACCTGGGCCGTTTGGGGGCGGGCATTGCCCCCAGGCCTCCCCCCTGTATCCGCTAATGTTTGTTTACAAGTAATTGTAATCCTTGTAGGTAGGTACCTACAATGGCGACAATATTATTGCTTTGCATAAATTACGAGGTTTTGTTATTGAAGGATTGTTAACAACATGCACGTAACCTTTTTGTGCACATTCAAATGTAATGAATGAAGATGTGATGGATGAATATGTATAGTATAATTTGACATGAGGTGGTCGGAGGCTCCTCAACATATACCACGCTTACCCTTAGGTGATGGAGCTAAAATGTGATCTCGAGTCCTTACGAAAAGAATATCGGTTGAAAGTCAATAGGTAGAGGTAGGTACCTAATGTAAAGATTTGTAAAGTACACTCAATGCAATGCAGCAAGCTATATCATTCTTAGAACAGATATAATCTTGTTGACAGATGTCGATTCAAGTGGTTGTGGCTCAAGTCGATTCAATGTATGATGACGTCCGCCGATTGTTTGAGAAAGCATTGTAGAATGCATTTCATCAAATAGTTCCTTTGTCAAAGTCTTTATTGTCAAATGGTTAAGTACGAAACTGCCTTGATCCAATGGAACTATTCGGTGAAACGCAGTCTAGTTGCAAGTTTGTTCACATTCGTTTTTAGGGTTCCGATCCTTAAAAGAAAAAATTAAAAACAAAAAATATTTTAAAAACAAAGTTTTTATTGAAATGCCCTAAAAGGAGAATAAGTATAACATTTAAATTGAATCAAATGCGTTAATTTAGTACATACACAATCTAAACGATATAAAAGCTTGTTGCTAGATTTACTTATAAAGAGCATGGTGGAGTATGACTCAATCTTATTCGTATCCGGGTAAAGGCCTGTGCTCCTCGGTTGGGATTAATGGGCTACATTTTAAAAATGTAGCCCCATTTTTACTTTATTAGATAGGTAGGCATAAATCCTGCAACAAGCTTTTATATCGTCTAAATTGTGTACTTATGTAATACATTAACGCATTTTTGAAGTAAAACTTCTTGGGGCACGGGGGTAAAATTTATTTAACCTCTCAACTGTGGGTTATTCATATTGCTTTTCAATTGCTAGTAGCCGGGTGCTTCACGAGTGGCTAAGAAATGTAACGGAAATTGGAATCGGTGACGTCAGGGTCGGCTGAAGACTTTTAAAACCGCAACTATTTTCAATACGGTTTTTAACTAATCAGATAAGATAATAATACATTCGTACAATAAAGAATGTTAATTAGTGAGAGAAAAACCTGATGAAACGTTAACAAATAAAAATTATTTTAAGCATTCTTCCACGTGTTCTTGATTTCCGGTATGGCCAAGATGGCGCCGCCGCCGCCGCCGCCGCTGGCTGGGAAAAACAAAACCAGTGACGTGACCAAAAACTACTTCGTTCAACCTCTTTGTTGGAACCGGAACTTATGTTTGACAGCTGTGCGATGCGATCCATACAGTTTGTAAGAAAAGAGTTTCATCAATGTCACACGGGTCGATATGGATTTCTAAAACAAGCAAAGCAATGCATACATTTGAGCGAGACGGCTTAAAGACGTGACGTCAGATGGTATATAATCTGAGCGAGATGCAAATAGTAGTGACACTATTGAATGAGTTAAGTATATCACCACGAGCGCGACAAATTGTAGATAAGAAATGGTGGGAAATAAATGACATGAGGTATTAAAAGTAAGTACAAGTATAAAATAATTTCAAATAATCGGACGTCTGAAACTTAAAAGTAACTTGAAGCAGAGATTGGATCTCAAAATTGGAAATTTAAATCTCTTTTAGTATAGGTAGGTATAGGTGTATAGTATAGGTACCACTTAATGATCTAGCTACAGAAGTTTTACTTCTAACACGTGTACGGTGCTACACGCGTATATTTTTTTTATTTTCTTCTTTTTAGGGCATTTAAGTAAAAGCTTTGTTTAAAAATATTTTTTTTGGCTTTTAATTAATTTTCACTTTTTAGCATTATCATGATATGACAAAAATCGAATCAAGACCTAGAGTACTTGTCAAGCACGACAGCGATGTGAATTGACGCCAAAATATATCATCATATTGAAATGCGTGGGTGTATCAAAACACGTCTCTTGTATGGGGACCCCCTTTAATTTATAATATCTCTCGCATTTCAGTATTTGTTGTTGTTGCGGCAACAGAATACAGATACACATTCTGTGAAAATTTCAAATTACTAGCTAGCTATACGGTTCGTGCTCTAGGACCCGCTGACGGACAGACAGACAGACGGACAGAGCGTGGGCTTAGTAATAGGATCCCGTTTGGCACCCTTCAGGTACGGTACCCTAAATAATAACCGGCCAAGTGCGAGTAGGACTCGCGCACCAAGAGTTCCGATCACACTTGGAGAGCTTAACGCGTGTAATTAAATTAGGTTTCCACATAAAAAACTAAAGTGATCATCAACTATCAACTAAAGTCATCCATGTAAACCAAATTGAATATTTTTAGAAAGACAGAAATTTGCAGTTTCAATTTGCAATAAAATAAGATCTTGCTTCGTGCCAAATTTCATGATTCTAGGTCAACGGGAAGTACCCTCTAGGTTTTGATTCCCTTGCGAATATAAAGCAATTTCAGCAAAATTGAGACATATGCGGTATCTTTTGATTGTGTTGACCTATAAGTTTAATTTTTTCACAACTTTAAGAGATCAGTGATCACTGATCACAGACTTGAGTAATCGATATTAGTTTCAATTTTATACCTCAATGCGTTTCTGAGAAGAAGTCTTAACAGACGGTGAGACAGACAGACAGTTACAGTTTTCGGATTTTTCCCTTTACTTGTGCTATAAGACCCTAGGCCAACCGGAAGTACCCCATAGGTTTTGATTCCACGCGAGTTCATAAAAATTCAGCATTATGACAATATCGCGGTATCTTTTGATTGCGTGGACCTCAAGGGACCATAGACCTGAGTAATTGATATTAATTTCAACATGATACCTCAAGGCGTTCCTGAGATAAGGGGTCGTGACAGACGGACAACAAAGTGATCCTATAAGGGTTCCTTTTAAGGATCGGAACCCTAAAAAGGAACTAAGTGTCTAACCACACTATGCCGAAGATACGCGTCTGAAGTTGAGGATGAGGGACACGCGTTAGGGACATCATTCTGAACAACTTTCACTATTGAAAGTTGTTCAGAATGAGGTCCCTAACAACCTTCTTTCGGCTTGTACACCCTTTTCTGTTACACCCTGTATATCTCTAGTTATTGTTATCGGTGTAGCATGTTGCGGTTTGGGTAATATGGTAAACGATAATAAAAGTGAACCGCCGCCCACTGACACCACACGACGATAGTGTGAGGGACAGAGTGGATAGGATATACATATAATATATAGGTACCCAACTACCCTTAACTATCGCGTCGGCGCCGGCGGCGTCGCACTGCTTGCATTGTTCCCTGTTCCTGTTTTTAGGGTTCCGTACCCGAAGGGTGCCAAACGGGACCTTATTACTGAGACTTCACTGTCTGTCTGTCTGTCACCAGGCTGTATCTCATGAACCGTGGTAGCTAGACAGTTGAAATTTTCACAGATGATGTATTCCTGTTGCCACTATAACAACAAATACTAAAAAACAAAATAAATTTAATATTAAGGGGGGCTCCCATACAACTAAGGTGTGTTTTTTTTTTTGCGGTTTTTTATAGATAATGGTACGGAACCCTTCGTGCGCGAGTCCGACTCGCACTTGGCTGGTTATTTAAATTGATAACTCAACTGCGCATTCCCGGGTTCGTTAGTCAAGTTACAAACTACCATTATGTCCAGAACGTATTTTAATTGTCATCGTATAATTGGTCCACAGGCCCACAATGCTGAGTACCGCGCATGCGTGGCAGACCTTCCTCCACGGAGTGCAGGTCCTGGTCAGCTACATGCTGATGCTGATCTTCATGACGTACAACACCTGGCTCTGCGCAGCCGTGGTCCTGGGCTCAGCCACCGGCTATTTCCTCTTCGGCTGGCGGGAGTCTGTGGTCGTCGACTTCACAGAACACTGCCACTGATATTGGCCTAACCTGATGAGGCCCAGGAACCCGCCCTAGTAGTTAGAGACAAGCTTTTCAATGGCTCAAATGGTGTATCCTAAAACATTTTATCATCCTAACTATGTTGTAATTTTGTAAGAGTATAGCCTTTACTGCTATAATCAAATCATGTATATGTTCTATGTTAAAGTTATACAATATACTTGTTAGGATATTTATGCTGTATGTTAGGATGTTGGACCGATTTATTAAATGGAGTTTGGAGATAAAGCTGCGTATGTGTATTGTTGACCAGTTCTTCCGCTTCAAGACATTTTGTTTATGTTTTAATTGCTCCTACAACAGTGCCTGCGATTCCGAAGGCGCTACGAACTATTCTAACCACAGAACAAAATACTAAATAAACTAATTAAAATGGTGTGTTTGAAAATGGAATCTGTGGCCATCGCGCAAGAGCTGTCGGATTTGAAGGTTGTCAGTTTAGTGCCTTGCCTTTATTTAGTGATTTTGACACCTCAAGAATAGCCCACTATATTCATTGAACTACTATTAGTAATGGTAGCTCAATGACTATATTTGTGAATGTTTCAACTAAATCCTCCATTTCCATTATCATTATCAGTTACCTATCAAAATAATCCAATAGATAAGAATAGCAAACCAAACACACAAATACTTGAGTTGTTTATTTATAAATAATACTGATTTATCTTTCGTAATAGTAAACACTTCATTGATGAGACTAGTCTATTGACTTGGATGCATTTTGATGCCGGTGTAGGTGGTGTTTTTTTAGGTTGGATATGCTGTTGCTCTGCTGACCACACTGCTCACAACAATATGGACGTTCACTTGTATGTGTCCTCCGATGAACTTTCAGTGAGTTCACAAAGTTGGTTCGAAATGTGCACTGGTCACACATATACAGTCTCTCATTGGTGTGAACCCGTTTGTGTTTGGATAGATTAGACATAATTTTGCTGACATAAGAGCAGCCGGGATAATCACATGAGTATTTCCTGTCTTCATTGTTTGTTACTTGTTGTTCCTGATTATTGGCACACCTAAAATAAGATTAGATTTTGTTTAAAACTTTGATCTTTTGAAAATTTTCAATCTCCAATTTCACTTAAGTATTCTATATTATAAATGTAAGGAAAGAATGTAAAGATGAAATGTTATGAAACATTTCAGACCCTCAATTCTACAAACGGATGGTTGCTGTAGCAAGGGCGTGGAAACCTGTTTTGGGCTTGGCGATGACGCCGCTACTTGTCGCGCCCCGACTACAAACAAAACAGGTTTTTCGCCCTCATACAATATAATATATATATCTAGGAGGCAATTGAATTCTTATTTGAAGAAGGCACTTACTTTACTAAAATATCTCTGCTGATGTGATTCTTCTGGTTTCTCTTATACTTTACAGTTTGTTTGGTTTTCAGCTGTAAAGAAATACCTTTATGCATGAAAGCTAAAGAAAAAAGTTTAGGGTGGTATGGATAATAGCAATAAGTAATAATAATATTAAAATAATGAATGTGATCCACTGAGCAAACATACTTAGAAACCGAATCTTACGGAAAGTATTATGTATATGATGGTGACCAAAGTGGTTGGAGTGTAATATAGATAAGGGGGTGCCAAGGAAAAAAAAAACTTAGTTTTTTTTCTTTGATAAAGTACCTTTTTCTTACACCTACTACCTTGAGCGGAACATCTGCCGTCAAGAGCTCTTGAATCAGTAGGAATTGTCCTATAATCATTATCATAATTTATGTCCGTCTCATCTGTTTCATGTTTTCCTATTTCAGAAAACTTGGTGCCTTCTTTGTGTGTTGCATGTGTCAAGTGATTCTCGCAAAATGTTTGTATCGTCGATTTGGTAAGGGATTTTTCTTTATCACTTTCAATCTCACTCAATATTTTGGATACTATGGATTTCCGTTGAGGACAAAAAGTAATGGTTTTCGGTGGCCTGCCCCTGGGATTTGTGTGTGAAATAGCAGTTTGAACAATCAATGGGTCATCTTGACTACTACCTGAATTCATTTTTGTATTCTGAATCAGCAACATGCGTCTTGAAATAAAAATTATTAAAAGTTTTTCTCGAATCGGCTTTCGGGCTTCTTTTCTTGTTTATTTTTGCAACAAATAATGAAATGAAGCCAACAACACCACCAATATATATACGTTACATAGTAGAATGAATTTGTTATTCTATTCTATTCTATTTTAGTTTATGGCACTTTGTTGCCTATCAACAAATTCTGCCAGTGTCAGGTGTAAGGCTTGACATGGGTCAGACAAGCCGCGAGGAAGCCGCGAGGTTAACAGGTTTAGTGTTATGTTATGATAAACGTAGTGATTACTTTCTCTGAGTTGCGTTCGTTTATTCACACCCGGTGTACGGTGTTGACACCAGATATCACGGCCGTTCGTTTATTCACTCTAAACAGCGTTCTTTATGCAGTGTTTTAACACCGTGTACATCACGTGTACATACCCTACACCGGGTGTGAATAAACGAACGCAACTTGTGTGTTATGTATGATATGAAATGAATGACCATCCATTGTATGACATAATTGACATTATTTTTTTTTTTATCGCATATGTGCTGGCCTCAAACCTTCACAGCCAAAACCGAATCGATTTGATCGTTCTGTTTTTTCTTCTTGCTGCCTTCAAGTGCCTTCTATGGGTTTCTGTCAGGGTCAGGCATTGAGATTTAGAGGTCAATGGGGTCAGGTCAGGTATCTGTCACTTGCTCACTGCGCTTTCCCATACGCCGCGGCCCGGCCCGGCACCGGCACCGGTTTAGTGAGTAAGAGAGGGACAGAGCTAATAGTTCTTCCTCAGAGTTCTTCTATCCCTCACTTACTCACTAAACCGGTGCCGATGCCGTTGCCTGCCGGGCCGGGGCGTATGGGAAATCTCCTAACGGAGAGGAAAACTGTCAATTCCTCACGCTAGGTGGCGCATGGCGTAATATGACACGAGGACTGTCAAATTGTATGAAAACCTGCACTTGACACTAGCGTAAAAGCACAATAGGTACAATCAACGAATCGCCATCTGCGTTTAGCTTTCAGTTTTCCTCTTAATTAGCGTATTTTCATTACGCCTCGGCCCGGCACTGGTTTAGTGAGTAAGTAAGGGATAGAACTTTATATAGCTCTGTCCCTTACTTACTCACTAAACCGGTGCTGGTGCACCGGGCCGGCGGCGGCGTATAGGCGTTTTTCCATACGCCTTACGCCTCGCTTCCGTATCGCACGCATCGCACGCACGTAACGGATTTTAGTATGCCTTGTATAGAAACTCATACAAGTTGTACGATACAACAGCGACCACTGATGCGTACGGTGCGGGTACGGATCGCATATCGGCAATGCCGACATGAGGCAACTTTTGCGATGCGTGCCGATGACATCATATGATACATACGATTGCTGGTACCTACTTGCGTCAGCAAATCCGATCGCTGCCGTGCCGATACAGTGGACGCACTATGAATAACCGGCCAAGTGCGAGTAGGACTCGCGCACCAAGGGTTCCGATCACACTTGGAGAGCGTAACACGTGTAATTAGGTCTCCACATAAAAAACTAAAGTGTGATGTCATCCATGTAAACCAAATTGAATATTTATTTAGAAAGACAGCAATACGCAGTTTCCAGATTTTTCCCTTTACTTGTGCTATAAGACCTTGCGTCGAGTCAAATTTCATGATTCTAGGTCAAAGGGAAGTACCCTCTAGGTTTTGATTCCCTTCGCGAATATCAAGCAATTTCAGCAAAATTGAGACATATGCGGTATCTTTTGATTGCGTTGACCATAAGTTTAATTTTTTCACAACTTTAAGAGATCACAGACTTGAGTAATCGATATTAATTTCAACTTTATATCTCCATGCGTTTCTGAGAAAAAGTCTTGACGTCTTGAAAAAGACGGTGAGACAGATAGAAATCGGCGCGGCGGCGCACCGGTTTAGTGAGGGGAGCTCAGAACAATAACTAAAGCATACTAACATGCTTTAGTTATTGTTCTGAGGAGGGGAGCTAAAGTTCCATCTCTCTCTTACTTACTAAACCGGTGCCGGTGCCGGGCCGGCAGCGGCGCGGCGGCGAGAAGAAAAGTTTCATGAACACAACATTGACATACATATTTGACAATATTATTATTGCTGTCAAGAGAAAGTAAATGTAAACAAAGACTAACAAAGTGAAACGCATCGCGTAGAACTCAAAAGAAAAGACACGAAAACGAATCGTAATTTTAGGCTACGATGAGGCTGAGGCAGTTCTCAATGATACGTTCATTTTCGTCTGCTACGCCACAAGCTACAGTTTTCCTGGACGAAATAAAGAAGAATTTCATAGCTACAAACACCTTTCAGAAGACTTTGCTCTCTGTTGGTTCTGCTGCTATTGCCCTGATGAATCCTCACAGAGGTGATATGATAGCGTGTCTCGGAGAAGTAACCGGGGAACCCTCAATAAAGCATATGCGAGGGAGAATGCTGGAAACCCCTGAAGGTGTAGAAATACTAAAAGAAATGCCTAGAATCAATTCAGAAACAGTATGTTTTAAAACATTGTCTCAAATGCCAGAAAACACTCTTGGGCGTGTATATGCAGACTTCATGCGTGAGAATAATATTACAGCGGATTCTAGATTACCTGTGCAGTTTATTGCTGACCCAGATCTAGCTTATGTAATGCAGCGGTACAGAGAAGTGCATGACCTGGTCCATGCTACCTTGTTCATGAGGACATCTATGTTGGGGGAGGTTAGAGTCTTTAATGTTTTTGTGATTATATCATATTTTCTTCCAGACCCTGAGATTTCGTAATTTCTGTATTGCAACAAATCATACATGGAAAGTATTTTAAGTATTTTTTGCAACAGGTGGCCGTGAAGTGGGTGGAAGGTAGAGTCTTTAATGTTTTTGTGATTATATCATATTTTCTTCCAGACCCTGAGATTTCGTAATTTCTGTATTGCAACAAATCATACATGGAAAGTATTTTTTACAACAGGTGGCTGTGAAGTGGGTGGAAGGTATTCAGACAAGGCTGCCGATGTGCGTCAGTGGAGGTATATGGGGAGCGGCCAGGCTCAAGCCGAAACACAGACAATTATACCTGAAGTATTATCTACCATGGGCTATTAAAACTGGACATCAAGCAAAATTTTTGCAGGGTAAGGTTTACATGTGAATGTTTATGCAAAGATAGTCCTGAAAGAAAAAGCTTCCAAAGTGCAGCCTGAACTAACCCAATCATGTAGGTAATTATGTTGATTTAATACTTACCGGAAATAATAAATCATCTTCAAATATGAACTTTGATGCTGTTATATTACTTTTGTGTTGTTTGAATTGCATTCATTTGCTATTTCATTTCATTTGAGATTTTATATTAATTTCAGGAGTGTATTTTGAGAAGAGATGGGACCAAGATATTGATGAATTCCACAAAGAAATGAACATCACCCGACTAGTAAAATAAACAAAAATTCTACATTTAATTTTATATCTGGGATGATTTTGATTTTTCATATTTTGAGTCAGTGATTTTCATACATATTCTAGTGTAATACAAATGTGTTGATTGTACATAGAAGAAAGTAGATTAATTAAATATGTTAAAATAGTATTGGGGAAGTTCGATGTATCACCAAAATGAAAGACAATGTCATCCCACTGCCCAAAACTTCCAATCCCTCCTCCTTCAAGGATTATCGACCCATCTCTATTTTACCCATCCTCTCCAAAGTCCTTGAATCCATAGTCCACTCTCAGCTCTCATCCTACCTTTCCTCAAACAACTTACTTAATCCGTACCAATCTGGGTTCAGACCAGGGCACAGTACTACCACAGCTCTCTTAAAAGTCAGCGATGACATCCAGCAGGCCATGGACCAGAAGCTACTCACTGTGTTGGCCCTGCTTGACTTCAGCAATGCCTTCAACTGCGTCGATTTTGACATTCTTGTTGCGATTCTGACTTCTTTAAATATCTCCTCACACGCGGCTCACTGGTTTGACTCCTACCTGAGAGATCGCCAGCAGCGCATTAAGTCTGAGGAAACCGATACTCAATGGTGTGATCTTACTGCAGGAGTGCCACAAGGCGGCATTCTCTTTCCTCTCTTGTTTTCAGTCTTTATCAACTCCATCTCCGATGTATTTTCTTCTCTGTATCATCTCTACGCAGATGACCTCCAAATCTATCGCCACTTCTCACCCTGCGATGTGGTTTCAGCCGTAGAGGCGTTGAATGCTGACCTCGAGAATGTGAAGGACTGGGCCTCGTCGCACGGACTATTGGTTAATCCGACCAAATCGCAAGCAATGATTATAGGAACCAGGCACACTCTTTCCCGGTTGCAATCACCCATTCCTGTTACTTATAATGGCACTACAATAGAGTATACTGCTAAAGCGAAAAACCTTGGCGTCATATTTGATAATCAGTTTTCATGGTCTCCACATGTCTGCGAGGTCAGCAGACGGGTCTTTGCGTCTTTCCACTCTCTCAGGCGACTCCAGAACTTCTTGCCGCGGCAAACCAAAATTACCCTTGCGCAGTCCCTTCTCCTGCCGCTGATTGACTATGCCGATGTTTCATGGGCGAGCGCAAACGAAGGGCAACTGGACAAACTCGAGCGACTCCAGAATCTCGGGATTCGGTTTATCTTCGGACTGCGCAAATTTGACCATGTCTCTCAATACCGTAAGGAGTTGGGGTGGCTTCCGATTCGTCGTCGCAGAGATTCGCACATTCTTCATTATCTTTTCAATATATTGAAAAATCCGCGCTATCCTAACTACTTTCGAGACCGTTTTGAGTATCTCTTTTCGGGAGATCGGCTTCGTAGATCTCACGCTGTCTCACTTTTGGCCACTCCTCGGCATAACACCGCTGCGTATGAGCACTCTTTCAGGTTGCGAGCGGTCCGGCTTTGGAACGAACTTCCTTGCACTATTAGGGACAGTCCTACCCTTTTCTCTTTCAAGAAACGTATTAAAGAGCACTACCTCTCTCTTTCGTAAAAGTTATTGTATGTATATATTTATTATATGTAAAGTGTATGTAGTATATTATCAGTATGTATAAGTAGTAGTAGTTCTTCTGTATTTAGTATTTGTTCGTTTATATTTTATTTAAACTTGTTATTGTGCACTGCCTACCCTTTCATTATATAATTTTTCCTTTCACGCCTGGTTTGCTGGAAGAGATCTCTTTTTAGAGATAAGCTCGCCTTTGTACATGTGTTTTCTTTTAATGTAACTGTTTAAATTATTGTGTGCAATAAAGAATTGTGAATTGTGACAATGTGTTATATTCAACAGCTTTTTAATTAATTGTGCAACCAACAGATCTTAGCATTGTTTGAACTATCTAATAAAGAATTGTATTTTAAATTAATTGTTGTCATTAACTATTTCCATAAATTAATTCCATTCTGTAAACCTTGTATTGTGCCTATATTCCTGCACAGAACCAATTACAATGAAATTCTCTGAATATACATAACAAAATGATAATGAAATACTCAGGCGCCCACCATCAGCTTGGCAAAATATTTACAGTAATTGATCATGATCATACAAGCACTGTAACACGCATGAATCTGTCATGAAAAGTAACTGGCCATAGTTATTACAATCACAAGAACCAAAATTTTACAGCATCTACTTATGCTATGTGCGCTACGCTACATATGCTTAGGTCAAACACTTGATGCCCGTAGGACAATATTATTGGAACAGGATGAATGTGCCCTCTCGCACTTACAGCAGGTTTTCATACCCGCCAGTGTACTAGTTTTCTGTTTGTTTACATTAGGTAACTGCACAGTAATCAGTAACGAACCGCACAATACTCACAGAGCGAGATTGACACATACTCTGTGACTGAGCTCGGTTCTTAACTTTCCGTGGGGTTACCGTGGCGTCAATGTTGCGGCAGAGAGCACAACAGTGGGTCTAGTCAACATGCAAAACGCAAATAACGTTCGCACGAAACGCTAGGAAAATGTATGCGATTTGACATTTCGAGAGGTAGGCAGCGTAAGCGTAGAGTAACTTATGTAGGTAGACAAACATATTCTTGGCGTTTCGTGCGAACGTTATTTGCGTTTTGACTAGACCCACAGGCAGCGTCCTAGGCCTCGTCCAGAGTGAATGGCCTCATCCAGACAGAACGCGCGGTGACTTAGGCCTAAGGCGGGCGCGGTGGCGGGGCCGCACTTCAGTGTCGCCGCACACGGGCCACAACCACAAACACGTGAATCTACAGAAGCCCGTGTGCGGCGACACTTAGCTTTACCCGCCTGTCAGTTCAGTATGCACGCGAGCGGCGTTTTCATATGTCCGATATTCCGCGCCCGCCTCAGCCCCTCAGTCTAGACCAGGCCCTAGTCTTTAATTCTATTGCCCCCTGGGCGTGATTGACATCAGCACAGCCTGTTAACCGGTGCCGGTGTGACATCCAAGTCTATAAGGCTACGGAAAGTGCCATTCTCATAACAGCATCTCCGAGCTGCGTCCATTGGGGTTGTGCAGTGGCGTCCTCTGGTGGCCGACGGTCGCCTTCCACTCGTACCAGACGCGGCGCGGGCTGACGCAGCGCCAGAATGTGGCGGTGACGGTGTCGCCGCGCGTCACCCGCAGCGGCGACTGCGGTGGAACGAACGTACAAAGTCGTAAACAGTGCACTTTCTGATTTTGTTACTAAGATGGACAAAGGCCACTCGATTCTGCATCACAGACCCGAGAGTGACGGCTGACTATCATTGGTATAAGGCGGCGCCTAGACGATCAATTAAATTGAGCAATATTTCGAATTATGCTATTTATTACGGCCCCTAGACGATCAATTAAATTGCGCAAATATTTTATTGCACTATTGCTGTACTGTATTAAATTGCGCAAGTCATACAATATCACACGAGAGAATGAAAATAGAGCTCCAAGTCTTAAACGTTTTTAAAGGACTACAGAGCCGTGAGTCGCGAACAGAATCGAAAGGCAATCGCTATAGATAGCGAAGGTGCAAAACTCCGGTTTGTTTGTACTTTGTAGACGGCGAGGCGCGTCTCACCACACCATCAAAACTCCGGTTTGTTTGTAGACGGCGAGGCGCGTCTCACCACACCATCAAAACTCCGGTTTGTTTGTAGACGGCGAGGCGCGTCTCACCACACCATCAAAACTCCGGTTTGTTTGTAGACGGCGAGGCGCGTCTCACCACACCATCAAAACTCCGGTTTGTTTGTAGACGGCGAGGCGCGTCTCACCACACCATCAAAACTCCGGTTTGTTTGTAGACGGCGAGGCGCGTCTCACTACACCATCAAAACCCGATTTTTGCGCCTTCGCAATCGCTATTGACGTGCGATTCAGCACGCGACCCGGGTCCGTGTAACAAGACTGATGCGCCGTTCCCGGCAATAGTACCACAAAATGTATGGGGGTAATATTGGCGGCAATATTACCTCATGCATTAAGCCGGGAATACACATGCATGTAGCTCGCAATCTTGCATAGTACTTGTATACAAGCTCCTTGCACGTGCAAGCTACTTTCATGTGTACACACTAACTTGTATGCATGTATCTTGCGCGCAAGTAGATTTCACACCATTTGATTTTCTTGCATGCAAGCTGAGGGAGGGGCCGCGGGGGGTAGCAAAACTGGTACGTGTGAGTGAACAGACGCGCAAGTAGGGCATGCAAGTACCTGTCGAGACGTGTCGCCGGTATTTTGTTGTTATTCTGTCTTTGTGTTAAAGTTAAATTTATTTCTTTTGTATTATTATGTCGTCACGGGGTGGGGAGATGAGAAGACTATACAGTTTATTTCAGTTTTACAGAAAATACTAGAGAGACCTAGGATGCAAGAAGTTACAGTCATGTGTATACGTCTTGGAAAAACAGGCATACAAGTACGCAACTTGCATGCAAGTTCGCAACTTGCATGCAAGTTCGCAACTTGCGTGCAAGTTTAACTTGCAAATGTATCACTGAGGGCTAGTAACTTGCATTTGTCATAAAACTTGCACGCAAGTTACATGTCTGTTTTACTTGCATGTGTATTCCCGGCTAGTCTTCCACAAATGGCAATATTGCCGTGGTGGCGGCACATCTATAGTGACAAGTGATTGCGTTGGCGACATTACCCTGATGGGAATGAAGACCGGGAACCAGGAGATCATGCCGGGGCTGTGGGTGGCGGGCACGATGCTCAGCGTCTCGCCGCCGAACAGCGAGCAGTCGAAATAGCCGCCGAAGCCGTGCATCACGTTGTCCTGATACACATACACATGGCTATTGAGTTAAGGGCGCGCCCTAGGCAATCGGAACTTAGAATTTCATCATTAACTGATTTTTAGAGGAAATTAAATGAAAAAAAGTTAAGCCAAGCTAAGCAAGTCTAAATGAGGAACATACTGTGCCATTTTTATAATGATTAGATAAATATCAAGAACACATATTCAGATGCTGTGTTTAAAATAAAACATTGTGACAGACAGATTTTCTGGCAACTTCAGGGAGACTTTTCTATCGAGCAAAATTAATAAAATAACGTTTATGGGAAAGCGAAGTCACGCTGACACTCATGATAAAAAAGCTAGTGAAAAAACGTACAGCAATAATACTCGTCATTCCGAGCGATTTGAGTTTTGCTAAAGGCTGTTTTTGCCTAGGGCGCCGTCTTAAGATATGATAAGCGTTTATTCAGAAGTAACAATACACAAAACAAAAACACAGTTCAAAGCAGAAGTAAAACAGACAGAAGAAATTATGCAAAAATAGAAGGGATTAGAAAATCAAAGTAATACAAAATAAGACTAGTTGTAGCGTCGTCGTCGTGTCCAAACTCTAACTCAAACTCAAATGTTTATTGCGTTCTAAGTGTTGTACAGATGTTACATTATATGTAGGAACTTATGACTTAGAACCCTTTTCGGGTATTGCACAGGTAATTTTCGGGTATTGCACAGGTAATACTACTCCACTACTGCGCGGCAGAGGCACATTTGTGCCAGAGATAATAATGTGTTGTTGTGTATGGCGACGGTGAAACGGTTCCGGCTCAGCATATGCTACAGGAAGACCTATAGCGTTGGGGCCGAATAATACTAAGTTCACAAGCATACGTTGTCCTGGCACAAACTTCAATACGAGGTATTTGGTATTCTACTAAAACCGGAATCCAATTCACAAGCAATCGAAGTTTGTGCCAGCCAGGCTTGTCGTATGCTTGTGAACAGTAGAATTCGGGCCCTGGTGTTATGTCGGAACCAGGTGTTGATTTGAGTGTAGTATGGTGGTGTTGACTTAATCTACCAGATATAAATGAGAGTTACACAGGTTATTCGCAAATGGCATTATCCCAGCGCAAGAACAGCTTAACTGAGTGAACTGGGGGCATTCTCGCGCTATCGAGAGCATCTCCATGGTCGCAATATCGATTCGAGATACCGGATCTCCATTGAACGAAAAAAAAAAAAAGGATTTCTCACGACAAGCC
Source organism: Argyresthia albistria (assembly GCA_963457715.1). Taxonomy (NCBI): domain Eukaryota; kingdom Metazoa; phylum Arthropoda; class Insecta; order Lepidoptera; family Argyresthiidae; genus Argyresthia; species Argyresthia albistria. Next base: position 8,088,237 of record OY735262.1, read on the forward strand.
TTACGACGACACACCGAGATATCTCAACCCTTTTTCGATCGATTGCTGCAGCGTTTGTTTGTATCTCCATCACGTAATTTCGTGACACTATACAGGGCCTCACGTCCCGTACCGCTACAGCCTCCCAGTGGTGTAGCGATTGCTTTAAAAAATACAGAAAATGACACAATCGGTAGTCTGGTAAACAAAAATGGCCGCCTTCGACGCTATCGGCTCAATAGCATTGGGGTGGCAAATTGGAAGTGCCGTGTGCTAATGGCTCCACGGTGGCTGTGGCATGTCAGTGGCTGTCAAAATTGATATTCTGCAGCAATACGTTCCTTCCAACGTATGCCGAAAACCAAAGACAAACCTATCGATCGATCGATAATAGAGGTAAGTGGCAAAGTAATCTGTGGTGGAGGTGTGTTTGTGTCTGTGTGTCATTGCTAGAGCCATTCTGTTGATGTTCTGTTGATATTCTATTGAATGTATCAGTGGACGGCTGGCAACTAATAGCCATTGTATATATCGATGGCGTGGCGATGGCTTGAAACTTTAGAGACTTGACACCCAGGCCGTCGCGTACGGAATCGCGTGCCAGTGGCTAATAGCGAGGGCGCAAAAAGACTTGTTTTGACTTGTCGACGGTGCCGAGACGCGCCAAGCCATACCCGTACGCGACTCGCCACCCATATAACATACAATAGAAAAGACGTGTACAAAGGCGAGCTTATCCCTAAGTGATTCACGTGTGCACGCACCTGGTCGACGGTCCAGCTGAGCGTGGCGGAGCGCCGGTTGTCGGGCAGCGGCAGACCGCGCGGGTCCGATAGGGCTTCGCCCTCGTGCCCCGCGGCGCCGCGCGACGGATGCGAAAATGTGAACAGCGGCTGGAACCAACAGACAATCTGAAGCTCTATTTCTAATGGATATGTTTCGTAACTGGCACTACCTGTTTATATTATTGTTATTTTTAACCGACTTCCCAAAGGAGGAGGTTTACAATGCGTCCCGATGTTTTTATTTTTTTATGTATGTTCCCCGATAGCGCCTAGACTGATGGACCGATTTGGAGTCAGGATCTGATGATGGGATCCTGGAGAAATCGAGGGAACTCTTCAAATATTCTAATATGTGAACCAAAAAACCCCCAGATCTTGGATGTTAACATGTTTGTGATATCACCATTTCCGGTTCCCACGACACAGGGTATCCTAGTGTGGGGCCAGAAGCAACGTATGTGTGTAGGTTCTCACCTTGGTCTCGCCGATGTCATGCTTGTTCTGCATATAGACCACCCACAACGTCTCCAGATTCTTCCTGGCGGGGTCGGGGCCGGGCGAGGCGACCGCGCGCGCCGCCGTCCACAGCCGCGGGGAGCTGACGGGCGCCACATGCGACGTGTAGGCGGAGGGGATGGACAGCCCGCCGGGCTGCAGCAGCCCCGCCGCGCCGTCCAGGCACTCGGGGGATAGTTCGTTGTCGCCCCACGAACCTGCGGACAAGTGCAGTGTTAGCCGGTTAGGGAACGTACCCATAGTAACTTGCCGTTTTTGACCCCCCTGCCACCGCTGCGTGACCACTTTAGTATGACTCATACTGTATGAGCCAAGACTAGTATTTTGTACTATAGTGTATCTAATATAACAGGCAACTCGACAGATGTCAATCTTAGCCTGTTAGTGACGGATACTGCTCATAAAAAGCGATTAATCAAAAGAATCGATACACCCTTTAAACATTGAATCGGGAATAATTTTACAAGAAACCAAAAAAGCTTTACAGAGATGGCTGGAGACAATCTCATATGACAAAACTGAGCTACTACTTGCCAATATTACCTGATATTTGTGTGGTATAAATACAAATGATAAAATTACGATGTATAAATACATACCTATTTACTTTATATATAATGTAACTGCTAATATTAAAATTTAAATTTACTACCTATTTCATATTTTACCAAATTATTTATTACTATTTTCTCTTTTATGACGTGCAAATGGCGCGTGACGTACCAATCAACTGTAAATCGTGTAATTTGATTCCCACGACACAGGCTTGCCTAGTGTGGGAGTCACCGGCAACTCATTGTATGTTTTTCGTATTGATAAATAAATATTTTTTCATTTTCATTTTCATTCATTCATTTGCAAAGAGACGTTAGAATAGATAATATACATAGTTTAAAATGAACTAATTATATCCCTAATTCCAATTCTTTCCGATTGTTTTGGTAACATCCCTAGTGTCTAAAAAGTGAATTTTGTGAAGTTTTAGGTTAGCTGTCAAGTTGTGAAGTTTTAGGTTAGCTGTCAAGTTGGTTCTAAGCGTGGATAGAGTATAGCGTGGTACTGTGAACCCCCCCCCCCCAAATGGTCACGTAGTACTTGGGCAAACTACCTACAGTACGAGGCCATTGTTTGCGTGTGTTTTTGTTTTGAGAGAGAGAGAGAGAGAGAGAGAGAGAGAGAGAGAGAGAGAGAGAGAGAGAGAGAGAGAGAGAGATAGAGAGAGATAGGAGAGAGCGAGACGAGACCCGACGTGCCAAAACAATGGCCCCGTACTGTACTCTGTTTTACTTTTCACATTTTCTTGTTGCGTACTTAATATTACAAGCAATATTTTCAGTGCAGATGTCAAAAAAATACGCAATCCCCACCCACCGGACAGATAATACACAGGACACATGAGACGACACGACGCGGACAAGAGACGAGACTGAAGACTATATGTTACTCTATGCTGAAGAGACGGAACAAAACGAGAAAGGAAGCATGTTTTGATACTTTCTCGTTCTCTTCCAGGAGCTCTATTTTTCAGCGCCAACGAAACTTGGCACGGACTGTTATTTAGCTGGATGGTAGACAAGATGGAGTATTGACTCACTGGCCGCAAATTGAATATATCTAATGGTAACACTGATTTCGAGTGCTTCAAAAATACATAAAAAGAGGACCACAGAAAATAGGTTCGCACACGATGTTCGCACACGATTTACTTTCGTGCGCGAATTCAAGGTTCATTTCAAGAGTTTCAAAAATGCACATGGCCTCTGCCACCCCGTATGTGAAAACGCGTACGGAATTGATAACCTTTCATTTTGATAAGGTACTAAAATTAGAAAACCATTTCGAGATTTAAGTGTTCTGAGCTCTTAGATATTTTTTTCAGAATGTTTAGTTCAGTAATTTAAGAGTTAAATAATAAAAACTGAAATTTTGTCCAAATTATCAATTTCAGGATTTATGGCATGTGTTCCACAGGCTAGATATAAATAAAAAAGCAACGGTCAGTCATCATCTGTCATCTAAATTTTGTCATTGCTGGTTGTCAACTTGTCACGAAGTTGCACAACAACAAAAGAGTATTTACACATATTGACAGTGCGTTCCGCGACATCGCCGTCAGCGCCATAATCGAATACAGCGTCTAAGATGCCATCGTTTTGTATCGCCAACAGCTCAAAACTGACTCGGACTGTAATCGATTTTGGCGTGACTCGGAACAGGGGGTGATATTATGACAGAATAATGACTTTTTAATTTTTATTGATGCAATGACGGGCAAAAGTTCAACGTTTTATAATCCCGAAATTGTACTTACGCCCTTTTAGAATGAGTAACTCTAAAAATCTTGAATTATAACTTAAAAATAAGAATAAACACTAAAATAAAAAATACGGGTCCCATCGTTTCCCATCTATTTTCGTATGAGATAATAAAACCAGCTGCTATTTTTTTTGAATTGTTATCAATTGCGTGCCAGTGGCTAATAGCGAGGGCGCAAACAAACTTGTTTTGACTTGTGACGCGCGCGCTACAAACACAACAATTTCACGCTCTCGCTGTACTATACACTGCCAAGCCGTACCCGTACGCGACTCGCCACCAAGGTCGCTATACGCACCCAGCAGCTCCGACACGATGAGGTCGGCCTTGGTCTCGAGCCGGATGTGACGCATGTCGGCGGCCATCACCGTGACGTCACGCTGCCGCCACAGCTCGCGCGCCTGCGCCGCCAGCACCACCACGGCGCAAGGGTTCTTCTCCACAGCTATCACCTGACACGAAACACTTTTTATGACACCTCTACACAATGGGCCGTCACCATAGGCGATTACAGGCACGCAAAACGGGACAGAGTTATAAAGGTGAAACCAAAAGGTGTAGTCAGTGACATCCATGAATACACCTTTGTGTTACATCTTGTATAGCTGTATAAAAGTGTAATGTTGCTGTATAAATGTCTAGTGTATGTAAATTGTCATCAAATTGCTCCATAAAGATTATGATTGTATCACCATGTATCGACGACGCTCCTGGGGCGTCCGTGTTGTTAATAGCTGCGTACTCACTGAGCGAGCAGCCTCGCGCGGATGCCTCGCGCGCTGCCTCGCTCAGTCAGTACGCGGCTAATGGGTTCGGGAATGGGAATTACTACTACAAATATTACACATACTGTAAGATTGTGGCTCTTAGGGCCGCCACATACAGTCGGTTTTCCAATTCGGAATCTCCGAAACGGAATTCCGTAAGCACATCACACACACACACGTACGTTTTTTTCCGTACGGAATCTCAAGGCTCAGTTGAGAGACGCAAGCTATCGAGTTCACACGTAAGCGAATATGGACGACGATTTTCTGATTGCGATTGCATTGTTGCTGTATCTAGAAAAAGAAAATACGTCGCCGTTACTGGGTGCATCCGCTTAACACGAAAAGATTGCAAAATAGTCAATATTATGTAATTACGAGAAAATCCAGAGAAGTTCTTTAAATATTATCGGATGTCTATAAACTCTTTCAAAGTAATCTTCGTGATTTGTGTCCCATATACATGGGTACCCTTCAATATATACTTCACGGCTATAATTAAACAAACAAACATAAACATTTACATACAGCCACATACATTGCTTCTGGCCCCACACTAGGATACCCTGTGTCGTGGGAACCAGAAACAGCGACATCACAAACATGTAAACATCCAAGACCTGGGGGCTGTTTTTTGGTCCCCAGTCGGGATTCGAACCCAGGACCTCTCCCATGGTAGGCAGATGCACAACCGCTACGACACAATTAAATGCTCAATTTCGGACATCGCTCGCGTAAGCTGCGCAGGAGCTCCACAAACAAACACCTACTCCGTTCGGTCGGGCGACGCACACTGACTGGCTTTCCGTTCCGAATTCCCGCATGTGTGGTGCGACTCCTACAAAATGTATTGAAGAGTTGCATCCGGAATGGATTGTTTCCGTGCGGGATTTCGGACGCACAGGCTATTATTCGGAATTCCGAATCGGAAAAAACCTTAAACGGAAAACTATTGTATGTGTGTGGTAGGTTCATAGGTTTATATGGATTTAACTGCGTCCGGAATCCTGATTCGGAAACGGGACGATTTCCGTAACGGAACTATCCCGAACGCAGTAAATTCATACAAATCTCTACCACATGCATACGCCAAGTTTTCCGTTCGTAATTTTCGCGGATTCGTATGGGATTGAATCCTGTTCCGGAATTCCGAATCGGAAGAATTCCGGCTGTATGTGGCCGGCCTTAAACACACAAACTGTTACTTGACACAACACTATCAGCATTCGAGTCCTACCTTCACTTTGACGCGAGTAATATCGGAGGCGTTGAGTGTCGCCCGCACTAGAGGCCCGCGTCCGGCTCCCAGAACCATCACAGTAAATACTTTCTCGCTTTCTTCCTTATTACCCTCTGATAATTCTTTCGCTACATCGCCAACTTCTTTGTTAGCATTGTCTCCTTCTCCCAACTCTTTGTTAACCACTTTATGTTTGCTCTTAATTTCTTTGTTTTTCAGATGAATTAATGCTTTGGCTATCGCTTTCTGGTATTGGTCGTACTTGACTGGATCTTTCTCAAATACATTGTATGTGTGGGTATCTAAATTGTCTGCTAGTGGCTGCAGTGGGGTCTGAAGGTAGTCTTCCCAACTGAAACATATTAAAGAGATATTATAAGTCTATAAGTCTGTACTGTCCTGTTAAAAAGCTTTCAACTGTACGTCCAATACATATTGTATAAATTCTACTCCCCACCACAAACTCACAACATCACTAAAGGCAAATCAGTGTGTACTAGGGGCAAAGGCAATGGTATATATTGGCGAGCATGGCATGGTCGATGGCATGGCATGGCATGGTCGACGGCATGGCATGGCATGGCATGGCATGGTCGATGAAGCGCAATCGAGAAGTTGTCGGTTTTTTGGACGCAGATCAAAGTAATCGTGGCGTAGCGCGCCACTGGTGTTCACCCAATGTTTAGTTCGTCGCCGACCGCTGACCGAGATAGTGTACTTTTTGAATCAGTACTTGAATGAATATACTTGAATGATTGATCGCCCAAAATGTCAGTATAGTATCGGAGCAATGAAATGATTTATAATTTATATCATTCTGAGCCCGAAATTTGGGATTCAAATAATGCACTCCACGTCCATCGCAAGTGGTTCACCAGGCAGCAATGAGCAGTGGGCCATTGTGTGAACACCAATTGATTGCGGCCTACACATCGGGCCACTGCGATGGCCCACTGCAGTGGCCCAATGTGTACTGGGGTCTTAAAGATAATGATAAGTTGGAAGGCTACAGCCAAATCTCCCAAATCATACATTTAGAAAAAACATAATTAGGTATTCCAGCTAACCAGTAATATTTATGAACTTACCCTCTAGCATAAGTCAGCATGGGGTCATTGGTCTGGTTGGGTCGTCTCTGCCACATCCGGTGGAGGAACTGGACGTAGTACTCTATGCTTGAGCGGCGCGCTCCGCTCACAATCACTTGAGCATCCCTCTCAACCAGGCTTATGAGCAGTTGTTGGTGGACTCGAGACAGCACAGGGTATCTGCAAATTATTTATTTATTGACGATATTCTCTAAACTTAAAGGAAACCTTTATTACTCCTTAGCTTTGGCAATGGGCTAGCCTCCTGTCATGCAAAATGGAGTATTAAAAACTTGCTAGGTATGGGCACATTTTATCTCTTCTTCCACCTCATATGGGAGACTATTATAATTTTTAGGGGGATAAAATTAAATGAAATATGATATTTATTAAATGCAATAATTTGTAATCATTATGATTTTTTTTTTATGTATGTGCCCGATTGCGCCTAGACAGATGGACCAATTTGAAAAAATATTTTTTTGTTTGGAAAGGTTTACTTTCCAATTATTATTGGTACCATTGACACCAGGTCAGGATCTGATGATGGGATCCTGGAGAAATCGAGGGAACTCTTCAAATATTATAGGCAGACCTACAGTAGACATAGAAGAAAACATGTGTACATCAACAGGCAATAGTGATTTTTGTGTTTTTATAATAACTTGTGCATTTACTCATGGTAAGCATAATATTGTGATGCGGAACTGATGATGAAGACCACACATGGCCACCAGAACTGCTCAATACTAGGTACAAATACAATCTACTATGTGTGGCTGACAGTGGACCTAGAGCCATGAAAATTTGTACAGGGGCTCCCTATGTAGCGTAGGGTAGCACTGAGATGGGATTTGACGAAATTAATTCCCCAAGGGAGGAGAAATAAGGGTTTACAGTTTGTATTAAACTCAAAAAGCACTTGACATTGGTTTCTAATCAAATAAGGTTTGTGGAAGTTTTTTTTTTTTAAGTTTTACTTTTTATTTCAATTAAATTCTTTCTTGGAATTGCATAGAGCTTTTGTTAAACTCTGAGCAACATTTAACGAAAATGTACAGCTGAACATACCCTTTCTTATTATTAAGAAATATTGAAGTGGGCACTATCACAGCTTTGACCGGCTCCCCAAGCCATCGTTTCAGCAACTTTTGTGGAGGCAGATCAGCGGTCAGCTCCAAAACTACTCCAACACGCTTGTCCCATTCCATCTGCTCATGAAATGTGGACCACCATTGCCAAGTTTCCTCGAAGGCCTCCTCGCTATCCTCCTCAGCATCATTCTGCTGTTGTTGAAGAGTTCTACTACACACTAGCGGGACACATGCCCATATGAGAGATGGATGGTGGCTGAAATGTAAAAAGTGTATTAGTTATTTTGAGTTGCAAGATGCTATTTAAAAATTATAACACACCTGAACAAACTTTGACAGTGGGTATCAAGACGTCAATTAATGTCAATTCATGTCTATTGCAAGGGGTTGAAAACTTAATTTCCCCTAATTTTAATGCCAAATATATTTTTTTTCGGCCAGGAGAGGAAGCGCCCCTTTGCTTGTTAAAACTATAATGGTATCTTGTGGCCCCACACATTAGAACTTGAATATGTATTTTTCACCTGTTCTCATAATAGCTGTAAAGTATCCTTGACAAGTTCGTCGTATCTCTTCCATGCAGTGTCGTCATAATGGCTGGTAGTCCCAGACCACGGCTGTAAGACAGCTCCTCGTTCATACAATCCTCATGCCTCTGTCGGGCGATCGGACACGGTGCGTCCACATCCAGGTAGGGGGACAAGCGACCTACTATCCGAACAGTCCAGTCCTGAGGGGACAGCAGCATGTCCGAGCGAGTGAAGCCCGCGACCCCACTGTTGGACAACACATGATGCCTCCGGAAACGTGGGTGCACGATGGGAGACACTACGAACGCATAGTTACTATGGAGAGCCTCCGTCAAGCACGCCTGCAGATCAGGCGTGGCGGAGTATTCTAATCCACAGGATATATCTTGTTGAGACATTTTAAGCGTGTGATATTTATTTATCAATTTGATATTTTTGTAAGAAATAATTTAACACGCCGCCCGCCACCCGGCAGCATTTTTTTATTTTTCCGTATCCGTAATCCGTAACCGTAACACAGAAGGTTTTTGATGAAATTCTCCTATTCTGTATTCTCTGTGGCCCATAGAGTATAAATTAAATGCATTAAATGTTCTGCCATAGAGTATAAAAACATTCATTCATTAGGTAGAAAGAGATCGGTCGGACTAATGATAATGGTCGAATGATCGATTCAGCGCATATTTGATTTTCGCATTTCGCATTCCCGGAGCCGGAGACGGTCGCCGCCACACACAGGTGCCAGAGTGAGCGGTACCGGAGCGGAAATCTCAGAATCTCACACACTAGAGGAGAATTTGACAACTTGCTTGCTTGACAGAGTGCATAGAGTAAGACTCAGAACAATAACCAAAGCTTTATATAGTTATCGTAGTTATCATAGTTATTGTTCTGAGGTGACCCGTGCGTGACAGACAGACAGTCAGATGGGATCGTTGCATGCATGTGGCGCTGGCAGCCGGCGGCCGGCGGCGCAGGACTCTTTTGTCCTTACGCTACAGTGGGTGTTAAGTTGTTCTGAGGTGTTAAGTGTGGTGTGCCCGTGGTGCCTGCCACCATCAAACAATAATTTTGACAATACTTTCACAAAAACTTTTAGTTCCTAAGAAAGATCCCATCGATCGATGATCGATCCATCGAAACGAAAATAGAGCAACACTGAGGTCGCGTTCCGTGACATCGCCGTTAGCGCCATAATCGAATAATGCCATCGTTTGTACCTCAGGTTTGTACAGTGCTGCTACATGGATGTTTTGCTCAGATGTTTTGGCACTTAGATAGATGACTGACACTGACAGGGGGTGCCACTGCAACATTGATCGATTGTATGATTAGATTGACTGCATTAGTTCCGAGTTTCCAACCCTTGGCCACACGTGCCAAAACATCCTTAAAAAGCACTGTATCGCCAAACAAAACTGACTCGGAACAGGGGGTGACATGGCTACACTTGTTTGTTTTGACATCTCGCTCGATAGTTCGAATCGTACGGGGGGGTCCCTCTCTACGCAGGTGACAGGTCGCAGGAAACTAGTTCGCGGTGTAGCTGGCTGGCCCAAATACTTAGGGACACGGTATCGAAACAAAAGTATCGATACTGTACTCATATGATGTATCGAAAAAAAAGTATCGATACGGTATCGGTATCTGTATCAAAAGTATCGATACTTCTAGGTATCGAGTACTTTTACGTAGAAAAAAATAAACAGCTGAATGGTCTGGAAAATGACAAACTTTTACGTAAATCTTCATACTTTATATATTTTGAAATAAAACAAGACAAGAAATAAATCAATCATGCAATTAAATTTCTTTTTTTAAATAACATTAACAATATATACACCGTGAATTTTAAGACACTCTGAAGCCGAAACCTGGTTGGTGTAGACCATCGAAACTTTCGAGTGGTCCCACAATTTTCCAAATCGGGTTAAAAAAAACTCGAAAATTGAGTCAACTTTTAGGTAAAAGTTTATTCAATTTTCTAGTTTTCTAAGAAAGAACTCGAGTTTTCGAGTTTTTTTCACCCGATTTGGAAAATTGTGCCACCACTCGATAGTGTCGACGGTCTACACCAACAAGGTTTCGGCGAGTGTCTTAATATTCACTGTGTATAATTACACTTTTTCATAGGCATAATTTTAAATTCACAGCCAAGAACTTATCTATCACCTATCAATTTATAGACATCAATTAAATATTTTTTACATTAAAATAATTCTTTCACTGCAAATTAACAATTTGTTCAACAAAATTAGTGCTAAAAATAATTCGAAAATATACACCAAATCTATCTTAGTACACTTTTACCTCTAGTTTTCGACTCGAAAAATTGTTAATTGTGCAGAAATATTTTATTCATATCAAATATACTGATTGCACAGCAAATATACCGATTGCACAGACAAATAACCACGAACGAGAGTTTTTTTTTTTCAATTTTACGGCTCTGGATCCTGGTTCTTTAGCCGAAGAGCGAGAGAGAGTATCTGTGTGAAGGCGAGACGATGCGCGGCAGGTTGTGGGGCGCGGTTGGATTGGATTTTAGTTCCGTCATGTTGTTAGTCATAGACTAGAATCGATACTAACTATAAAGTACTCATATCGGTAAAGAATCGAAAAAAAAGTATCGATGCCAAAAGTACTTGGCATCGGAAGAGAAGAATCGATTCCACCTAGGAATCGATCTTTTTTTCGTGTCCCTACAAATACTACGATTACGATAGTTCGTACGATTTTGAGGTTATATCATCGTGTTTCGTATTTGTTGTTGTGGTTTTTCCATAGTTTTTCTCTTTTATGGGATCGTGGCGCTAGTCTTGTACACACTGCAGGAGAAGGTACTTATATACTCGATACATAAATTATCACCATGAACCAGTTACCTACCGATTATCTGGCAGTTTAGCGGGAGAAGCTATTGCAGACTGTACCTATCTCTACAATCTACATACAGCATGATCTTTTGCCAGCTAGTTCGTAACCCTGTCTATATTTATGAATATAGTGCAACAGCATAACCTTATTTGTTTCAGATTGAAAATGGAAGTGAAAACAAATGAAAAGAAAAGAAGAGCAGGCATCAGAGACTCAGTACAAAAAGAATTCAACTTCTTGAAGAATTTGTTCTCAATGATTTCTCTGCCAATGGCAAATGGTAAGGAAACATATAAATGACGCCAAACATCTTGAGCAAAATGTGACGTGGTGGGGGAAAGTTTGCGCATGTACAGTTACGTGCCAAAAAAACGACGCACTTAAAATTCTCAAAACAAATCGTACCTACAGTATACTGCATGAATCTTAGTGCACAATACTATATACTTACTTAGTTCAATCCATAGAAAATGAGAAAATATACTGTACCATTTGCATGAGGGACTGAGCAGTAACAGGTGCACAATAAGTGTTTGAGACACGCGAAGTAGGTACATTTGCTGCGAACTATACAGATTTAATGGTCTGTGGATATGACTCATGATCAAAATAAAACTGTAAATTATTTAGCGACATTTGTCGTCTTTATTGGTGTCTATTAACAAAGAATAATGATTTAACAAAAGACAAGGTTTTTTATGGGATACCTACGATTGAAATTCCTTAAAATTACGTTTTTCCACGTACAACTATAAAACAATAATATCTCCATCGATAGGTAGAAAACTCATCATATACCATCTTACCATATACCATATATACCATCTTTCTGGCTTGCCTTTTTAAAACTATGTTTGGACGTCGAGGCATTTTTTATCCGTGATTTCACTGCACGCAAGTGTATTGGGCAGCGACGAGACGTGAACTCAAAGCGGGAAACTGATCTACCAATAGCGTGGCTAGGCGCGCTCGATGCGATGCTCCTTCTGCACGCCGCGTCCCGCACCCCATACCGTGGTGCGCAGTATCATATATCAGATGGTTTCTGCGCATGCAAGGTCATTTGTTCAAGTTGTTTGGCGTCTATTATACCCATACTATGTGACCTTTTTTTTTGCTGTTCTTGTTTTTCTTTTCTGGCCAGGAGAACAAGCGGAAGGGTTAACATCCTTCCCGTGTAGTTCTAACGACAAACAAATTAACATTAACAATTCCAGGTTCTGTCCAAACACAGTGAAGTCTACAAATGACATTGGCGAAATTAACCTGAGTTGTTAGACCGACATTAGTTAATTAGTAATTGAATTGAATACAATTCTGACTAAGTTGAAGGTGTTAGTAGTCATTTTCTGGTTTCTTTACCTTTTTGATTGCGAGTTATGTCTGATATTCTATTTATTTTTCAGGAGAACAGGAATCAAAGGACTTTGAAATGGTTAAAGGTTCTGAACAAACAGCAGAAATAAGTGATCAAAATAAAAAGATCAATGGTCAGGAGCCACCGAAAAGAGCTAGCAATATAGCTGAACTGCAGGAAAAATTAGCAAAACTTAGAGCCTCGAATAATTTCAACATGCAAAATAAATTATTGAAGAAAAGTTTAAAAGCTAAAATAAAGATAAAAATGAAAAAAAGTGAAAGAAAGAATAAAGTTAATGTTAAACCCACTGTTGATGACACTCCAACAACAATACACAAGAAAGAAGAAAAAGAAAAGAAAGTCATTGCCAATGTTGCAAAGCCTGTTTTTAACACTGATGGAAAATTAGTTTTCTCAAAGTTTGATTTTGCAAACATAGGCAAAAAAGGTAAATTATAAAAATAGAAAATTTTTACATGTTAATTATTCTATCATAAATCTATACTGAACAACATTCTTACAGAAAAAACCAACAAAACTGAGAGAGATCCAAAAAAAATACTGGAAAACATGGAGAAACAAAAGGAAAAGTTTAAACAGTTGGAAGAAAATGAAGAGGATGACAAGGTCAAGGTGATAAAAGAAAAGATGGCCTGGAAAAACATGCTCCAGAAGGCAGAGGGCCAAAAAGTGAAAGATGATCCAACACTATTGAAAAAATCTATCAAGAGAATGGTAAGATTAGTAGAATATTATTGAATGAAGTGACATAATTATTATTTTTTACAACAGAAAACTTTGTTAAACCATGCAGGAAAATAGTATTGACATGTTACTTTTACAGGAACAAAAGAAGAAACAGAGCAAAAAGCAATGGGACAACAGAGTGACTTCTGTTGCCCAGAAGAAGGACGAAAGACAAAAGAAACGGCAGGAGAATATTTCTAAGAAGAAAAAGGAGAAGAAATCCAAAATAATTAAAGCCTCTGCTAAGAGAGGACGTGTCGTTATATGAAAATGGCCAATGTTTACAGAAAACATTAGTGTTTATTGAAAACAAATACATACAATGATGCCATGTTTATTTGAGATTTCATAATTTTATAGTGTGTAAGGCTCGCTTTTAGTACCAGGCTTACTTACACTTATAATATAACACACACCACATCCTTTCCCTCCCTATAGGCCTGTAGTAAATGATGTCACTGATGAAATGAATTATAAATTCTCTAAGGGGCGATTCTTCAAACAGTTGGATAACTTTATTTGCAAATTCCTCAGACAACAATCAGATAAAAGCTATTCATTGAGAGAAAGATCGGCCCTAAGTAGTAGGTAATCATTTTAGGGTTAAACAACTTTTAAAGGAAACATTATTTATTTATAATAATCATGTAAGACTAAATTATAAGAATAAATTAAAGACAACTTTACAACGTGATGGGACACTTCATAGCAAATGTTATTTTTTTCGTAAACCAGTTGACTTCAATTCATTCTAATGTAAAGTTCGGCAGCTTTTTAGTTTGATTAAAACTTGTCTATTGCTACTATCTAACACTATTGTTACTAAAATAGCGCTCATTGTTGGTACCAATATGTATAGTTGCATAGTTTTGGTTATACAATAACTTCAAACTACACAATATGTTTACAGCTGTTTTACAGTTTACATACTTTACTACTAGATAAAACCTATAATATATAAACTAAATATGAACACATTTTCTCTTAAAATCTACAATATGGAAAGGGAAGTGCTTCATTTAAAAATATATCTTTGTATTCATACAAATATGTTGAAGTGGTTGCAGAGAATTTACAGAACTTTTCAAATGTTATTGTAGTTTGAGGTTTGGCTGTTTGTATATTTTCAAATATTAAGGCCGATTTAGACGTATGCAGTTGTTGGCGCCCGCCAATAGGAGTCGCCAGCCGTCGCGTGCTAGTGCTGACTGGCACTTTATGCTTTAGTTAGATGGATCGCTGGACTGGCAGGTAAAACTGTTTGCATGCTGCCAAAACTGCGCCAGCACTTGGATACGTCTAAATCGGCCTAGAATCGTAAGCTCTGACGCCCTCTATTGTACTGAAATATAGAACAGGTACAGAACAGTCCGAAAACCAACTAGCTGGACCGGCCCACTTACTAATATAGTATGCAGAATGCAGACCATTTGATTGGGTTTTGGACTGTCGGTACACAAATTATTCACCATAATTTCTTCTTTCTTTTGCTTTAAAGATTTTTATGACCCTCTCTTGAGAAAAGTAACCAGATTTTATGTATTAAAAATGTTAGTGTCAAGACAAAATATTTTACTCTGCTACTGTACAGTAAGCACGCGTAAGTCTATAATGTACGATAACAATTTCTTAAAAGAAATTATTTCTGTTTTCTTACAATAGGAAATAATTTTCTCTACAGCTATCTTTTATCAATATACCCAAATTATCAAATAATGCATAAAAATAAGTATTAGAATCTGCAAAATATAAATTTTGATTAAAATAAAAATAAAAACAAATGTAAATAAGTGGTGGGTCAACATTACTAAATAAGCCTCAATTTTAAATAATGTTTTCTCAACAAAAACTTTATATTTAGATAAATCTTGGTAATTATCGTAAATACTAATAAGTATTTAAAATGTTATTAAGGATTATGTTTTGGATGCTAACAATTTTACTGTTTATTTACCATGATTATCCAAAAATTTTATACTTGATATATGAATCTAAACAACAAAAACCTTAAAATAACACCAGGCTTAGCCAAAGTGGTACATTGCACTAACTTAATTAAGAGTTCCCTCCCTGGAGGCGAAATTCGGAAATCTGCTTGTCAATTAAAACATAATAACAATGTATGTTTTAAATCAATAACATTAAAACAATAAACTGTTTTTTTTTCTTTTTTAAACCATGTAAATAGACAGATCTTATTTAAACAAAAAATATGTATGACTGCTTCATGAATATATATTTTGCCTCCAGGGATGGCAGTCTTAACCATATCCCTAAACTAGTGTCATTTAACAAAAATAATAAAAACAGTAAAAAAAAAGCCGTTTGATTGTTTAAGATACTTACTATTACCAAATTGAACAAACAATTTATTAAAAATAACTGAACAACTATTTTAAGTTTCTCTAAAAGGAAACATTTGCGGTTTGTACTGTAAAGCTCTAACAAAAAATATAATTTGCTTTACATATACAGCACATAATCTTTCTTAACGTGACTTAGCATATTATCAGACATAAAACTAACATACAATAGGTATCTCTAATTACAAAAAATATAAAAAAATAACATAGCTCTTAAAGTTTTACCAAAATAGCATTAAATGATTGATGTAATACTGCACATTAATTTTATCAGTCAAGGCTTGTATCCAAATTATATAAATGTACAAAGGTTGGTATTTGAGTAATTAATGTTAATGTTTTCCCATGGAGATTATCTTTATTATATAAGGAGCTTGAATGATTTGGAACATTGTTTATTAATGATAATTAATGTATGTTAATTGGTAAGTTACTACATACCTTATTTTTATAAAAATTATACTCCTAAACTAAAACCTAATTACAAACTGGTAATAATAAAGCAAGTCGTGAGGCGGGATATTTGCATCAGTCTTGTGAAATTTTCAATTGTGAAAACTTTACTGTTATACAATTCAACTATGTATTTGGTTTATATATTTAACTTAAAAAGAAACTGTTAAAATGCTTTATTAGCCTTAAAGCCTGATCTGATCCATTAATGTGTCATCAGTTTCATTCAGATTTTAACGAAGACAAAGTGGCATCCAGAACTCTTCCAG
This sequence comes from Argyresthia albistria, assembly GCA_963457715.1. Classification (NCBI taxonomy): domain Eukaryota; kingdom Metazoa; phylum Arthropoda; class Insecta; order Lepidoptera; family Argyresthiidae; genus Argyresthia; species Argyresthia albistria. Next base: position 8,104,621 of record OY735262.1, read on the forward strand.
AGGCATAGCCTGGAATGTTCAGGTATGCCGGCTTGTCATGCTCACAGAGCCCTGGCTGAGTGCAGCAGCGGTTCATATTGGCCATGGCAACTGGCGCCCCACTACCACTGGCTTCTGACAGTAAGCCACGACAGACCATCTTGTGGTTGGTGAATTGCTCCAAGGAACGAAGCTGTTCACCACACGCCTCACACTTCAATTCTCTGGCATGTACCTTTTTATGACTATTTAATGACCTTGAATTATCAAAGACTTTTGTACACATGTCACAGAACTTTAGAACCTTTTCTCCAGTACAAACAACTTTGTGGTTGTTAAGTCTGTCCAAAGACATGTAGCGTTTGTTGTTGCACAGATCACACTTAAATTGCTTTTGAGGGACACGTCCAGTATGCACTTGCATATGTTTGCGTAAGTTGCTCTTGTCCTTGATATACTTAGAACAAACAGAACATTTGTTAACATCTTTACGGGTGTGAGTTGCATCCAAATGTCTGCGTAAATGTGATTTCTTGTGAAAGGGCTCTAAGCAAATTTGACATCTGAAAGGTTTCTGAGCTGGATGCACACCAGTCAAGTGAGTGTTAAATTCAAGTATTGTCGGATAGCTTTTACGACAATGAGGGCAATGGAATAACTTGCGGCAAATTGCTGAACTTGAGTCACAAAAAGGATCTGAGCAGTCATCACAGAAAGAGTCTAACCCTGTTGGAGGATTGACAGTCTCTGCATGTGAGGGGTCCATATCAGCGTTGAGTGGATCGTGATCGGGAGTCCCAGCTCCGCTTGGCTCCTGTTTCACCTTAGTCTGGTCACTGCCCTCCGAGAAGTCGTCTTGGGATGGGGTGTTGCGTGAAGTGCTTGCGAGCATCCACCAGGGGTTGTAGTGCCAAGCTCCGAGTCCTGCATTTTGAGTTTTGAGGTCACTAGTCTTAGTTTGAGTCTCAGCATTTGAAAAGCCTGGAAAACTAGGTAACTCACCCCCTTGCAGATGAGGCTTGGCCCTTCCAGATTCAAATATGCTGTGCTGGGATATGAGACTTTCATAATCACTAGCGCTTAGTTTTCTGTCACCGCCATCAGCAGGATCTCGTTTAGACATCATTGGGTGCCACAAAAGGATGTGCGCCTGCAACAAACATATTTGATGATTCATTCATTCACTTCTGCTTCTTTGCCAAAATACAATGAAAATAATAATGAATATCCATATTTATGAAATCATGGGCCATTAATGTAGCAATGTTGCATGCAATGCACTGCACTGCATGGTGCGTGAGTGCTGTCGGGCGCGGGCGGGACTGTAGGGCATGAGATAAATAAACAACGCAATTACCCGCCCTTCATTGAATAACCATTTCTGTTGTTGTTGTTGATATTTAACATCAGGCTACATTAATGTCATAAATAATGACTTTATTAGTTAACGTGAATGTAGGAAGATTAATAAACGCACTGGTTATGAGGTCATTGTTGAGAATATTCGTTGTTTGGAAAACAAACAAGGTGTATCCAAAGAAACTCACAATAGTCAATCCATTCTCATTTCTGTGGAGGCATTTTGCCAAGCCTTTGTCAGTTGAGCCAAAAGCATGAAAGAATGCTTACAATGCTGTATGCAGTGCTCTAGATTACGTGTAATACTTACAAATGGTGAAATTACAAAACTTTTATGAAAAAACAGATAACTTCTTTGTAAATGTCGGCCATTTTGTTTGTGTTTCAATGATGGTGATTGGTGTGTTCTGTGATCTGCTATTTCTATTTTACAGAGTTTTAAAGCATAGCTAGCACCACGCAACTTGCAATGGCCCGTTTTTACTTTGTTATGTGTTAAGTTCAGGTGTGCAGGTGTAAAGTACGAGCTACGTGTGAGCAGCAAGTATGAGAGGTGCTAGCCGCTATACATATATCACTTCATACTTTATACTAACCACATTCACTTAAAATTTATAGACCTTACCTTAGTCTAGGTCAATAATGCATGGTGTGGTGGCAGGTGGCTCTAGGTCCTATACTTTGAGTGGTAGTATTTCATGAGTATTTCGCCTGCTGTTTCATCATTCGTGAGCACAAAGAAAGATTATTTCATGTAGTCCACTCATCTTTAACTTCGTTGTACAAAATTCTACATAGTATGTTAAAAGGTCATGAACATGAACACACAGTATCCACACCAAGAGCAATGAAACGGGAACGTGCCGGACCATGGGGCCTTTCCGTATATTATATGTTACGGGTAAAGCTAGGAGGCCGGGTAAACCTAGATTTACCCGGGAAACCTAGCATTATTACCCAAGCCTATTGGGTAAAGTCCGAAATTTCAATCAACATCAATTTGTCTTCGGGCTTTACCCGGATAAACCTAGGTTTACCCAATGGCTGGGTAATGATGTCAGAATAATTTGTAAATGAAAAACCAACTACCTACATTAATAATTATCTTTTATTCAATAACAATCATAAGGTGGTAAAATCAAGAACAAAACGGTTGGAGTCCGATCATGATTCTGAAGGCAAATATTCAAAAAGTCCCCGCCATCTTGAACTTTTTGTTACTGAACCGATTTGCTTCAAAATCGATATCTGAGGATGCGGTTGGAGTCCAATCATGATTCTGAATTCAAATATAAAAAAATTCGCCGCCATCTTGAACTTTTTTGTTACTGAACCGATTTGCTTCAAAATCGATCTGAGGATGCGGTTGGAGTCCAATCATGATTCTGAAGTCAAATATTAAAAAAGTCGCCGCCATCTTGAACTTTTTTGTTACTCAACCGATTTGCTTCAAAATCGATATCTGAGGATCCAGTTGGAGTCCAATCATGATTCTGAAGTCATATATCAAAAAATGTCACCGCCATCTTGTTTTTTTTTGTTACTGAACCGATTTGCTTCAAAATCGATATCTGAGGATGCGGTTGGAGTCCAATCATGATTCTGAAGTCAAATATTAAAAAACGTCGCCGCCATCTTGAACTTTTTTGTTACTCAACCGATTTGCTTCAAAATCGATATCTGAGGATCCGGTTGGAGTACAATCTAAATTATTAATAATCCATTCACGTATGTGAAAACTCAAAATAATTTATTATTAACTTTTTAACTTGTTAATAATTTATAAAAGAAAATTAGTATAAAAGTGTCCATTGTCGTCGACAGCTACAAATCGTCGTACGGTCGTCGTCGTCGTCGGTCAATCGTCGACACTCGACGTCGACACCACAACCAACAGTCGTCAATATAGCTTCCTGCGTATGCGTCATAGCTTAGCGCGTGCAATCGGCTGCGTATGGTCCGCGATTTTCAACATACCCACATCGAGATAAAGTTCAAAACCTATGAAAATATACAACAAAAGATTTGGGACTTTTGTGGAATTTGGAAGAGCTAGTAGGCTGCAATGCAATGCAATGCCACGTATCGTACGTAACTTACGTAAGCGGGAAATGTAAAATGATTGTAAATTCTACATAGAATAAGGATAAGCAATAAGTATTTATTAGTAAAGTAAATGTAGCCCATAATGTCCCCACTGAGGGCACAGGTCTTTACCCGGATACGATTAAGATTCAGCCATACCTACTCCACCACGCCAAGCTGGCTCAGTGCGAGTTGGTGAAGAGTTACATAGTTTAAAGAAAGTATTTTTTGATTAAGTACAAGAATATATCAGATCAACTCTTTGTTTACTTCCTTCCTCCAAGGAAAATATGTATACAAAAAAAAAAGTTTTAAATTATTTCAATTAATAATATAATTAAATTACAATGTAATAATTAAGTACATAAATATAAATTAATTTTGTATGTTCAGAGACGGCTCGTCCGGTTTTCAATTTTCATCCGTCAGGTTCCGTCCGTACATGAATCACACAACACACACATCACACTGAGCATCACACACTCATTCACATAATGTTCCACTTTAGTTATTGTTCTGAGGTTCCACTGCTCAGTTCCACTGAGTTCCACAACCACAAGGAACAGACTTGGAACAGACACAGATTAAGATTTTTGACAGCTGCTTTGCCTAGCTAGCTTATTTTTATTTTTCATTTAGTGAGTGACGGAGGTTATGTTTTTGGTTTGGTCGTTCGATAAATCTTGTGATTGATATTTATTTCGGCAAGTTAGAATTAACTTTAGCAACAAATGGAGTTCTTTACTTCTAATTTATTAAAATCTTTGTGGCGACCAACGGTCAACATTGTAAGGTATGGTATTCTAGATCTATGACACAGACCGAAACTTCGCTTCGTACGATGTAGTCGAAGTAGGAACCTATTGTACGTCTAACTTATTCCCTTCCCTTGCAGGACAAGATATCATGCAGATAAGACCAGGCTTGTACGACGACATGGTTACGAAGAGAAGCTTTGGAGCGGGGGTCTCTTACCTAGAATGGCAGGCAGGGTCAAACCGATGCCAGAGTACAGGTTAGTGTTCATCTCACGCTTAGTCAGGACGAAAACTAATTTGGGCTCAACTTTAGTTCCTGACCTATTGACTAGGCTGTCAAAACTTTTTTAGCGTATAGTTGGGGTCATTTAATCATCTTCCTGAAAGTTTCAGGTAACGGAAATTAGTAGTTTTTAAGATATGATTTTTTGAAAATCTGAAAATATTGTAAAATTATGTAACAAAACGCAAAAAATATGTCAAAATCTATGGTCTGTGGTCAAAATACATTAGTTACGTTTCGTTGTATGCATATTTGAAAAGATGAATCTATTTTAAACGTAAAATATCACTTTTGATAAATTAAAAGTTGTAATTTTTCTGAAACGGAGTGCATTTGGGGTGTTGTCTGTCCGAGTTTTTGTTGGTTGGGCGGCCATTTTGAATCCGATTGGATCAGTTATAGGTTACTTCCTGTTTGAAAACTAAAGATAGGTTTGTTAGGTACACACTTATAAGCAGAACCGGGAGCCGAGCGAAGCGGAGCGGAGCGAGGCGACCCCCTACTTCTGGCAACCCCCCCTCCAACCCCTCATCCCCTCCAACTCCCCCGCCCAACAATACAAAAAAACTTCAAAACTCAAAACTTTAAAAAATCATATCTCAGCAATTAGGCACTTCCGCGGGGGGGGGAGAAGTAGGGGAGGCATCTGCCCCCCTCCCCCTTCCCCCCCTCTCCCCCTCAAGGTCAAGGTCAGTAGGTCAGGATCTAAAGTCCTTATATTATGTAACCTCCAAAAATTAAAAAAATCATAACTCAGAAACTATACAGTTCCGTTCGGGGGGAGTAGTAGGGGGGGCATCCCCCCACCTCCCCCCTCCCCCCTTCCCCCCTCCCAAGGTCAATTTCAGTAGGTCAGGAACTAAAGTCCTTCCCTAATTTGTTTTAAGAACACCGCTGTGAGATTTGTATGAGAAAGCTTAAATAAACTGTAAAATATAGGTCAGAGTATCGCTTCTCGGCCTTTTGGCTAAGATCAAAGTGTAGTACCCATCATAGGTCAGAGTGTAAGAGGGCCAAAGTTTTTTTTTGGTGCCCCCTTATCTGCACTCCTACCCCACTCGCAGATAAATACTTTACACAAATCTTTAAACATTTATATTTAACACCATTTAATATTTTTAATGTTTAAATCAACAGGCCTGCAAATGCATGGACAGAGCATCGATCATTGTTTGGACAAAATGATTATATTGATATCCTGGGTCCGGGTACCCTGCACCCTGTTAAGACTCTGTACAATGTACCCTCGTGGATAAGAGGTGTCAGTGGCCTGGAGTACCATGTAAGTATACCATGAATGTATTTTTAACCAACTTCACAAAAGGAGGTTTACAATTAATCGGGATATTTTTTGTTTTTTTTTTGTATGTGCCCCAATTGCGCCTAGATAATGGACCAATTTAGAATTATTGGTCCAATTGAACCTTCCAATTATTGGTCCCATTGACGCCAGGATCTGATGATGGGATCCTGGAGAAATCAAGGGAACTCTTCAAATAGAGACCAGACCATATAGTCAGAACTATAGTGATTTTTGTGTTTTTCATAATAAATCGTGCATTTACTCATGGTAAGCATAATATTGTGATGTGCAACTGATGATGAAGACCACACATGGCCACCAGTAGTGCTCAATACTACCTCTTGCATGGTAGGCAGATGCGCAACCGTTGCGCCACAGAGGTTGTCAACAACACTGAAGCCAATATCTAAACTATTTATTTGCTTTTTATCTAACTATCCTTTGTAGAACAATGAAATAAAATTTCTACAGACAATTAGTTGTCTAAAATAAGTTTCCTAGAATAAAATTCGCGCGGTGAAAAATCGCTGTGCGGTGCGGACGGGCCCTAAGAGGTAGAATTTTTAGTATAAAAGCCAAACAACTCACACATTCTATTTTTATTACAGATTCTGCTGAGGAAAAAAAAAATGCATGCCAAGACGGGGTACCCTAAAGCCAGGCCCACAAAGTGGAAGGAGTTGGAGAAACGCCTGTCATTCCTCTACAGAAAACTCAACCGTAAAACGAAGACAGGTCACTCACCAGATTAATTAGTAAGTAGGCTTCTCCGTACAGAAATTGTATTAGATTTTAGTAGATTAATAATACAACAAAGTAAATAAGTGAACATGATAATTGTTTTGGCTTAGACTTAGAATTCACACAATCAACCTTTAGCATTTATTACAATAAGTTAGGTTTTACTTAAATTAAAATTTTGAGATTGACATTGAGATAATCAGTACAATTTTGCAGTAAGTCTCAACACTCTCTTACATGCTGCCTACTTGTTATCACTCCCATATCTTCTATCAAGGTGTATAACCTAAAGTTTGGCACATGGAATCCACTTTATGCCACATAGGCTCATCTAACTTGAGTAGTTCCGCTTTCGTCTATCACTTCCTTTCTTTATTCACGAAGTTCGAGAAATCTCTCCCAACTTCCTCCATAAGTCCATAACGTCTTCGTTTTTCCAGAAGTTCATAAAATTTAAAAATCTTTCCCAGCTTCCTAAATAACGTCCATTCGTCTATTCAAGAAATTGGAAATATCTCTCCCATCTTCTTTCTTATCGTCCATTCGTATATTCAAGAATTTCGAAAAATCTTTCAACATCCTCTTGTTTTTGTTTTTCAAAGGTTTTTATTCAATTAAAAGTAATTCAACATCCTCTAATCGTCCATTCGTCACCCTCTAATCGTCCATTCGTCACTGCCTCGGGAGAAGCTGCCCCCAGTCCTCTTTGATCATATCCGCGGCCTTCTCCGCGATCATGACGACGGGCGCGTGCGTGTGCGCAGCGGGGATGCGCGGCATGACGGCGGCGTCCGCCACGCGCAGCCCCCGCACCCCGCGCACCGCCAGCCGGGGCGTGACCACGGCGGTGGCGTCGGTCGGCGCGCCCATCTTGCATGTGCCTACCTGAAACATTAGCAGCGTGTGAGATTAGACGGTACTGGTCAGAGATAGTCACGTCAAGACGCGAAACAAATGGAACAACAACTTTGTTTGCTGGAAGGTATCACTTACTAGAGATAAGCTCGCCTTTGTACACTTTTTTAAGTATTTCCTGTGTTATCAAATGTTTGTGTGCAACAAAGAAATTATGAATGGTCGTGTCTGGTCCCTTTCATGACTCCGTCTTGTATGTCCGGGGGGATTACGAACTCAGTGTTTAGTGTAGACCTCCTCAACTCGCCACTTGACAATAATTGAAGCTGATTTTACTCAATCAAATGCCTATTTAAGATCTACTAGCTCGTTTAATCCTAAATTATGTTAAAACTGAGAAAAGCCGAAGCGGATATTATTTATTCCGTGCCTGTATCAGCGGTCGCATTTTGAAATGCAATATTCGTGATGGACTATCCCCTACTGCTACGGGACCACCACCTAGCTAGGCATCCATTGCTAATTTTCATCCACGCGCGTACAAACCCCTCGGTCTGCTACGTGTCCTGGTTCACTGATATGAGCCATAGCTACGTGGTGCTCTATGATAAACTTTTATTTATTTATTAGCAACGTTAAATTGCGGCCGTGAGGTCTATTTTTAGGTTTGATTTAAGTATTTCAATAAAATATCGCTGAGCCTTGCACACAATGTATGTACATACGTAATTTAGTACAAACTCATTATTCATAGCATGATCCTAGGCCACGTGTTTTGACTTTAGAATTCCTAACGAACTTTGGCAGGGATTAATTCCGACAGACACGAAAACTTCATTCGCCCCCTCTTACTGAATCAGGTACTACAGGCATCATGTCGTTCATGCGTAATATCTTATCTATCCCAGTGGGTCTAGTCGCTAAGAAACGCTAAAATATGTATGCGATTTGACGATCTACCTTGTGTCTCGTGCAAACGTTATTTGCGTTTTGCATGTTGACTAGACCCACAGCAACCAGGTTAACTCAGGTTACAGTCATCATTAGTTAGATATACATATTTTATTTTTATTTTTTATTTTATTTTATTTGGGACCTCAACAGCACATAGACAAACAAATTACAAAGAGCAAAGATACAGAATGAAAGCCAATAACAGATATACACAAAAATACAAGAAATAAATTTAGATCGAGAAACTTAAACAGATAGACAAGTGGGCAAACTTATTAAATAAGTATTCTTATATGAACGTGTGTTTATGGAAAATTTTGTTTAGAATAATGTTTATAGATAGATAGATAGGTACTTATATGTAACCACGCAAGATACTCAAAGTGGGCAAGAACAATAAATAATGACATCAAACATCTACACAGGGAAGTGTCAAAAGGAATGGATGTTGATTCATGTTTAATGTTTCTGAATTGTTTCTGAGGGATGTGCTGAGTCTGCTGTACCATCTATCTATTGTTCTGAGGGATGTGCTGAGTCTGCTGTACCATCTAAAGTACATGGTCCATATATAATTAACCTGGTGGTCCAGCGTGATGGAAGTCTGCATGATGGCGCACTCCCAATACTCGTCGGAATCAAACCTGTGCCCCTCGCATCCGGGGAACGGAGTGTCGTGCAGTCGTGTGCCGAACCGCCGAAATGACGTCGTGTTGATCACTCGTTGTATCTGGAAACAGACATACACCACATTAAGGGATGATGAGTATGCACGAAAGAAAGTTTTATTTTTACAAAAGCATTAAAAATAATAATATCTATAGATACTACCTTTCTGTGTATATATATTTATGTCTAACTATCGCAATTTTGTAAGAGAAAATGCACAACGAGTAGAGAATATACCTCACATATATCCATACAGAAAGAAAAGCTTCTGTGTAAAATTTTGCTTCACACTATCTTATCATAATCCCTTTTGTCGCCGCACACACAATTAGATTAGAGGTATGTCGTTCTAGGTAAACTACATTCTTAACTAGACTTTTTTTACACCGTCCGCATCCGTATTTCCGACGCCACAGGGACAAACATCGGACTGCATAGATCGCGGCAGCTTTTAGTCCTCGTAGTGGTGAGGTTTCAATTTTCACAAGAAGGATCTATCGAGTTTCTGCTAAGATTTCCTTTGTCTTTTCGACCGAGCGAGCGAAGCGAGCGAAGCGTCTCCGTTTCAGGATTGGCCAAAAATGCTTTCGTATGTTTGTTTGTTTGTTTTTTTTTCCTGTTCTCTTCAGGGCGCATTTCTCAATCGATTCGCGTGAAATTTTGTGAGTAGGTTGAACAATTAAATTGTTTTTTTTTGTCAAGCCAGTTTTTGGATTTTTTTTCAAAATGGCGGAGATTTGCGTTTTAAAATGTAAAAAAATCGCTACAACCCAAACGGCTCGATGGATATTAACAAATGAGGTGTCGTTGGATTCGTAAAGACCATGAGAGTGAAACAGACTATATAATTTAAGTAAAAAATCAATAGTTTGTATTTTAGATCGCAAAATATAGTTTACAAAGTTATTGGTGCGGCTACTTTCATACTGCATGTACGTAACCAGGTACATTCATAAGTTTGTTTGTGTGTTAGCAGTTCAGCTTTCCCACCGACATACTCGCGAGGTCTACAGCTCACAGAGCCACTAGTCTACATGAATTGAGATATATTTATTTCAACCAGATCGTATTGCAGTGTTCGTGAAAGAATTCGAACCTGAAGTTCTTCTAGTTTTAACTGACACTTTTAATAAATAAGTAGTCTCTTCTTCTCATTTAGTTGGTATATTTATATAATTTTCTTTAACTCCTATTTATAGTTTTCTCGAACGTTTGAAAGTATGTGTTATGTATGTATGATATGAACCCTAAAAATATTTTCCGTGAATTATAGCTTGTCACCGATAAAATCACTCACAAATCTCACGCCCTCTCGCATCGCCTTGATATCATCAGGGTGGTCGAAGTAGTTGGGGTTGATCAGTGGCGCGTCACTGATCCGCGCGCTGCGCAGTGTCAGCCGGCCCACGCTGCGGGGTCGGATGAGCACGGGGTTCATGGCGAATGTGCTCTGACGCATTCGCTGAGAGAGCCCTCCGTACACGCGCCAGTACCACTGATCGGTTACACCTGGAAGCATGGTGAGGGAGTGTCACCTTGGGTTGAAACTAGAAATAAGGGGGGGGGGGGATTTATAAAGTTTGATAATACACATATGCCATCTCTTCTCTTCATGTGTCTTTTTACATGTTTTTGGACAGGATCTCGTTCAAGAACCTGGGAATGATTACGTTGATTTGTTGCTTGTACGTCCAGATACGTTCTTAAAATAGTGGGCAGAAGAATACACCAGATTAGGAAGCTGGTTTAAGAATGTCTGCAACCAAACAGTAGCCTAAACCTTAGTAAAGGTGGACGGGGGGAGTTCAAACCCAACCTACCAAGCAGTCCCCTCAGCACCCCAAACATGTCTCCAGCCAGCGAGCCGGCGCCCATCACCAGCTCCACATCCGGGCGGTCCCGCGCCGGGTCGGCGTCCGCGAGCGAGGTCCGGATGAAGCCGAGCCCGGCGGCGCCTCCGGGCAGGGTCAACGGGCCTGTGCCGGTGAGGTAGGCGGTCGCGGCGCCGGGAGAGGCTGCTGTCATCTGGGATGCAAGATTCGCAGTTGATGAATTCTGTGATAAAAATTGCTCTGTGTTACATGTTTTCTAACCCGCTGGATTGCTCCCCTGCGTTTACCTCAAGACATGAAGTCGGATTGAGGTTGGATGAAGGTGGGATATGCCCTCTATTCTCTGGCAGCGTATGACACAACTTCAAACGCGGTAGTCTAGCTGGACTAGAGAATCGATATATTGAATCAAAATTGTCTACTGAAATGTTTGTTTGGTAATATTTAAAGTATATTTTCATAATAGCGTCTGTTCGGCTCTTTCTTATATCCGTATCGTAAACAAAATCGTAATTGGTACCCGTCCATAAATTATGAATTTCATTAACATAGGTGTCTCGGTATAATAAATTACAACTGGGTACATTACACATACATTAGGTTAATAAAGAAAAAAAAAATACACATAAATTACAATCAGACTTCTGTCGTAGCATTACATCAATACAAGAAACAAATAAAACCGACACAGAAATAAACTTCGTCGTCTAACCATCAACTTACATCATTAACACATATCCTCGAGTCGTTGACTATAAACGCGTTGCCAGAGAACGTGACATGATCCTGGAGATTGTATCCCACTGGCAGGTCTACCAGGGTGTGGATGCCGAGCTGCCGCAGGTGGTCTGCGGGGCCCAGGCCTGAGACCATCATGAGCTGGGCGGATCCGATGCTGCCGGCTGCTAGGACTACTTCGCGACGAGCCCGCACTTGGTACCTGATGGTATTGAAATGTGGGTCTCGTTTATATGGGCAGATTTGTTTAGCTGGGCTATTTTGCGACGCGACGGTTGGTGCTGATAAACCACGAATATCTAGTATCTGTTGGATTGGGTACAATATTAATTGGTTTTCCTTAGTTATGATCAGATGATCTCTAGATTCTCCAGCTCTGTGTTGAACTGCATGCCATGTACTTACATGAATTTTAGGGTTTCGTATCTCAGAAGAAGAAACCCTTATAGGATCACTCGTGTGTCTGTCTGTCCGTATGTCACAGGCAATTTACTCAGAACATATTAGACTGATAAAGTTGAAAATTGGTACACATATCAATATCTGTGACCCAAAGACAGAGGTGCAATGTAAATATATTAATATGGAATATGGGGCCACTTTTGGGGGCCAAATGAGAAAAAAAAACAAATAAAAAAAAACAAAATAGGCCGTGTGACATATCAAATGAAAGCGCATGGTCTTAATTGTATTTTAATACTTACTATTTTTAATATTTATTTTGATAAAGTTGTGCTCAATAAATAACCGATTCGCATGTCATCAAAACCTCTAGGGTACTTGCCGAAATCCTAAAAATCCGAAATTTGGTATGCAAGCACATGTTTGCACCTTTATCCCATAAAAAATCCTCAACTCTACAACTAAATCTGGGGTGCAATGTTTGTATGATAAACTGATTTTTAGGGTACTTTTGGGTATTTTGTTGGTGTTAGTCCTATTATTGTTGTACGAAACCCTCTCAACGCGAGTCCAACTCGCACTTGGCAGCTTATTTCATATGCGATCGAAAGATGTACATCCCGATCTCACTCAAATTATGATATTACATTACAAGCGTATTAAATTATCAAAAAAAACAATATGTAATGAAAAAGTTACCTTTTCTTGTGCTTCATGAACTCGACTCCGTACACAGCCTTGCTCGCCGGCTCCACCAACAGTCTTACAGCAGTCGAGAACTTCGACACTCGCAGATTGTCTCTGTATCGAATAGGTTCTAAGAAAGCTTTGGATGTGCTGCATCGCCTCCCGTTCCTCATGGTCGCTTGGGGCTTCGAAAAACCAATGACATGCTTGCCATTAGGATCCCGCCATTTGTAGCCCATCTCTTGCCCCGCACCCTTCAACAAGTCCTCCAACGGAGAATGAAAAGGAGAATAATCTATATCCATATAACCCCCAACTCCGTGGTACGACGAATTTTTCAATTCCGCAATTCTAACATTTTCAGACTTTTTAAAATATGGAAGTACATCTGAATAGCTCCAACCCTCGTTGCCCATTCGGGCCCAGTCATTGTAATCCTCGGGATGTCCTCGTTGGTAGATTAAAAAGTTTAATACGCTGCTCCCTCCGAGCACTTTGCCGCGAGGCATAAAGCAGACTTTCCCTCGCAAATCTCGGCACGCTTTCGGTTGCGGCTCGGAGTTGTAACCCCAGTTCATGGGCCCGAGCGATAGGAAGGGCGCGAAGATGGGTATGTCCGAGAAAAAGTTTTCGTTGCCTCCAGCCTCGAGCAGTAGGACCTTCCACTGTGGTATCTCAGAGAGTCTGTTGGCGAGGACGCAGCCTGCGGAGCCGGCGCCGACTATGATGAAGTCGAACTCTTGCTTGTGATCGGGGGTGTAGTCGTGGAGGAAGCCCTCCCGGGAGTCGCGGGGCAGGGGGCGGAACAGGTCTGTCCAGTAGTCTACGAAGTTGGCCGGGGCAGACGGAGACGGACGAGGGCGAGGGTCGCTGCTGGCCGCTGCCGCCGCCAGCCACAATAAAAAGAGCCGCATTATCATTTTATTTCTACCTTTTCACCCAAAGTCTTGTTATCATTTTTATGCGTATAGCGTACCTGAAACAAATTAATGCATCTTTTATGGACATTTGTGATAGGGTGTTGTTAACGTTAACAGCTTGAAGCTACCCTAACTATTTGTAATTCCAATCAGAGTTGACTCGGGTATGCGAAGGTCATTTGATCTCTATAGGCAATTCTTATTTAGTAGGCATTACTAGGCATTGTATCGTGTCACTGAGAATACAAATGGGAATGTTTATGTACGGCTGATCATCGCCCATCAAATTCAAACTCGTCCCTACCTTCTTAGAATTTAGAATGCTCTAGAGCGAATAATGAGGTCATTTACTAACATGAGTATTGCACATCGGTAGGTGCTAATACTAATACTAACCTTGATAAATATAGCCCTATGGATAAAGGGAATACCTAATGCTACGCACAGCACACCCATCAATAAATAATATCTACCAATATTTATATGAAAGTAAGGTGCGGCGGGGCTATTTCGTCAAAAAAAGTTAAGCCTAAAGTTTGCACCTCGTCACTCTCGTCAATCAGCAAGTTTCGGGAGCTTTAACAAATGTATACTATGCCTATGAAGTCTTTATCTGCAATTCTTTACACCATACTTTCGCTGCATTAAACGCGTGTTTTAATAATCAAATACGACAATTTATTAAAAAAGCTGGAAATTGACGGAATTGCCCCACGTGGGGCTATTCCGTCAACTCACTATTACTCCGACATCTAGTGGGCTTTGATGCTGAAACTCAAAACTAGACATTATTGAGGCAGAAAGCATGCAAATTATGTATGTTATGATATGTATGGTATGATTAAAAAATAATAATATTAACATACCTGGCCTTTAATGATATTTCTTTTTCGATAGCGTGTATGTTTTGCGACGATAATGATGAAATAATAAAAAAATACACGTATATTTTTATACTGTTTACGTTCTTCTGTTCTTCTCTTCAAGAGAACAGGGGGTACTTACGTACATATATTAATACAAATAAAATAAATTAAATTAAATAAGTATGTTTATTTATGACATATATACATAAACAAATACATACAAGTGAAGTGTCAAAGAAACATCCGTAATTTCGGTAAAATATCGACCCTTCTTGTCGACCTATGGGCATCACTGTTAAGTATGTTTATTTATGACATATATACATAAACAAATACATACAAGTGAAGTGTCAAAGAAACATCCGTAATTTCGGTAAAATATCGACCCTTCTTGTCGACCTATGGGCATCACTGTTTTTTTTCTTTTCCATAGAAAAACGAAGGGGCAATTACATCAGCATATTTTGGCTCTACACCCCGTCCTCATCGGTGGGCCCCATCATGGGGCTATTACGTCAGGTTAAATAACAGGGCGAAAACGAAGCGTAGGAATAAACTAAAAAGCTAAAATTAAACTCCGGCTTTTAATTTCATAGCACACCTTGATAGATCTCCGAAAAAACCTCTAAATTCACCTGGAAACCTAATAAATATGAGGAACGTTTTATTTGCACGTGTAAAAAAAATGGCTGATATCAAAATGGGTCCGTCAATCACACAGGTTGAGCGCTATTTGCTCCATCTGTGATTTATTGAAGAAAGAAGCGACTTTTCTACCTAAACATAGTTGTCACTACGGACAACTGCTCCCAGAACGAGAGTTATAGCCAGTTGACGAACTAGCCCCGCTGACGAAATAGCCCCGCCGCACCTTATTTATATTAAACTGACTGCTTTAGTAGTAGGGATGGTACAGTATGTATCTGATACCAAATATATTTTTATAACAAATATTTGGACAGCCAAATGCAAAGATCATTTGCAATTTCCAATATTTATTCTACGGCTTCGTTCGGCAATCAGGAGAATAACAAAAGTGAATTCTCTTCGAACTGGGACGCTGAATTGAAAACAATAACATTTTCGATTGAACGGGAAAACAGAAATGCAACGAAAGCATTTAATTTGACCAAGTAGCTATCGGGTAGCTACCTATTAATAGCAAGATTCTTATCTTTAAAGTTGAATGCAGAGCTGTACAAACAAAATCCGACCGTACGGTACATATACAAGAGCAAAATAATAATAATAAATTGTTTATTGCCAGACTACAATATCCAATATAAAATAACATGTCAAAATTAAAATAGATTAGAAAATTACATTGATAAAAATAATTAATTAATTAATATAATAATGGGACAAACAAATTCATCATAACAAAGATGAGGGTCGGTGGAGGACCCTCCATTCGCAGTGCAGGGGGCTGGATTGCCATGAGCGAGCAGCCTCCAGCAGCTGGTTGGTGGAGTGCGCTATGTAAATAACATGTAAAATATTTATGAAGAAAAATATTTATTTTATTTTCACAACCCTCCCAACCTACTAAAATCAGATTAGTTAATACTCTTCAATTTAAGAATTATAAAATGTTTATTCAAAAAGATTTATTTTTATACATAATGTATAGCGAAAATTGCGTCAGTGTCAGTGCTTTGAACGCGCCAGGTTACAGTATCAGATAAGGAACAGTTTTGTGCTGTAACATACCAGTATCGTTATGTTACAGCACAAAACTGTTCCATGCCAAACTATTTCTAAACGTCGAAAGGACAACCTTTGCAGCGCATACAAGCTTTATGACAAGATTTTACACATTTCTAGGCCCCTTTATATATAACAAGTTAAACAAAATACTCAATATATATCATACAAATCAATTTGAATGTAAACAAATAGTTTTTAAATGGCTCCAAACTAAAACCTATGATGAAACTGAAAATATTTTCTCAATCACATCGTAATTACAAACATCACTTAAAATATGAAAGAATAGAATCCATCTGAGGATAAAGTTATAACTACATGTACACTAACATTCGCTACTCACTACACCGTAATACATACAATACATACACTACACATACATCTTCTCTATCCACACACACAAACTCTCACACCATGTTTTTTTGTATTTTCTAATTTCTATTATTATTATATTTAGGGTTCCGTACCCGAAGGGTGCCAAACGGGACCCTATTACTGAGACTTCGCTGTCCGTCCGTCCGTCCGTCTGTCTGTCACCAGGCTGTATCTCATAAACCGTGGTAGCTAGACAGTTGAAATTTTCACAGATGATGTATTTCTGTTGCCGCTATAACAAAAAATACTAAAAATCAAAAGAAATTTAATATTAAGGGTGGGCTCCCATACAACAAACGTGATTTTTTTTGCTCATTTTTGCTCGATATTGATAATGGTAGCAGGTAGACGCTTAAAATGTCCACAATATATTGAGTATATTATTTACTTAAAAAATAAATAATTAAATTAAATTAAATTAATATTTAGGGGGGGCTCCCATACAATAATTTTTTTGCGGTTTTTTATTGGTACGGAACCCTTCGTGCGCGAGTCCGACTCGCACTTGGCTGGTTATTTACTTTTTGCTTGGTTTTCTACTTTTAATATCAACAATATAAAAAACTTGTTAAGTACCGCAATGTTACTCTACGGGAAGAGCGCCCTACTCATCCTAAAACACAGGGTTCACCCTTCTTTAGGGAGTAGTGTCTCACACATTGTTATAATTATTATGTAATAACTATAACAAGTACGGACGGACCAGATCAAGGCAGCACTGGATGACCCCCTGTACCAATGCACCAAAAAAGCAGCCCTCAGGGAGGAATGGCGACGAATTGTAAGGCGGGTCACTCGACCGAAATGACGACCACGACCACTCTGCCAAGAGTGATACGACTTAGAAGAAGATAACAAGTACTGTACCTATTTTACTGAATAAAGCATTATCTTATCTTATCTTATCTCTGTGACTGGGTGGGCCGACTTAAGGGACCGATATTCGTCCATGTTGTGTAATATGTGTGGACTTAACAGCCAGAATATAGATGTTGTAGGCTTATTTTCGAGTTTTTAGACGACATTCACAACGCGAGCAGAGGATTGAGTAATAGGTCTCGAAGTCGGTTTTTTTAAAGTTTTTAACTAAGTTAAGTATGTGAATTATTGTTTTATTGTTTTAAGTGCTTAAGTTTTGTTATACGATAGTGCGGTACCCTTCATAACACATCAGAAAATAATATCTTCCTAAGTATTATGCCAAATGTGTCTCTAATGCACATCCATGCAGCTAGCGAATAAGTGCAAATTGCGGTATAATAAGGTTGGTGCCATTGTTTTAAAGATACAGGGTCGTCCAGTCTTCCTTCGCTCTTTTCATGGTTAATGATGATTGTCACCCTTCAATCTAGGTACCTATACAGGGTGATTGTAAAGGTCAAACCGCACTTCGGCGGCGGCGCGGCGCGGAGAGGCGCGGCGCGGCAGGAAGCGGCCAAATATTATTTCTACTAATTACTATGATTCAAACCGCACCACAGCCGCCGACATATGCATGCGTGCCCCCTAAGGAATTAACTAAGTGGCCTTATATTTCGCAAAGGTGGATGTAGTCGCGCCGCGCGACAAACTGGGTCGGTAAATCACTCGGCATACTTGCCCGTCCCTCAATTAGACTGGAAGCGCATAATTAAAAGTATGTATGTGATTTGTTGCGAGAGATGACTATGTACCGATGAAGAAACATAGCACATAACGAGACTATTGAAAAGTAAAAAATCCTACGTTATAGATACGTTTACTTTACAGTTGCTTCCTTGCTGATTGCTCTGAGAGGACCGGATCACTGCCGGATACCGAGCGGCTTGTACTCGCAAGCTATAATATACAGGGTGTCATTTAATTAGCTGACCATATTTTGGGGAATGATAGTACCCATCATTGTGAAGAACTTTCCCCATGGAACAAGTGGTCGCAAACAAAAAAAATTTTTGGGTCTCCCATAGTAACTTGAAATCAGCTGATCGGGGCAATGTACTGGGGGACGAAATTTTTTTTTCATTTGCGACTATATGTTTCTTGGGGAAAGTTGTTCATAATGATGGGTATTATCATTCCCCAAAATATGGTCAGCTAATAAAATGTCACCCTGTATAGCTATATATATATACTTGTTATCACTCGGGCCCTCGCAACTTGAGTACCTAATTGAACTGCCTTTAATTAAAGATAAACAATTACCCACTTGGTGTAACACAAGTTAGAATTAAATTAACAACACAGCAGCCTGCGCTAGGCCGAGGCCTAACAAAATACGAGTAAGTACTTATCAACTTTGATTATATCTTTAACTAGACGCTAGGATATTAAGGGATGATTTATTAGCCTTGTTATCCCGGATTTTACCAACGAAAGAGTAACTTTTACTCGAGAGTATCTTCTACAGTGCGACATAAAAGAGTAAATATTAAATGATGGCAACATTTACAGACTACTGCGTGTTTACTATAATGCCATATTTTTTTTGTCAATCAAAGCACGCAATAGTGCTTTAATATGTCATTTACGTTGCCATTATTTATTTTTTACTCTTTTTTGTCGCACTATACTTTTTCATAGACACCAGTGACACCTAGATCAGATCACCTCATTTGAACTGTCATGTGTCATACAAGTTATCCCCGGGATAGTTATTCTCGTATAACCGTATGTATAACTTTTTGTTGTTAAAGAGATAAACATACACAGACAACACATCAAGAAATGTGTTTGATACTATTATAAGTACCGATAGTGTTAAACCCAAAACAAGAACTCGATCAGACGACGACGGCGATGCGACACGGTCCATCTTACTGACCATGACCGATATTGGTAGTCGTTCTGATAAATTATCGTCCAGTCCAAAACTCCTACCTGCCATGGAATGTTGTTATTATACAGTGACCTTAATGCAATACGTGAAATTATACCGGCGCGACTTCAAGTTGACTATTTCGCAATTTATTTTGCGAGGCCTCTGTATCGATAACCTTCCTGATTCATGTAATGTTACACAAATGAGTAAAAATTTTCATGGTTGACTCAACCGCTGGAACAGAAAACAGATAGATTTTTGGACTAGATACCTGGGTGACTTCCAAACTCTATGCTTGGCCTAACCTATTGTATCTCGATATTGAAGAAACGAGCTTATGTAGGAACATGTTTATCCATATCCAGTGAAGAGCGCATAGACACATGTTCCTTTGAAACACAACTCACCAATTTTACGGGCGGCGGGGAACGAGGTAAGAGCTTAGAGCTGTGATTGGTCAGCCGCTGCGGAACTGTCTGGCGGCCCGTCATCGTACATAGGTTGCGTACGTTGAATACAACTAACCTTTGGCGAGCCGCATTTTTCCGCAGGCGCAGTCAATTGGATATATAGTCTCTGGGGAGGAACAATGAAATCGTATAGATGACAATCTAAAGCGTCTCACTCGTCCTTGATTCAAATAAAGGGCTCTACTCACGATGCAATGTGTCTCGCGATTTGTTGCTGCAACTTGTTGCCTTGCAACAGATTGCAGGCAGATTGCATCGTCAGTGGGCAGGTTGCATGCAATCGATTGCATCGAGATTGCATCGTGAGTAGGCAGGTTGCAGGTTGCATGCAACAAGTTGCAGCGACAAGTTGCAAGACCCCGCAAGAGCCCTTAATTATGGCTCTTTTCATGAACATAAAAGGTGTCTTCGCGATATTAACACTCAACCGAAATATCACTCATTCGAGTGGCAATTAGGTTCTTTCTACCCATGACATACCCTACCCCACTACCTGTTACTGGTATCTCCAAGCCTATGGAAAGGCCTGCGATTCTCGATCAAGGCGTTGTTCCTTCCTACAGGGCGGTACCTGATTTGTTTACTGATTTACCATGCATGAGTGAGCTGAATGAATCACGAAAGCAAGGCCTCGGTGGCCCACCGGTGATCAATCACAGCCCATCAACCATTACGGGATACTAGCATTGTCAGTCAGTCAGTGAGATATTATGCTATAATATACGTGCCTTTTACTATGCGGGGTAGAAAACTGTAGCCATATATAAGAGGAACATCATTCAACCTCCATAGCCAGATGGAGTAATTGGCTGCCCATAGCAAAGGAGGCTGCACTGACATATTTTTTCAGGAATTCAATGTTTTCAGGTGATATAGATTGTTATGACTCTTCCTTCAATTTGAACTTCAGACACGTTAAACTAATGGGTACTTAGTGTTTCAATATAGATATTAAAGTCAGACCTACGCTCATTATGTACATAAATAAGTGCCTCTGTAAGTGCCTCTGCGTGATTCAGATTATTAGCATTTCTTATAAAGCTGCTTGAAATTTATCTTTCTCGTCGGATCATTACATTTTGGAGATGTCGTCGACCCTTGGTTAGCTGAATTCATGATTTAATAGGACCTGCAGATAATCCCTCCATTACTTATCCGGCCACCACCGAGGTGACAAAGTTTGATTGAAATCTAGATTATGTGCGGGAGTCGGCATTGGTATCTATCTTAAACTGCTGCAGAAATAGGTAATTTGTCAGCAAAACGTTTAAAAGCTAAATACGAGATGTCTGAAATCTGATATCTGTACATAAGTATGATATTTTACTACGGTGCTTTTTCACTGTCCGGTCTTTACATGAGGCAGCAGGCTTCGATCATTGCTAATGTACCAATATTGTATTGTATTGTATTGTACTGTACCCATGGCACAGATTAATAAAGCCCATATGGTTCACAAAAATAAGGCATGGGATGTACCTTAATTCCAGGCTGTATATATTTTCCTTTGAGCAACACGGCCTTAATTTTTTCCCAAGGAACCGATTTATCTAAAACGTCAATAACCCTTTTGTAATATATTTTCCATCTTACACCACATCAATCGTCTCAGTATTTTCCATCTTACACCACATCAATCGTCTCAGTATTTTTCTTGAGACAGAATGATCATTCCCACCCTTATTGCCTGCACTAGCTGAAACCACCCAACCCACATTTGTGTCGTCTAGTTACAAAACGGTGTTTATAGCGGGTTTTGCCACTAGACTAGACGATGTGATGTGACACACTTACGGTCACTGGGGCGGGCGGTATGTATGGTGCCGCGGCGGCAAAAAGCGCTACCGAATTACCGATTATTACAATAAGGCATATTAGTTGGTTGGTACTCATTTTTAGGGTTCCGATCCTTAAAAGGAAAAAAAAGGAACCCTTATAGGTCCGTCTGTCACGACCCCTTTTCTCAGGAACGCGTGGAGGTATCAAGTTGAAATTAATATCGATTACTCAGGTCTATCTATGGTCCCTTGGAGCTGTGAAAAAATTAAACTTCTAGGTCCACGCAATCAAAAGATACCGCGATATTATGTCATAATTTTGCTGATTTAGCTGAATTTGTATGAACCCGCGTCCAACTCGAAAGGGAATCAAAACCTAGAGGGTACTTCCCGTTGACCTAGGATCATGAAATTTGGCACGAAGCAAGGTCTTATAGCACACGTAAAGGGAAAAATCTGAAAACTGCAAATTTCTGTCTTTCTAAAAAAATATTCAATTTGGTTTACATGGATGATATCACACTTTAGTTTTATTTTTATTTTATTTTATTTTATTAACAAAAATCCACAGCCATGCTTACATGTAATCTTAAAAATATATATCTTAAAATGAGGCCAATTAAGGATTTCATTATGTAAACAACCTATGCAATCGAAAAGAAGAAATAGAAGGAGAAATAACCAAAAAAACGTTTTTTTTATGTGAAAACCTAATTACACGTGTTACGCTCTCCAAGTGTGATCGGATTAACCGGCCAAATGTAATCGCACTTGGCCGGTTATTAATGATGGAAGCACATATGGTTTGTGAATTCTTTTCATTTACTTATGTTGTATAAACCCGCACTGAGCCAGCGTGGTGGAGTATGGCTCAATCTTACTTGTATCCGGATATAGGCCTGTGCCCCTCGGTGGGGACATTAATGGGCTACATTTACTTATCCAGAAATGTTTGCAGCATAGACGGCCGAATCCTTTATTACTTTACCTGGAAATGCCTGGAAGTTTGGTTTTTCATATATCAAGGATCTGAGTAAATCATAGTAATTTCAATATGGTACGTGCGCGTCCTTGGAATAACGACTTGGCAGACAGACAGACTGACTGACAAGCAATTACCGACGCTGACTCTACATTAGCTAGATAATAATTAGTACAAATGGGCAGCAGGCGATCACCAACACGGTATATCATCACGTTTTGCGTCTGTTCATGATAATATATTTTCCATTAATTTCCAGGATTAACCACTTAGTAAATCATTTGCTAAACAGAAAATAGCTTTGAAAAGATCCCCAATGAAGGACTTCACCTGCGACCTCCAACAACAAAGTAAATTAAGGCTTTTCTGATTATTTTTCTGACAGCTTATTCATCAAAGCAGCTTACTTCACTAGATGGCGATATAGAGGCTTTATTTTAAAACTAACTGTCAGAAAACTTTAATTGCTCAATGTACCTTACCTTACCTATATACGTTTTTTACGTTAGATACATTTTTATTATTTGCTTGTTGCTTTTGTTCGCTTCTTAATCCTTCCAGGCTACTGGCCCTAGCACTAGATGATCAATTGATCATACTGTAGTAAGACAAAACTAGTAACAACTATACAACCCGATAAGGGTCGCGAAGCCATTAAACTCCAAGGGTTGCTACAGTAGGAATGTTATATTTTGATAACAAGCTCAATGCTTAGCTATCGGCACTTCCCAGGGACAACTTCATTGTTCAAATTCAAAGACACGTATGGCTAACATTGGGCTTCACTTTAGACAATTTAGGTTGCCATCATTACCAATATTTTTTTTGTTTGTATAAAACCATGTTACACTAAAACGAATTGGTTTATCTGTTCAATAGGGCTTATTGAGATTGCTTGAGACAGGCCATACCACATTCATCATGTGCGAAAAAAGAAGGAGGGGAGTTTTTGTATCTTCTATTGGATTAAAATAAAAACCTGCTCCGAAAGTATCTCATTAAAACTTGTACTACCTAATTACAGGTTGTTGGGGAATGTTATATAGTTAGTACCCATCAGTATGAACGACTTTCCCCAAGAATTACCAGTAAAAAGTTATGCGAAAATAACTATCCGGGGAATAATTTGTAAGTAATAAGTTCAAAATATGGTCATTCTATGAAAAAGTAGAAGATTAAGAAGTAAAAAGTAACTCTTCGTTGGCAAAATTCGCTCTTAGTCGGAAATAAAAAATAAAGGGTCTCTCATGTCCCATAGTAATCTGTTAACAGCTGATCGGGTTAATGTACCGAGGGATGAATTAAAATAAAAAGTGGCCAAGTGCGAGTCGGACTCGCCCATGAAGGGTTCCATAGTAGCAAGTAATTATAAGACTGGATGTTAGTGTTGTAACTTTGTTTTTCATAATGTTTGTATGAATGAGAAAGTTAACTTTGCGGTTTTAATAAAAAAATATATTTTAGAAACTACATAATAGATTTTTAACCGACCTCCCAAAGGAGGAGGTTTACAATTCGTCCGGATGTTTTTTTTTATGTGCCCCGATAGCGCCTAGACGGATGGACCGATTTGGAAAATTATTTTTTTGTTTGAAAGGGTTTACCTTCCCATTGGTCCCATTGACACCAGGTCAGGATCTGATGATGGGATCCTGGAGAAATCGAGGGAACTCTTCAAGTATTATAGGTAAACCTATAGTGATTTTTGTGTTTTTAGTAATAACTCGTGCATTTACTCACGGTAAGCATAATATTGTGATGCGGAACTGCTGATGAAGACCACATATGGCCACCAGAACTGCTCAATACTAGGTACAAGGCGTGGCTGACGGGGAGGCAACGCATAGCCTAAACCGGTGGACCTAGAGCCATGAAACTTTGTACAGAGGTTCCTTAGTAGCGTGTGGTAGCACTGAGATGGGATTTGACAAAATTAATTCCCCAAGGGGGGGGGGGGGGGATAAGGGGTTACAGTTTGTATTAAACTCAATCTAATCAAATAGGGTTTGTGGAAGTCGGTTTTTCCAAAGTTTACTTTTTGTTTCAATTATGTTCAAACCAATTTTCGTTGAAAGTTTGTATTGAGATACACAGCATATTTATTTTTAGGGTTCCGGTACTACTTATTCTGGTTTTACTGTCAAAAGATATTGCGATAAATTATTGCTTTTCAAAACAATCTGTACAGGAGCGCGGGCTCGCCTTGCCCGCGCCGTAATTGATAGATCATTATTACCTACTTACACAATAATAATATGTACCTAGTCCTATTAATATGTACCTAGTCCTATTAATGTTACTTCGCGGCTCTTTATTTATAAGCGTGATATTTAAGGGGAGTGTACTTAAAATGCACTATACGATAGAACCCGTCTAACTAGTTAGGGACTAACTTTCGGCTGCGCTGATATGACCCTTTCGTTTGCACAGACACTGGTTTAAGAGCGCTGATTGGTAGAATTGGAAAGGAATACAGATGATTCTCCAAGCGAACGGTTAACTTCGTGAATCAGGCGTTTAATCGTACATGGATTTCTGGTAGGCACCTGTGCCTACAAATACCAACGTACAGTTTGCTATGTGACCTGGAAACACTCCTTAAAACAAAAGTTGGGTAATGAAGCGAATCCAATAAGCAGTAAATGTAAAAAAAACGAAACGATGATATGAGGCTTTTTTACGGACTAAATCAAGTTTATGAGGTGCTGATGATAGTAGTTGCTATTCTTCGAAAAATTATACGGCCTTTCGTGAAAAAGATATTTCATTGCGCAGGATTAATCTGTACTGTAAGTCCAAAGGATGGATTTAAAATACTGAACTTGCCTCCTGGATCTTTAAACTACAGCTTCTGCTAAATTACAGCTTCATAGGTCAAGAATTTTATTTTTGTCCTTATAAACTTTGCCCCGCCCCCTCTTTCCCCTGCATCACAAATCCAGATGGCTCCACATCATAAATCTATCCTTTGGACCTACAGATTAATCCTGCCAAAGGAAATACGAAACGCGTATAATGCGATTTCATGTCGTCTAGGATTGCAACTAAGTATAGGGGGTCCCGCACCCCATTGTCACCGTCATTTCACGCAACGAAAAATATTATTTCGTAAAGCACTCTTCACGTTTCAGGGAAAATGATAAATGGGCACTCAATGACCCTTCAGCCTCAGAGCCCTTCTTTCAATAATTCACGGAAACTCCAACCGCAGTATACCGACCTTATTCAAATGTAACGACTTCCACACCCATTAACATGTGTACACAAATAATTTTCACAGATCCCACAATTCACACACAATGTCCTTTGTTCACAATCACTTAAAACATTTATGCATGACAGTACTTTATTATATTCGCAACTGTCACTAAGCTGACTTTACACCAGTTTCGTTGAGCTGAGTGCGTGCGTGCGCTACTCCATACTGTTTTAAAGTGCGGTGACCTTAAACAGATTGATACTTATATCAAGTCGCAATTATGCGACGGCGGCGTCTCGCTCTCATATATTAAATCAAGATGCTATACGATTAACACGATTGCAGATTTAATTAGCATACCACATAATTACTTGGCAATATAATAAACATGACCTTTACAGAGCCTCGCTAATGCAAGATACTCTGCACATGAGAGATAAGATTTTTTCTAAAACAACCGCATATTGTATTTATACATTTATGCAAACTTATCACTGTTACTGGTCATTTCGCCCTTTTCCTAAGTCGTGCGTCGTCGTGAGTGCGTTGATTGTCCGCCCAAATGCATGACTGTCCGCCCCGATGCATGATTGGATGGTTTTATAGAGTCCCTGAAAAAGAGGGCTGGCAAGCTCAATTAGGTCACGACCACGGGACCTTAATCAATCTTCGTCATTGTCATGACGTCGCCCAATTCGACACTTGACTCGGTAATTTTAACTCGAGTTTAACCATGTGTTGTTTTAAGTGCTGATTACTGCTGACTCATGTCATGAGCATGATGGTCTAGTTGAGTTTTATTTCGAAGGCAAGGGGAATCGATAAAGCGGTCAATGATTTCTGAATCTACCTCCGCGGTCGATATTACAACACCTTATTAAATTAATGTCAATAAACACGCAATTAATAAACAAACTTATTTATTTTATTATATGTTACACGAATCGTTGTTGAAATAAACTTAAGCATTTAATACCACCAATCGATGATTTAACAGATTCTTACAGGCTAGAGAGCTAAAATATGTTGATAAACTTTTCAGTAATGATTAAAACAACATTAACTTAAAATCAATAATTAAAACAACGTTACTATAAACGTCTTACACCTACGTTGGTAAATTCTATTATGTAATAAAATCTGCCATTTTCCTAAAACTAAACTAGGTCTAGTTAACTCTATAGTTAGTTAAATCTCTTTTGGTCTCTAGTGTCTCGTAAGAGAATACCAGTACATTCTCAATATCATACATTTTCAATTTGTGCATATTTACCACTATTAGCTGCTCGTGCATTATGTTTACTTATCGATACGTTCAAATTGTTACAATTAATTCCCTTCTATGAACTACAGACTGTCGACGAAGTTATCATATTGGTTTGTCTTGAGATATTGATATTGGACATACTTACTTCCTTAGTTATAATTCGAGGAACACACTGATTTGTCACATTTACGCGTTTTGGGAAACTAAAAGCTGCCGTATACACAACAATCTATGCATCAGCTTTTAACTAGGCTGCTCTAAAGCTAGGTTTTAGAAGTACCCGCATAAGTTGTGAATGGTTTTACTGCCAGAGCACGTGCCGCGATTGCAAAGGGGCTTAGACTCAGCATCATGTCACAAGCAGGCCTGCGACGCTGGTTTTCAGTCTAGACCCAGCTTATTTCATTGTTGCGACTCGTTGCAAAAAAGGACAATGGGCAAAAATGTATGAACCTTGGTATAGGTAGCGGCCACTGACGAAACATACATATATCATTCGATAGGGCACAACATAAGAAACATAACCCCACTAATCGCAATATCTTCCTGTCGTCGCTGTCTTTCTGTAGAGATGGTGCTGTGTCGCCCAGGCTTGTCTCAAGAACTCCAGATATGCTCTATGTGACAGATTCATCTGTTATTTTTAAACGACTTCACAAAAGGAGGAGGTTTACAATTAAAACATAAACATTTACATACATGCAATTCGCAATTCGTCGGTTTTTTTAATGTATGTACACCGATTGCGCTTAGACGGATTGACCATTTGGAAAAGTATGTTTTTGTTTGAAATCGAGGGAACTCTTCAAATAGGCAGACTGTTTTTTGTGTTTTTCATAATAACTCGTGCATTTACTCATGGTAAGCATAATATTGTGATGCGGAACTGATGACGACACGACACACACGCACGACATGTCCACCAGAACTGCTCAATACTAGGTACAAATACAATCTACTATGCGTGGCTGACGAGCAACGCATAGCCTAAACCGGTGGACCTAGAGCCATGAAACTTTTTACAGGGGTTCCTTATGTAGCGTAGGATTATAGGGTAGCACTGAGATGGGGTTTAACGAAATTAATTCCCAAAGGGGGGGGGGGGGGGGGGAGGGAATACGGGGTTACAGTTTGTATTAAACTCAAAAAGCACTTGATATTGGTTTCTAATCAAATAGGGTTTGTGAAACTCGGTTTTTTTAAAGTTTTACTGTTTGTTTCTATTATACTTAAGTACACTGTATAGGGCTTATCGGGACTCCTTGAAACAGGCTCTTAATGAAGCAAAATAACTATATTGGGCCACCGAGAGTACGCTTATGTTATTACTTTCTGCCGGACGGGAAGAGCCCTCTTTTTTCCCCTATCACTAATAAATAATAACTCAACTCTGGATACTGATTGATCCTTTGGCCACATTATCTGGCGAAGGTTCATCTCTTGAAAGAGATTTATAATTAAAAATAAACATGTATAATTAAGTCTGTTTTCGGAATGAGAACTTTACTTTTCTGGCTACCTTAAAATAACGAGGCCAAGGATTGAAAATAAGAACCTTTTCACACGCATACAGTCAAGTAGAGATAACAGCTACAATGATAGCTTTCACAAGACACGGCGACATTAGCTTATACATTTCTACTTTACACGACACCATGACCGCATGCATGGGCCGGATTACAAGTAGATAATTTTGTATGTAAATTAAAATTTGAAATGCATTTAATGGTCCATTAAATGAATCTGAGTATCTAATGAACCATTAATTAGACCCATTCCAAATTCAAATCCAAAATCACGAATCCACCACAGAAGCACGGTCACCGAGGGTTGTAACGGAGGCCTACTTAGCGGAGGCGGAGGCGGAGGCGGAGGTGATCCTTCAATCTCTACACTACACTAGAACCTAAGCGGGATGTCCAAGAAGAGTTTCATCCGCTCGCCGACCTCCGCGACGGTGGCGTGCTCGTCTTGCTAGCTGTCCGGGGTAGTTGGTTCGTCGTCGTCTAGCGGCTGGCTGGTCAGCGCGGCCCAGAGCGGCGAGCGCGCGCCCAGAGCCAGCGAGCCCCGGCGCTAGCTGTCGCGCGGGTAGGACAGCGCGGCGGCGGCGCCGGCGCAGCCGAGCAGGATCGCGCCCACCTCGCGGTCCGGGGTCAGGTCCACCTGTCGTGAGACAAATACAATCAGAACAGCATAGGATCACGCCTTTTTGACGACGTCTGTGACGCAGTGGTTGTTGCTCTGCCTACCGGTCGAGAGGTTCCGGGTTCGATTCCGGCTGGGGAAAAAACAAATCATGGTTTGGATGTTTATATGTTTGTGATGTCGCTCATACTGGTTCCAACGACACAGGGTATCCTAGTGTGGGGCCAGACAGAAGCAAAGTATGTCCTGTAAGTAAATGTTTATGTTTGTGTATGTTGTCCCATACAGAGTGTCAGAGGCCGACCTTCAGCCACTTATCTAATATTGCATTTTGCGTGACAGGGGGCTAGCCCATGTCTGCGTCTGGTAATGAAGGTTTCCTCACAATGTTTCAAAGTTATTCAGAGAATAGTGTTGACTCGCGTTCGAACTATACTATAGTCTATTCGTGATAAGAATGCAGTAAAAATCATCACTGTCCGGCGGCCTAGTCACGCCCCGTAACCAATCAAATCGTTTCCAATTATCAAGCCAAGTTCACAGTGACCAGTTAAAGGCAAACTTTCGAACGCGAAGGTTGTGTCCTGTCCTGTGAGTGTGTGTTAACAGATTTAAATTTAAATTTCACTGCATTCTTATCACGAATAGACTGTAGAGGAGGAGAGAGGCCTGAATGTTATTTATTAGTCTACAAAAAAATTGAAACCAAAAACTGCGTTGGTATGGTACACTAATATGCAATAGAAATATCTATAAGTGTAGGTAAAGTCTCAAATACATCGACCTTTTGCTGATGGTAAATAAAATGTAGCAGTATAGTATAGTAGACGTTTTCGAATGACAGAAGAGATTATTAGGCTCGTTGAGGTAAAAACGGTATCGCAATGTATTGTCAGCAATTTGGGAGGGGGACAATTACGCGCTGGGAGTTTTCTTCAAGTGGCAAAAGAAAGAAATCAGTGAGAGCCTCGTCGCAGAATTGCTGCGTCAGGGTTTTCAAAGTGAACGCAATCGACTGTGGGACTGGAATAGATTACTTTACATTTAGAAGTTAGCGACCGTTACACCGTTCGATTCGAATGATCGGACAGAAATAATACTTACTCCTGTTACAGAGTTTGAACTAAAGTTCCCACATTTTCTTTGATTTTCAGCTATGTAAATCGGATGTTTGTTTTATTGTTAGCCCTCCTTTCACTGTTGTGATGTCCGTACGAGAGAGATAGTCAACAAGTCAAGATAAGCTATAGATTCAGTCAAACTGGACTAAAAGTAGACTTATGTATTATACTACCTTACTGCAGGTCAAGAGACACTAGGCCTAGCAGGTCACTGACATTTCGTGACACGCGCCGCTGGCGGTGTCGGGGTACCTGCGCTATCTGCGAGAGAGTGCAGCACGGTGACTAGCTGCAGCGGCTGCAGGTTACGTGACACGCGCCGCTAGCGGTGACACCTACGCTACCTGCGAGAGGGTGGTCATCTCGGGGTCGGAGCGCTCCTCTAGCATGGTGTCCAGCTCGAGCGGCTGCAGGTCACGTGACAGTCTATGACACACGCCGACAGCAGTGTCGGGGCACCTGCGCTACCTGCGAGAGCGTGGTCATCTCGGGGTCGGGCGCTCCTCCAGCACGGTGTCCAGCTCGAGCGGCTGCAGGTCACGTGACAATCTATGACACACGCCGACAGCAGTGTCGGGGTACCTGCGCTACCTGCGAGAGCGTGGTCATCTCGGGGTCAGAGCGCTCTCAAGCACGGTGTCCAGCTCGAGTGGCTGCAGGTCACGGACACGCGCCGCTAGCGGTGACACCTACACTACCTGCGAGAGCGTCGTCATCTCGGGGTCGGAGCGCTCCTCCAGCACGGTGTCCAGCTCGAGCGGCTGCAGCGCGCGCGGCGAGCGCACCAGGCTGACGGCGCGCGTGCGCGGCTTCACGGGCGAGAGACGCACGACGGACAGCTCGCCGCGGTCCAACTCGCAGTTGCGGCGGCGGGCGCGCTCCCTGGTGGGCACAACAGGGTTGTCCATTATTTGATCAAAATACTTTATAATGCACAAAGCAATACATTATACAATGTCAAATGCAGATTTCGTCCAGGAAACCTAGGTTATTAAAAGGAAGTAATAAGACTACAGGTATACCTATGTGCACAACCTCTGCCACCACAACCAAGTCAGATAACCCTTGGACTGTATTTACCACCCTCTGTTTGCTTTGGGAGCCGTCTGTTTGTTTTTCATAGGTTATGAACTCTATTACCAAGTCTAAAGTTGAAAATCGCGGGCCATTGATTTAAAGCTAGACGCTTGAGTGGCTAAAAGATTGTCAGGTTCTTTGCCACCATCAAAAGGCGTAGAAATACGACTATGATGGTCAAAGTGATTTTGCTATCAAAAACTAGTTTCATCAAAACCTACCTTCCTTTCATAACTAAATAACTGCTTTCATCACTTAATTTTGAATGCAAAGGACATCACAAGTATTCTTAAGTAACATGTCAATAATGCTCGGCTTACGGTAATTGAACCGGCTAAGTCTTATGAGCTTACCCTATCTTGCAAGTAAGCTGTTCAAGACTTCAAGTTCAGTTTAACTGATCTGTATAACTGAAGTTTTCATAAACAGTTAAGCTCTCTATCTTGGAACCGAAATTCAAATTAGGATTCATTTGTGCATGAGTTAACTATCCTACGCTACTCGATCCCTACCTGGGTTCAAATATCAATAACTTGATGACAAAACAGTGTATTAGCTCGTAATAGAAGCAGATATTGGCGAAGGATTTATTTGACCGTCCTTTTCAAACACTATAAAAGCTTTAGGACACGGCTGAGTGTGCACTCAAGGAAGCAATGTCAGCGTACCCTCGGGCGTCGTCACTCATGCGACTGTTTGCTCAGGAGCACTTACTTACCTGGCCAGTTTAGCTCGCCGCCTAAGACAACAGATGACCGTGAGTGCTAGCAGAGGAAATCCGAAGATACAGGACACGATTGGCACGACGATTGACTCTGGCGAAACTGGAACAAAAGATAAGCGTTCACAGTGGACGTACTCGTAGTCACTTGTTTTTAGAAGAAGAGTCACATCCCCAAGGAAATCAGGCAATCCATCCAACGAAAATCAGTGTGAAAATTTTAAATTAGGAGTCTGTCTGTGACAGCTCACACTCACAGCAGAAAAATTTCACATCACCTTTTAAGTCAGAAAACTACCTAAAAATAAATACGTAATTGCCTATTTTACACAACGCTGGCAATGTTGCAGCAGTTCAATATACGTTATCTTGAAGGGAATTCCCACTGAAACGAGAAAATGCAAAGAAAATTGGATGGTATTGGACATTTCGGACTGAGTGAACTTTTAGAGACAGCAGTAAGAAAACTATTTATTGCAGGAAAGGTCAAGTAGACGGTGACGGTCGAGCGGGTGCGACGGGCTTCGTAAAAATGAAATAGATTTTTGTAGAGTAGATACAAAAATAAGTTTAGTCCTACAATACTTAACTCTTGTAAGACTAAAAAATACAACTATAGAAATAAGCTCTTCGGTAATATCCGCCGGAGAATCCAATGTTTTTCCGGCGATGGAGAACATTAACAGCATGTTGTCTTCAATAATAAGTGACTAGTTTCCTCCTAACGGAAATGGAAGTAGCGTCTCGATAGTTTGTTTCTGTTCACGCCCAATATACGTTAACTGTTACCTTATTTGTTTGCGGTACAGTTTTGACTTAGGTACTGTTATGTAAAGAATTTCAAAAAGATTTGTTCCCATGTCTGTATCTTAACTCGTTAGCTCTTAAACTTTCCCTAATTTCCCTACTTGTAAGTGAAACTCTTCGTTAACTTCCTTAATTTTCCTCATTAGCAACTTCTTACACTGTGATATTATGTTGTAGAATTATGTGAACCTGTATTAAAATCTTAATAAATATTTTTAACTCTTAGGATTAACTTAAGAAAAACGTGATACCTGAAAAAGCGTTTACCTTGACGTAAGTTGTGATAAGATCTAATCATAGAGCAACATGCTGCCAAAAACGGCAAGAATAAGAGCTTGCAGCCATCAAGGTTAAGATTAACATTTTATATAATTTCACAAGACCTCCACCTTCATACTTTTAACACTTTTACAATAGAACACTGCCGCTGAGACCGATGATAACTGGGCCAAGCAATTGATATTCAAAGTCCTTCTATCGAATCGCCTGCCTCGTCTGGTTCCTGCTACCGAAAATGGTTTTCATCAGTTTTCTCGTTGAAACTTCGACGCTGCCTGCAACTTTGCATGTCACCCGGAAATTGGGAAAAAACTATTTGTGTTTAGTTTACAAAATGGCACTTGTTGTTTGACTCGACTTCCACATATTAGTACGAAATTCAAGCAAACAAGGCAATCCACGGATTCCGCTATATAACGCTAGTTAAAAGTTTAAAACTGTTTGGCCATGTTTGGTCATAGCTGTTTCTTAGCTCCCGTCAAAAAAAAATATTAGCGAAAGTCTGCCTGTATATTAGTATGTATGTGGCATCCTAGCGGCTACGGCTTTGTACAGGGTGTAACAGAAAGGTGTAGTCATATATTAGGGGGTTGTTAGGGACATCATTCTGAGCAACTTTCACTATGAAACCCATTTAATCAGAGCAACTTTAATTTTCACTTTTCTTTACAAATCAGCTGACCGCCCTGGACCAAAACGTATGGAGCGATGAAAAATAAAGTTGCTCGGATCAAATCGGTTTCATAGTAAAAGTTGCTTAGAATGGTCTCCCTAACAACCCCCTAAAATATGACTACATCCTTCTGTTACACCCTGTATCTCAAAGCAGCAAACTTAACTGGGATGGTTCTTAGATATATTTTATTAAAATCGGTTCAGTAGTTCGAAAGTTATAAACAAGGGAACAAAATTTTAGACCTTTTAGGGTTTCATTTATTGTGTTGGGGTGTTATTTATTATTTTTACGACTATTTGCTGTACGCTCACCGGTAGGGTAGATAATGATAGGCGTGGGTCGCTTCCCGTTGGCTGGTGGTCCGACGACGCCGGTGGCCGCTGTCGGGGCTGCCGTGGTGGCCGTGGCCGCCGCTGTGGAGTCCCGCGCGGTGCGACGCAGCCGCTCCAGCAGCCCTGACGCATCGGCTGACCGCGTCATCTTCACGTCTGAGAACCACATAGAAGATAGAGCTATGGCTGCAATGCATGCTACGGTCGCTACATCATTTTTAACCGACTTCCCAAAGGAGGAGGTTTACAATTCGTCCGGATGTTTTTTTTTTTTATTTTTTTTTTATGTCTGCACCCCGATAGCGCCTAAACGGATGGACCGATTTGGATTTTTTTTTTTGAAAGGGTTTACATTCCCATTGGTCCCATTCACACCAGGTCAGGATCTGATGATGGGATCCTGGAGAAATCGAGGGAACTCTTCAAATATTATAGGCAGACCTATAGTGATTTTTGTGTTTTTCATAATAACTCGTGCAAATGCACATGGTAAGCATAATATTGTGATGCGGAACTGCTGATGAAGACCACATATGGCCACCAGATCTGCTCAATACTAGGTACAAATACAATGCGTGGCTGACGGGCAGGCAACGCATAGCCTAAACCGGTGGACCTAGAGCCATGAAACTTTGTACAGGGGCTCCTTAGTAGCGTGGGGTAGCACTGATATGGGATTTGACAAAATTAATTCCCCAAGGGGGGGGGGGGATAAGGGGGTACAGTTTGTATTAAACTCAATCTAATCAAATAGGGTCTGTGGAAGTCGGTTTTTTCTAAAGTTTACTTTTTGTTTCAATTATCATTTACGTTTTTTCTTGCTCAATGATAAGGCCAAATTGGTGATAGGGACTCTGGTTGTTGCATTGTATGTCTGATTGACCGGGAACGGCAATTTGCATGGTAATATAATCCCAATCCCTTTCCTTTCTCCTATCCATTCCTATACTGCCTCTTTTCAAACTACTTCGCGCCGAGTACACCTATCTCCTTGGTGGGATGTGAGAACCCCGTAAAATGAAGAAAAGAAAACAAACATCCGGACGAATTGTAAACCTCCTCCTTTGGGAAGTCGGTTAAAAACAGCAAGATGGCTACGAACGTTGGTGATCACGCGCGCGTGTTGAGACATTTATTGATTTATCAATGAGCAAAACAAGTGAATTGTGTTGTTAAGTGCACTATTTCGTACACGGATTGTTTTTCAAGCAAAATCTTGGAAATCTGGAGATCATACCACGTGAGTCCCTTTCCTTTTCAATATTATTTTCTTATTGTCTGTCCCGGCCAATTTTACATACAAAACCAACTAACCGAGCTCCCGGCGCAATCAATCAATAAATACGAGTGGACACAGTTGTGCCTCTGCCTCCCCGAATGGGAAAAAGCGTGACGCTATATTATTTATTATTATTATGAATACGACGAAGTGCCTATTTCACGCCACAGTTCAGCGTTAGACCATACAGGGTGATATTTAATTGGCTGACCATATTTTGTGTAATGATGCCAAATAAATAATACTTACCCATCTTATGAACAAACTTACCTCGAAAAACATATGGCCGCCAAAGGTTTTTTTCGACCCCATCAACTGATTACAAGTTACTATGGGAGACCCCTTGGGGAAAGTTGTTCATGAATTATGGGTATTATCATTCCCCACAATATGATCAGCTAATTAAATGTCACTTGTATACCAGCGAGTGAATTTACTTTGGACAGCTCGAAACCGATACATTTTTGACCTCTTCAATGCAAAACTTCAATGAAATAGCAATAGGGAAGTGACAAAAGTTATGGAAAGTGTACTTAAGATAACAACAATACATTGGTGTATATTGCAGAAATCCCGGGTAGAGGGAAAAGTCACAGAAGAGATAATAGTACTCGAAAAGTTTCGATGGTCTTGGTCGCGGACGTCCGTGTACACAAGGTTTCTATTCTTATTGTGGGGCCATATGCTACTCTACTTTCTCTCTCTCATATTCAACTCCATATTTACATTTATCTCTAATACAACTATTAGAACTAGGGATGTAACTATACCGATATCGATACCGATTGCCCTTCGCACTTTGAATTATATTGCAATAGAAATTGACACATTTAATTGTTCACTGGCAAAGTTCCAAGAAAATGCTTATAATTATTTGACTAAATGACTGATTTAAATTTTATTATATCGACATGTAATTAGAATAGGTATAATTAGATTGGATGGTGATATTTTTATAGTTATGGTATTTAATAATAATGTTATTATAATTAATAGAAATTTCAACTTAATTTACAATGTGTATAAGACCTAGCAATGTGTGTGCCTGTACCTGTGCCTTACATTATATAGAATAGAATATTGCTTGTGCCCAACAGGGTCCATAATTATCCACCACTAATATTAAGATCTTATTGTTATTATGGAGTGCAATGAATAAATGAATATGAATATGAATACATAAAGGTTATGTTTTAATAGTTTTATTAAGATATTGTATGATATTGAATTGGGTCAAACACCTGTAATGATATCATGAATTGTTATTGTAATTAATAAATAAATAAATAAAAGCGTTAGTTAAATATCACAGTTTGAAAAGCGCGCGAAACGAACGAACACAAATCTTCCTAAAATGAACTTTACAAAATCGAGTGTCTATTTACCTTATGTAAGTGTTATGCATATGGAGTACATCATTATTTATTTACTGGGTTTATTAACTGCTAAGCCACCGATATCGGCATCGGTATCGCCGATTATTTGCTTCGAAAATCGGTATCGTATCGGCAAGATCATGTATCGTTACATCCCTAACTATTAACTTACAATCTATTTGCAAGCATTTTAATCCACTGCCTTTTCTGGTCTCTATCTCTGACGAGTAGGTAAATTAAAATTAATTATTTGTAACTTTCCCAAAGGGTTTTCGTTAAGGCGCTACTTAAATAATTTAGTAGCTTTTTTTCTGTGTTTTTCAGGAAATACTCGGCAAATCGTAATAAATTTCTGGTATATGTAATTTGACTATATAATCTAGGGTTTTCATGTTGGAAAACGCGTATAGTTAAAATTTTCTCGATAGAAAAAACATCCAAAGTCAACCCTTTTTTCCAATATTTTTTCCTATTATACCGCAGTAGTAGTAAATATGATCTTGTATGATAATTGTAATATGTGGGGAATTGTTGTTACTAGCGATTTGAAAATTGAAATGTAATTCCCTGAAATACCTTATTTTTTATGATATCTATTTTTCATAAAAAATAAGCTATTTCAATCCTCCTCTTAAATACGCCTAAGACAGACTGACAAGCCAAGCCCATCGCCCCTGTCAAGAAACAAACCTTGAACTAAATAGGACACAATTCGCTCAATTAAGTCCTCATTAATATTCATAAAACACGGGGTTTTATTTACATTCGTAACGACAAAGGAGTTTGATAGCGGCGAATCCTCTTGGGTGTAGGCGAAAAATAATTTGATTGTAAAATACTGCTCCGGAATAGTACAGTCAGCACAGCCTTATGTTTATACATTATATATCCCGTATTACTGTATTCCGTATTATTTATCCCGTATTACTCCCGCAATCTTTGAACCGGCGACGTTAAGTTAGTGAAATAGAAAATAAACGAGTGTATTCAGCTCAATCAAGTTTGATGTCTTAGTTATTGTTCTAAGGTGATATCACATGTGACTTCATTCATGCCATATCAAAATCAAACACAAAGATAAATCAAAATTAATCAAAAACAAATTATTATAAGTTAATGAAGCGATATCGAAAATGTTTGTCAATTCAGAAGTAACTTTTAGATTTATTCACGCCAAATAAAATTAACAATCTCTACATACTCTGTGCTCCAACATATTTTGCGGGGCTATTGTTCCGACCGAGTTAGCGGCGTGGCTCCACCAATACCAACGTATTCGAAACTCGTGACTACGAACAATCAAGCTTATTTTGATGGTATCGCGAACACAATGCAAAAACTTTTCGCGAATGTTCAATTGAAGAGACTTGCACAATGAAAAGTTAAACAAAAAACTGAAAAGGCATGAAAATATTTTGTCTCCCTAAATTGTGTGATGGAAATTCAGAGCACGGGTGTTGTTTCATTGTGTATAAAATGTAAGATCATTTACAACATAAGTTGGAGTAGCTTGAACAAACGAGATAGGAATGCCTAACATACTGTTGAGAAATGAAGTTTCACGGGTACCTAGAGCCGCCAATTCGCAACCTTTTCATAAAAAATAAACTTTTTTTCAGTTTCAGCTCGCTGTGGCGCTTAATCAACACTACTTTCTTGAGTGGGTTGCTACGAATGGGTATGCTGTATAGTAGAGCTCTATATACGTCTCTGACTATGCTACTATTCTCGGGCCAATTTAGATTTCCTGTGCTGTAAACTACTGTATTTTTTAACCAAAGTGCAATAGTTCGATTATCTTGAAATGACAAGCATACAAAACATTTGGGACTGTTGAAATGAAACTATTTTAAAATGAATTAATTAAAAGGAAGGTCACGTCTTATTTTCGTAGAATATCGTTTACTTGGTCTTTCGTAAAAATTCTGTGTGAAGTAATTTCATTTCTCAGTTTTTTCATTACATTACGGTAATGGACGTTACAGACATTGAAGCCAGGCAGGGGCGGATCTAGGAGTAAATTATGGGACCTACTAAGCCTAACTAATTGCCAGAAAATGGGCTCATTTGGGTTGACGTATATTCGTTTATTTAATAGACGCATATCGTACATTATAGGAGTATCTGTCTGATTCTGGTTAGTCTGGAAAACGCAATATACATCAGTCGTGGCATGTCTAGCGTGAGAGAGAGTGTACGTACGTACATCGGGCAACCCTTACACTGGCAGCAACATGGTCATGGAATCTTTACCGGCGCTTATAAGCAATATTACAAGCAAAATGTAGAAAAGCACAAAATATGGGCCGGAACATGCTAACAAATATATACTAACACATATCTATGTCTCGCATTGAAGGTGTATCGTTTTTGAAATACACTCCCTCCTATATGTATTGCCATGGAAGTGGAATAGATATGTAAAGACGACCGAATGACTCGCTGCGTCTCCCTTCTCCAAGTCGACCGAATGACTCGCTGCGTCTCCCTTCTCCAAGTCGACCGAATGACTCGCTGCGTCACCCTTCTCCAAGTCGACCGAATGACTCACTGCGTCTCCCTCCTCCAAGTCGACCGAATGACTTGCTGCGTCACCCTTCTCCAAGTCGACCGAATGACTCGCTGCGTCTCCCTTCTCCAAGTCGACCGAATGACTCGCTGCGTCACCCTTCTCCAAGTCGACCGAATGACTCGCTGCGTCTCCCTTCTCCAAGTCGACCGAATGACTTGCTGCGTCACCCTTCTCCAAGTCGACCGAATGACTCGCTGCGTCTCCTTTCTCCAAGTCGACCGAATGACTCGCTGCGTCACCCTTCTCCAAGTCGACCGAATGACTCGCTGCGTCTCCCTTCTCCAAGTCGACCGAATGACTTGCTGCGTCACCCTTCTCCAAGTCGACCGAATGACTGGCTGCGTCTCCCTTCTCCAAGTCGACCGAATGACTCGCTGCGTCACCCTTCTCCAAGTCGACCGAATGACTCGCTGCGTCTCCCTTCTCCAAGTCGACCGAATGACTCGCTGCGTCTCCCTTCTCCAAGTCGACCGAATGACTCGCTGCGTCTCCCTTCTCCAAGGCTTGTGCGGTATATTTTTGCAATATTGCCAACGACGAGACCGCCACTGATTGGTTGGTTTTCTTCTATTTTCTTACTTCTATGATCGATTGGAAGTGGAAACCTCTACCTGTAATGATTGCGATTTTATAAAAAGTTTTCGCCTGGAAAGGGCATGGGAAAATAAGGCGTGGTCCTTGCCTTGACAATGTTGAAAGAACCTGTGAGCCTGCGCGGGTGTTGAGCGTCAAGGTATCCACGATGTTTTGAAAAATCGGAGGATTCACCCGCGAAGGGGATCAAGGCTGGACGAGTTTGTATGCTGCGATTTATGTTCTACATATATATGTTTTAAACAAGAAAATTAAATAATTAAACTAATTACACCTATATTTATTCATGTAAAATTTAAATGTAAAATACTTTTTTTCTAAATAAAGATTTTTTATTATAATTTTATTATCATTTAAGTATGTATTTAATGAAATTAGTCAACGAACAAGGCAGACGAAGTAATGCGAAATATTAGTTGCACAATGCTTTGTTTTGTATTACTTACTTACATCAATACAGTATACAACGTGGAAATTAATTAAACCAAAATTAAACAGTATTTTACAAGGGATCTTTTACTAGTTAACGTCAAAAGCCTTCATGAAAATTTCATGCAAATAAACGTTGAAGGTACGGTAAATAATTACCGTGTGTTTTCGTTAAAATGATGAAATACGATTCTTGTTTAACAAGAATAACATACACTTAAATTAAAATTTGGGGCGTAATTACAAGACAACAAGAAAGAGTTACAGTAAATTATTTCGACACGTAGCGAACTTCGAAAACACATAAATCGACAAGTCATTGCTTCGACTGCAAATTGCTAGACAAGACACACCTTCGACAGCCAATTATTCGACAAAGAATACTTAGACCACACACATCTTCGAATGACCTCTACTGCGACAGATTATTTTTACAGAACATTCTTCCGAAATAATAATCCCCTGTAAATTTACCTAATTAAGTACCCAATTCATTTCTTTTCCGGTTAAGACTTAGTGATGTTCTAACAAGCACTACCACAGAAATAACAATACAACATTTATAATTAAACTGTTGGCTTGAGTGATTTATTAAGAAATTTCTATATCAAAATCAAGGTCTTCGCTGCATCAAAGTTAAACTTGTAAGAATAAAATAAACATAAATTATTATTATGGACGAGCCAGAGGCAACTTGATACTATACGCCTACGATATTTTAATACAGAATTATGATAAACGCCCGAGATAATGAAATCAAAAGAATTGCTTAATTATTAAAATCGAAGTTTACGGGTGCGCATTTTTAAGATGTCACATTTGCATGATTATGAGTATGAGTAGCTCTAGCTAAGACAATTATAAATAATTTAATAGTGTATATTGATGATGTGATAGCTCCGTGGTCTAGCTGGGTTCACACTCTCACGCAGGAGATGCAGGTTCGTATCCCGGTGCTGACCATAAATCATACCAATGAGATAATTAATCTGTCGTTCCGTACATTATCGGAAGCTCCGTGTTTCGGATAGCACGATACAACATCGTCCCTGCTACTATCTCTACTTGGTACACTTGGTAGGTAGTAGCCGTAAAACCCCTCCACCAACCCGTATAGAACCAGGCGTGGTGGAGTATGGCTCAATATGGGCTCAATCTTACCCGAATCCGGGTAAAGGCCTGTGCCCCTGGGTGGGGACATTAATGGGCTACATTTACTTTGATGATGTGAACCTAACAGCTTTATTTTTATTTGGTTAAAACTGCATGAAAAACGGACAATCAACGAACACTAACCCACTAGCCGAGCAGTTGGGAACAATAGGGTAGGCTCAGCCGACGCCGATCGTTCTCGAATCAGACTTACCAAATGCACCTCGCTGCACTTCACACCTCACACACCAATAAAAGCATTTAAATATCCAAATAAATTCCCTAAACCAAGCATGAGCGGTACAGTTCTATAACTCGGACGTATTTGTTTTCGCTTGATATGTTTTCACGGCAGGTTACGCTGCCGAAAAGAGATATTTCGTGGACGGGGCGCGCGCGACCTACCCCGGAGCCTCCCCGAAACGTACTGAAACTCTGAAAGGAAGGTTGCAAGCTGAACCCGTACGGTACGGGCCAGCACAGATAAAAAACCCATAGCAGGCGGGAAGCGCGCTCATGCATTGTACACAGACCTGGCATCTGGGAAAGTGTTCTAAGCGAATTAATTAATCTTTCAGCTGAAATTATGAGAACAGTCAACAACATCTAGTAGACAGCCGGAAAAGCCGTTGTTAAAGAATAAGTTGGTCTCATGCTGTTGAAGTCATTATCGCGGTACATTAGAGCTCTTTTCTCACTGTCGATAGGCTTTCGTTTTCGGCAGAAAGCAATTACTTATAGAAAATGGATTTTGAACTGGCGGAAGGTCTTAATTTCATGCTAGGGATATTACGGGAACAAAAGCATTACTTATTTTTAGGGTTCCGTACCTGAAGGGTGCCAAACGGGACCCTATTACTGAGACTTCGCTGTCTGTCCGTCCGTCCGTCTGTCTGTCACCAGGCTGTATCTCATGAACCGTGGTAGGTAGACAGTTGAAATTTTCACAGATGATGTATTTCTGTTGCCGCTATAAGAACAAATACTAAAAAACAAAATAAATTTAATATTAAGGGGGCTCCCATACAACTAACGTGATTTTTTTAGCGGTTTTTTATAGATAATGGTACGGAACCCTTCGTGGGCGAGTCCGACTCGCACTTGGCCGGTTATTCTGGTATATTATTATTTACTCTTTGTTATTTTATTTCTACTAAAAGTGAAATAGGATGGGCCAAAGGATTACGGGGTGTTATGATTACGAGTTAGCAAAATTAGAATGGTGGAAGTTTCATCTGGGACAATCTGATATATTTGCCTTCCTTTTACGTTCCAATTATATAATATGTAAATAATATATTACAGTTTTACTATAACGAGCACTGAAATTACGCTCTAGCATATTGTCAAGAAAACAAAACTTGTATGGAAATTAACTGAATTTTCGCGCAAATTCGCGCCTACCAACTGTAATTATATACCTACCTACTTGTGTTGTGAGTCGAGTCTCGACTGTCGAGATCCTTTGACTTTGTCCGGGTTTACAACGTCTCCATTGGGTACTTACAACAAGTAAAGATGTCAAGGGTTATGAAGGGTTCACTCAAAGTCAAAGGGCGGCTTCATGTTTGAATGCCCAATTATCTTTATTACCTACTCAGTATATATTACAATAAAATCTATATACGGTCTAATCACAGTAGTTAATTGGGTCTCTACAAATCCGTTTAATTAACTTCAAAATAGAAAAGTTCATGTTTACATTATATGTAGGGGGACTTTTTTTTTAACAACACTTGATGATGCTTGTTCCCCGAACAGTGGCAGTGGCAGTTGCCTTTAATGGGCAATAAACGACCCGCAAAATAAGTACACATCGTTCGAGTCTTTCAAGAACTGTTAACCAGTCAGTAAAGTTATTAATAAATAGGAACCTCTTTGTATGTGTTTTGATGAAATGCGAGATTTTCGGCTGCCCTTTTCCGTATCAATCTATAATCTATATGAAGTCTGTGGATGGCGGCAAGTAAATTGATTCCGTAATAATGTTAAAATTTGTTTTATACTGAAGTAACCAGAATATAAAGGAAACAGCTTCTCAGAATTAGTTATGGGGGGGATACCTACACTCATTCAACTCCAATGGTTGTGTATATGAATTTTGTGTAAGTAAGGGCGTCTCTATATGAGTGTATAATGTTGTTGTGTCGAAGTAAATATGGTGAGTAAGTACCTAGTATGTTATTTTTTCGTCATTTTGGCATTACGAGTAGTTTCCAGCTTTGTCAATGATGCATGTGTGTGCAGCCTGTAACTTGATAACTTCTGATGTTCATTTACAGTAAAGTTGTAGATCTGCTGTATGTTTGTGTTCTTAGTGGTACTGGTAGTCAAAAGTAGTCGACAAAGCCTTACAAATTGCTTGCCTCTTGGCAAAGGCACTTGTTATTTTATGTAAATACCAGTACCGTACCGTACACTTGTACAGATTGTAACGCACAAAATTTAGTGCTATTTTCAATTAAATGGAACGTGTCGTTAATTAGCACATTTGAGTATTGGAACGCATCCGTTCGGATTCTGAGACGCGTTCTGTTTCACGTAGTGCATATTTGTGTAACTGCTATAGTATTCTTCAGCAAATTTTAAATAAATGCTTTTCGGCGATCTTTGTATTAAAATAATTTGTAACAAATGTTTTGACTGCCTAGAGATCAGTGGTAGGAAGTGGGTAGATTGGCTTGACAGGATGTCGAAAAATACTGTCTAGAGTGAGCGCCAGTATCTCTCAATTCAAAAGATACTTTATAATAGAGCTGCTTCTTCGACTTCCCGTACAACATAGATTATCCCGGGGATAAAAAGAAAGAGTTTTGCTACGGATATTTATGCAACTATATTGGTCATCTCATCACCTTCTAATACACTAGTGTTTAAACATTTTTGAGATACACAACATTAGGAATCATTTATCGAAAATTCAGGGACTAAGTATTATCTAGTATTATGACCAAGATGTTCTATGTTAATGAGTTTATTACACAGAAATATTTTATGGTGCGGTTATGGTGGCCCCCCTTTGGGAATACATCATTGATAGTATTGTACCTATGAGCTTTATAAGTATGTCTCTGGTCAGGGACTGTAAAAGGAGTGCGCCATCGCCCGAGGTTCTTTTAGGCTGAGCGCAGTAGTCTGACACTACTAGCTCTCTTATTATTTATATCAATATCATTCCATATCATAACATTAGAATGAACTAAATCATTCTTGACCCCATCAATATTTATTTTCTACCAAAAATAGGTAACATCGAAACTGTCATTTTACTTCGTTGTAATAATAATAAG
The DNA here is from genome assembly GCA_963457715.1 of Argyresthia albistria. Taxonomy (NCBI): domain Eukaryota; kingdom Metazoa; phylum Arthropoda; class Insecta; order Lepidoptera; family Argyresthiidae; genus Argyresthia; species Argyresthia albistria. Next base: position 8,149,477 of record OY735262.1, read on the forward strand.
GGCATAGATAGGTCGCATCTTGCTACTCGATGACGTAGGCTGCATACGGCCCGATCTTAGTCTACAAGCTGTTTCAGTAGAACTGGATATTTATAGTCCAGCTGTTTTTAATGCAATGAAACATAAAATATTGTTTTAGTCTGCAGTAATATAATTGAAACTTTACTTGCTTGCCAACTAACAAACGGTAAATAAAGTATGTGTGTAGGTAGGTACCTCTACATGTCACGATAAGGTCGAGATAATGGCAGGTTCAGCGAGAATTATATTTGAAAGTGCTGTCCTCTCATTTTGAATTATTATTATTTTACAATTTAATTTAATTGCCTCTGTTGATGTTTGATTGTTTAATTATTATTATAATACGATTATTATAAGGATTTCTATAATTTGATTGTTATTTAATTTGAATTTGAATTAGGTATCATTTTTTGACCGAGCGAGCGAAGCGAGCGAAGCGTCTCCGTTTCAGGTTTGGGCAAAAATGCTTTCGTATGTCCGGTTGTTCTCCTCTACAGGTCGCATTTATGAACCGATTCTCGTGAAATTTTGTGAGCAGGTTGGAAAAATAAATAGAATTTTTTACTCGAGCCAGTTTTTAGATTTTTTTCAAAATGGCGGAGATATGGGGTTTTAAAATGTAAAAAAATCGCTACAACCCAAACGGCTCGATGGATATTAACAAATGAAGTGTCGTTGGATTCTTAAAGACCATGAGAGTGAAACAGACTATATAATTTTAGTAAAAAGTCAATAGGTTGTATTAAAGATCGCGAAATGTAGTTTACAAAGTTATTGGTGCGGCTACTTTCATACTGCATGTACGTAACCAGGTACATTCATAAGTTTGTATGTGTTATTGAAAAAAAATATATTTGGGTTATTTTTTTTATGTGTGTTAGCAGTTCAGCTTTCCCACCGACATACTCGCGAGGTCTACAGCTCACAGAGCCACTAGTTATAATAATATGTAGGTACCTATGTAACTGATTATAATTATTATTAAAAACTTGTATGTGTCGATTTGGTGAACACTGTAATGTCACATATATATTGTTAATAAATAAATAAATAATTCTCGTATCTATCGTACTTTAAGGGTCTTATAAGGCAAGCAGTACCACAAAAATATTCGTTTAAATCCGGGACCCGAACATTTACAGGGCACAATAGGACAGTGGGCCCGCAGTTTGCGTGTCGGTTAGCGGGATTACACCGGGATTTGTCGATATCCGGGATACTCGGGATTTCCGCGTGATTCGTGTGGCGCTTGGATTTGTTCAATCGATTGCAACCTGATTGACACTATTCTTCTCTCGATCCTTGATTGCGGGTTTCTCCTCCATGTGGTAGATACAGAGAGTTTTAATATCATAACCGGCGTTTATGTGAGGTTGCTAATTTGATTCGGTTGGGCTTGCCACAGTTCCCGTATCAGAAGGCTTGGGTTACTCAATCGCAATCAAATTGAAAGGGTTCCGTGATCACTTTAGTACGAGTAGATAAGTGCCTACTTTAGGGAGTTAGTTCAAAAACTAAAGCGAAATCGTACCGTACGTAGATAATAGTATTAACCCGAGGATCTTGTCTGTCTTATTAAGGGCCTAGACTTAAATGTAATTCAGAGCCGATTAGACTGACCGATTTGACTGGCTTAGAACTATTAAAGTAGCGAAATCTTCAAATCTTCAGCTGACTACATACAATCTGCATACAATACGTATACATTTCGAGAAACGGATTAAGTAGGTAGTTGAAAATATTTTCAGACATGGCGGATGGGGCAATAATGCAAAAACAGGTCACCTTTTAAAAAAAACTCCAGTTTCGATTCCCGGCAAAGAACCGAACACCTGGCAATCGAACATATTTTTTATCAAATAATTGCAATTTTATGTTTTATCGAAATCGATGTCTATATGGATATGTTTACGTATGATGCAAAAATTCGTCCTAAAACCTCCTCCATGTCCCTGAGTTATCAAAGTGCAAGAGTAGCTCAAATGTAATATAGGCTAAATTGTAATATGTATGACATTTCGTGACCGCAAATGAACCTGTTATCTGATAAGAGGTATTATCGTTATGTTTATTAATTACGTTTTTGCCTTGTCATCTTCAAATAAACATCTTATCTTATACGATAGGCATGCCTTATTTGTTTTGTATTGTAGTTATTATTTCGGCCACTAAGTTAATTATATTTACGAGATACCTACTTAATCTCACAGTCTGCTCTTGGGTGTGAACAGTTCTTCTAGTGTTCTTTATTCAAATCCTGATTTGTCCTATTCAAAATGTTATTTTCAATAGTGAGTTTAGTACTCTCATCTATGATCTTCTTACTCTCTTGCCTCTACTTCTTCACAACCTGGCACCATGACTATTGGAAGAAACGTGGCGTTCCTTACGCGAGGCCCTTTCCTTTTGTGGGGAACCTGCAATTTCTCATGAGGAAGAGCGTGTTCGAGTACTTCCTGGAGTTGAGCAGGTTTCGCCAGGAGTACGTGGGTGTGTACCTTGCTCACCGGCCGGTCCTGGTGGTGCAGACTCCGGAGTTGGCTCGGCGGGTGCTGGTGAAGGACTGCAAGCACTTTGAAGACAGGTTCTTGTATGGGTCACCGTCTGATCCTATAGGATCATTGAACCTCTTCACTGTGAAAGTGAGTTTTTTTTAGTAAATTACTATTTTGATTACACGCAGTAGATTTATGCTCTAAATTCTGTCAAACGCTTTATAAAAACATATTTGGAACCTTCAAGATTCGACAAAATATCAGGGGCTAAAAAAAACAATACATGCTTAAAGATATTTTTGATCAAAATGGTTATTGAATAACTGACTAACGTGGGCACAATTGTGTTTCTGGCACCCCGTATGGGAAAAGGCTAACAGTATGATATGTTATTCGCTATAATGGCCGATTTCGCCATTGAAAAGGGGTTAACTGTATTTTCCACAGAACCCCATCTGGTCAAGCATGCGCCACGCGGTGTCTCCCATGTTCACATCCTCGCGGCTTCGGATGCTGTCGGAGCTGATGAACCTCAACGCGCAGCAGCTGGTGGCCAGGATACAGAGACAAGTCGACAGCAAATGTGACGTCGAACTCAAGGTTATTTGGGCAATTATTTAAAAACATCTTTATAAAAAGTGTCTTTTTCTGCAACTTTTACGTCATTTCTATTCCGAATCACGATCTCTAAAGATCTCTTATAAAGGTCATGTTTTCAAATAAATGCCCATTTGATATGCATAATTGCATATGGTATATCTGCATCACGTTGACACAAAGTGTTGATAGTTTTGTGAGGCTCGTTTTTATAGTCTTAAGAATTTTTAAATCCCCTTTTTCGATAATCTCTGGAAAAACTATGTTGTTTCTGTGAAATTCAATGTATGTCCTTAGCACATTAACTTTATGCAGCTCCCTTATACTGACATACCTAGCACAATATCAGCGTAGCCGAGCTTCTAACTTGCACTTTTAGACAACTGACTTTATCTAGCCTCTCCTCTTTCTTTTCTTTCGTATCCTTTCCTCATTTCATATTGCCTTCAACAGGACCTATTCTCGAGGTATACGTCCGACACGGTCGCGTTCACAGTGTTTGGTTTGCGCACGAGTGCATTAAACGACGAACCGTGCCCTCTGTGGGCCATCACTGAACATATGGTTAGGTTCACATTCAGGCGCGGGCTCGAGTTCAATCTGTTCTTCTTGGTGCCACAGTTGGCCCGCTTATTAAGGTAAGTAGCAGTACTAATTTACTTATATTATCATCATAAGCCTGTTCACTGAATCGCATCGCCATAGAACAAGTCAAGTCAAAGTCAAAAGATCGACATATTGTAATCTGATTCGTTAGAATAATTTACGTTCTCTGTAATCTGTTGTAGTTTATACCTAGACCCGATGACTACACGTTTCTGTTACATTCTGCTAACATTTCCGAGAAGCCATCTCTATCTGCAACCTCAACCTTTCTCAGTCGAGTAAACTGTAAAAGTTTTTTTTTTTTTCCAATGTTTATATGTCCAACATGCGATCGGTGGCAACACCATAAGCAGTTTCTTTAAGTGATTATATGGCGTGTTAGGCAATCCCTTCCATTGATGGGTAGCCTAATATGGTTTTAGTTTGATCATAATATGTTATCCCAAACATGTTTCCGCTTCAACCTTCTTTTGAAAGGGAGAGTGCCCAGTACTGATGCCAATTGGTTTTTGTGTCTGTCGATCCTGCCCTTATAGGTTCTTGTCATATTATTCACTTCCTCTTTGACGGTTGGCATCTCTAGGTACCTATGCACTTCCTCATTTTTGGTAAACCATGGAGCGTTGACAATGGTCTTTAGGACACTGTTTTGATGCCGTTGTAATATTTCGACGTTTGAATTACTGGCTTTTCCCCACAGCTGTATGCCATATGTCCAGACTGGCTTCAGTACCATCTTGTATATGAGTAGTTTGTTGTTGACTGAGAGCCGAGACTGACGATTCATGAGCCACTGTAGGGACCGGAATCTGAGGTTCAGTTCATCGCGCTTTTTTTGTATATGCTCTCTCCAAGTCTGTTTCCTGTCAAGGTGGAATCCAAGATATTTCACGACCGTTTTATGTGGCAAGACTTCTTGTCCAAGTTTTACAGCTGGGCAATCTCCCTTTCTAAGTGTGAATGTAATATGGTTCGATTTGCTGGCGCTGGCTTTAATTTTCCATTCATTCATCCAGGTGTGCACTTTGTCCAGGTGTTTTTGTAGTGTGGCTGAGGCTGTTGCTGCATCATGGCTAGAGGCCAGCACAGCTGTGTCGTCTGCAAATGTAGCTGTCATTACAGTTCCTGAATCAGGTACATCTGAGGTATAAATCAAATACAGAGTCGGGCCCAGAACTGATCCTTGTGGCACGCCAGCTTTAATTTCAGAGAATGTAGAACAAGAGTCGTTAATCTTCACATAAAATATCCGATTCTCAATGTAAGACTTCAGCAGTAAGTACATGTTATGCGGCAGTAAATTCTTCAGTTTGAATAGCAATCCTTCATGCCAGACCTTATCAAACGCTTGCTGTACGTCCAAAAATACTCCAGAACAGTATTCTTTTTCCTCCAGTGCTTTACGTATTTTTTCGCACACCCTGTGCACTTGTTCCACTGTGGAGTGCTCACTTCTGAAGCCAAACTGGTGTTCAGGAATTATTTTATTTTCTCTCATGCAGTCGTTCAAGCGGCGCGATATTATTTTCTCAAAAACCTTAGATATCACTGGTAAGAGGCTTATTGGTCTATAGGATGCAACTAAATGATGTGGTTTACCAGGTTTTGGAACCATAGTTATCTGGGAGACTTTCCAAATTGCGGGATAGTATGCCGTTCGTAGGATGCCGTTAAAAAGTTGGTTTAGGAACATTAAAGCCTTTTTCGGTATTTGTCGCAAGACTTCAGCGGTGATCAGATCAAATCCCGGCGCCTTTTTTAATTCTAGGTTTAGGATTGTTTGACGCACTTCCTTTGGAGAACAGGAGCGTAGTGGTGGACTGAGTTGCAGATCACATTCGAGGTAAGATCGGACTTCTTTATCTAGGCTGTTAGGTTCCGTAGTTGCGTTTGGTGTAAATACATCACTCAGGAACTTTCTGTACGCCTCAGCTCTATCTTCGTCTGTTTTTGCCCAAGTCTCATCGTCCCGTTTTAATGGGTATTGCGCTTTCTGAGGTTTCTGGGTGGATTTGATTGTTTTCCACAGGGAGTACTCGTTGTTCGCTTTGGGGCTCAGTGACTCCAGTTGCTGTTGAACTGTGTCGTTTTCAATTTCCGCTAAGTAGACTTTCAGATCCGCAGAGGCTTTATTGAATGCTTTCTTATCCGACTGGCTTCGAGAGGATTGCCATAATCTTCTTAGTTTTCTCTTTTCTAGAACTTTTCGTCTGACTTCCAGAGGCAGATTGTAGTTCGTTTTGTTTACTTTTCTTTCAGGTGGTGTGCTCAACCATGCTGCAGTTTGTAAGAGTTTTGTGATGTGGACAGCAGCCGATTCAATGTCATCTTCTGATTTTAAGGAAACTTTTAGGTTTACGTTTTCCTCTAAATACTGCCGAAAAGCATCCCAGTCGGTGTTTTTGTTATATAGATATGGATTTGTTGGTCTATCAATCAGTGTCGTGCTAATAGTGGCAATGACTGGAGTATGGTCTGAAGACTTATCAAGGCAGCTCTCAACCTTCAAGTAGTAGGACTTTATTCCTTTGTAAATGAAAAAGTCCAGGAGATCAGGCAACTTGTTGGGATCTGTTGGCCAATAGGTTGGTTGACATGTTGTGAGAACCTCCAGTTTGTTTTTGTCAACACTTTTCTTGAGGTTTCTGCCACGGGTTACTGTTAATCGGGAGCCCCATACTGTGTTTTTGGCGTTCCAGTCACCTCCAGCAAAAAATCGGTTTCCCAGAGTCTTGAAGTAAGTTGTTAGATTTTCGTCGGTAATTTCAGGTTCTCTTTTCTTTTTTGGCGGACAATAAATGGATGACAAGTTCAGTGAACCAAGTTTGTCTTGGACCATAATGGTTGTCGCCTGTATTTGAGTAGTGCGATATTCAGGAAGCAGCTGATGTTTGATATTATTCTTGATTATGATCGCAGTCCCTGCATGAGCGGTATTATCTGGATGGTGAGTTGCATAGGTGCAGTATCCTTTTATTGTTAATTTTACATTTTCAGTGAGATGAGTCTCTGTTAGCAGTAATATGTCCAGATTATGAAATTTAATAAAACTTTCTACTTCATGTTTCTTCATAAGAACTCCATTAATGTTCCACGTGGCAATGCGCCAGGACGCCATTAGTGGACGAGTTTGTTAATGACTGTGGTGAGTAGGCCCATTAGGGTACCCATTTGATCAATAAGGCGGTCTAGCTTTTCAGCTTGTTTTATAAGGATGTTTTCTAGGCTTTGTGATTTGTTGTTCTGACTTGATACAGCTTGGGCATAGGTTGTTTTGGTGGTCTGGTGAGTTGTCGGCTTATTATTTTCTTCATTTAGGTTTGGTGTGCATTCATATTCAGTTTGGGGTGTTGTTTTGCTGGTAATTCGTTGTCTTGTCACAAACTTCCTCTTTCGTATTTCTAAGAAGACTCTGCATCCTTTATAATTTGCGGGGTGGTCTTCTAGGCATAATGCACATTTAGCCGGAGTGTCTCTATTATTTTTAGGACATTCAGTGGTATTATGATTTTCGGCACATTTAACACACCTATATGGCCTCATACAGTTGTTGCGTGTGTGGCCATATTGTTGGCATCTTTTGCATTGGGGGATAATGTTCTTTCGTTTCGGGTCTTCTATTATAACCAGTGATCGGATATTCGGATGCATATTTACCTAAAGTTCAGGTGTTGGCTAATATGGAATGCGCTTTGCTATCGAAACAATTCTGATTTAAGTGATCAAATCATAGTGATAGATAGTGATTAAAATGCTAGTTACTGATAATTAATACATATGGAAACATAATTTAACCCGTTGAGTGCCCTTGGACACTCGAGGGGTTATCAAAACATATATTTTGTTTTTATTTTTGAAGTAAAACTTCTTGGGGCACGGGGGTAAAATTTATTTAACCTCTCAACTGTGGGTTATTCATATATTTGCTTTTCAATTACTACTAGCCGGGTGCTATCACGAGTGGCTAAGAAATGTAACGGAAATTGGAATCGGTGACGTCAGGGTCGGCTGAAGACTCTTAAAACCGCAACTATTTTCAATACGGTTTTTAACTAATCAGATAAGATAATAATACATTCGTACAATAAAGAATGTTAATTAGTGAGAGAGAAACCTGATGAAACGTTAACAAATAAAAATTATTTTAAGCATTCTTCCACGAGTTCTTGATTTCCGGTAAAGGCCAAAACCAGTGACGTGACCAAAAACTACTTCGTTCAACCTCTTTGTTGGAACCGGAACTTATGTTTGACAGTTGTGCGATGCGATCCATACAGTTTGTAAGAAAAGAGTTTCATCAATGTCACACGGGTCGATATGGATTTCTAAAATGATGAACGAATCGTTTTGTGGCCGGTAACTATGGAATAGGTACCTAAAACGCGCTGCGTAGTCGCGCAACAGGCAGCTAGTAATCGCATAAAGTCACTTAGAATCATCCAAATGTGATATTTAGTTTTCAAACAAATTCCGATGTGATGGATGGCTGCATTAAGACTTCTTGAAAACAATAAGTAGGTACCTAGAACTGTTCTAAAGCCACTTTTTATTATATAGTGCAGTTCAAGTCACAAATTAGCAGTTTAGCTACTAAGTACGTGTTATACCTACCTATTTAATGTTTATCTGTAGTAAACGGCCAAAGCGAGGTCTACAGCTTACAGAGCCATAAGTTTAATGGCTTATTGTTTCGCTTATTTGTTTGTATGTAATTTTTGTAATACATATTTTAAAGTTGAATCGTTGTTATAACTGTTGAAATTATACGATTTTGATTTTAATAAGCTTTTGTAATTTTAAAGTTAATGCTTCATGCCAGTCAATAATGTTGAAGTAAAATATCAAAATCGAGGTATGTCGTATGGCGGACTAAGGAAATGTCAAGAATAAAATTAAATAAGAGTTACGTCATCGCTTCGCGATGAAGTAACCCTAAAAAATCCTAGCAAAGTAGGTATGTATAGGTTAGCGGGGGTAGCATAAGGCACGCCAGTCACCCCAGCCATGCATTTTGTCACAATTTAATGTCATATCATAATGAATGCGCGCTATTTTATGGAGAAACATCATTGAGACGCGAAAGGAGTTGGCAATTTGGCAAAATGACTGCCCCAGACATGTACAAAGACTTCTCAACAGCCAATTAATAAAATTTAAATATTCTCTCATAAATTACTGCGTCTTTAGTTAGTTTGTAGAACTTGAAGGAAATGATTAAATAATTAAGAGTTGTCACTTCATACTCTATGATTCCGCCATTGATTAGTGACTTTTGCCATCGTTAAAAATAACATGCAACATAATTGCCAACTAGCAAAACTGTTGAAAACAGGAGGTTTCCAGAGGAGTGGCTAGATGGCGTTATGTTGCATGTTGCATGCAAAATGGTGCTTATTTCTAGCGACGGCAAAGGTCACGGAATCATATTGGAATCACGGAGTATTGAGTAACAACTCTTATTTACCTATATTATTTTTTTTTCTTCAAGTTCTACAAACTAAATACAGACGCAGTAAATTAAATTTATGAATGAATATTTAAATGCTATTGGCTGTTGAGAAGTCTTTGTACATGTCTGGGGCAGTCGTCCATATATTGATTTAGCCATCTTCTTTGTCATTTATCTGCGCGACTGAGGTGAGTGGCAAGCCTTATGGTAGCCCCGCAGGTACACATTAACTTGGAATAGTTGAAAATACGTACTCGATCAATTAAATAAAGGGACTGGGCACAGAGACAAGCAAAGCAATGCATACATTTGAGCGAGACGGTTTTAAGACGTGACGTCGTCAGATGGTATATAATCTGAGCGAGATGCAAATAGTAGTGACACTATTGAATGAGTTAAGTATATCACCACGAGCGCGACAAATTGTAGATAAGGAATGGTGGGAAATAAATGACATGACGTATTAAAAGTAAGTACAAGTATAAAATAATTTCAAATAATCGGACGTCTGAAACATAAAAGTAACTTGAAGCAGAGATTGGATCTCAAAATTGGAAATTTAAATCTCTTTTAGTATAGGTAGGTATAGGTGTATAGTATAGGTACCACTTAATGATCTAGCTACAGAAGTTTTACTTCTAACACGTGTACGGTGCTACACGCGAATTTTTTTTTTTCAGACCTTCTTGTACCCTTACATACACAATACACATATTTGCATCAGGGATCAAATATTAACGCTAAATAAATATGCATCCGATAAGTTACACAATATCGAGATACCTTTTACCCGGTTTTTTTTTTGAGATAAATTATTATTATTTTGTTAATTAATCCTGTCCATCCTAGGTTTGCTGGAAGAGATCTCTTATTAGAGATAAGCTCGCTTTTGTACATGTTTTTTCATTATTAAGTGTCTGTATTCTGTTTTTGTGCAATAAAGTTTAAAGTTTATTATACACCCGAGAAGGGGAAGGCCCAGTAGGAGATGGAGGGACAACCTGGATAAGTTCCTGCCGGGGTGGATGGAACAAACTGCAGCCAGAGATGTGTGGGCTCGAACCGGTGAAGCCTTTGCCCAGCTGTGGGACACCGCAATGGGCTAGATAAAAAAATAAATTTAGAAGCCGCTTTCATACTTTTACAGTTAAAAACAAACTTTAGGTAAATATGCATCCGAATATCCGATCTCTGATTATAACCGAGGTGTGGTAAATGAACTTTAGCTCCTTGACATTCTTGTTATTAGGGCCTGGCTGCAGATTAACGAACCATGTAGAAAGGGGCGTTTTTGTGGATCCATGTCTGGCATTGATAATTTCTCCTTTTATTTGATTTCCAGTGCTCTCAATTGCTTCTTTAATAGCTTCTGTTGGTGTAGACGAGTGTAGATTTCTGATGACAATTCTATACGGCCTTTCATCTTTGCACGTAAAAGTATGTCCAATTATATTTTTTTCACGGACTAGGTTCATTAGACTTTTGTAAGCATCAATGTTACTACATGTTACTCGTAGTTGATTTCTAGTCACAACTTTGTATGAGTATAGAGATTTTTCCAGGGTTTCTCCAATTATTTCATTTAGTTTTGTGATGTTCTGAACGCCATATAGCATAATTGGTGGAGGTTTTCTAATTTTTTCTCTTGCAGCTCCGGAAGGATGAGCATCATCTTCAATTGGTAGGGAGGAGTAAGCATTTTTCAATGGTATATCTTTTTCAGGAGATATGCTTTGATTTGGCCGGAACCTTTTGTATCTTTTATTTTGGGCAAGTATTGGCACAGTTTGCCAATCGTTTTCAAGGTCTGAACTTTGGTTGTTGGGGTCTAGATTTAAATCAAATTGCTTTCCTGTTTTCCCAGTATAAGCAGTTTTGTTGATATGGCGAAAAATATTGTTGGGTTTATCAGCTCTAGTATCATTATTATGGCCAGAACCCTGACTTGGCTCTTCCGGTTGTGTTTGGTTCAAAAGTTTTTAATATCGCTGATTCATCCGGCGCTTTATTTCAAATGTTCCGACGGGAACAACTAAACTACCATTTGCATATATTACAGTGAATCGACTTGACGACAACCTTTGTCCAAAACTAAAGAGTTTTTTTTACAGTGTTAAATGTGGGTGTGTGTGACTATGAAAGGTGAGCCGCAGAAAGCAAGTGGGCATGTAGTTGTTGTGAGAGTGAAGTTCAAGTTCAAGTTCAAAATTTTTATTGACCATAAAATCATACATATTACTTAGTCAACCTCAATATAATATTAATATTTTTGTATACTACCGCCCGTTCGGAAGTTGTGGGCTTAGGGATGGAGCAAAGAAGGGCAAGAAACCTCCCCCGTACCTCTTTTAAAATATCAGAGCCTTAAAAATACAATGTCATGTATTTCTACTTAAGTCTAAGGAAATACACAGAGGAGAGACGTACTGACTCAGTCCATCGCCCCTCTTTGGATTTCTGTGCGCTGAGATGGTAAAGACCATGCAGTTTTGTCATCTAAATATTCTTTTACACTGCAAAAAGACTTCTTCAATAGGCCGTTTTTGACATAGTTTTTGAACCTCCTTTCTGGTAGGTCCGTTGCTTCATTAGGTATTTTATTATAAAAACCTGAGATAAAAACTAACACATACTCCCATAAAAGAGTGAGCAACCTTACTGAGTCTGAACACGGGCATAGCAATCTTATTTCTATTTCTAGTGCTAATACTATGATTATGACCTAAAGTCTTAAATAAACCTATGTTTTTTCTGGTATACATGATATTTTCATAAATGTATTGACAGGTAACAGTAAGTATATTGATATTTTTGAATTTGTCCCTTAGTGATTGCCTAGCATCTAGTTGATAGATAGCCCGAATGGCCCTTTTTTGTAAGACAAATATTGTGTTTATATCTGCCTGATCTGATCTTTATTTATGTGTAGGTAGGTGGTATGAAATATACATAGAACAAGTATTTTTTTGCCTCATCTCTGGTTTGGACCATCGTGGGAGAAGAAGGGCAAATAAACTCCAAAGGTATACAGACGCAATTTATATACCATTTCAGGATGAAGTTTTTCTCCAAAGAAGCGAACGAGTATGTGAGCAAGCTGTTCAGGTCGGTCGTCAAAGAGAGACAGAAGAGTGGCAACTTCTCTGATAAGGACTTGGTTCATCTTCTACTGACTATCAAGCAGGATATGAAACTTCCTGATAGTGGCCATCCAGGTACGGAATACAAATCAATTACCTATGCAATATCCATATGTAGTCTGTATATCAGCAAGGCACAGTAAAGTGATTAACCACCGACCAGCAGGTAACTGCTTTTCTCTACCAAAAGTATTTCTTCTAACCCGTTTTTTTACGTATATTAATTTCAAGTTGTTTCTTCGCGGTAATTTTTTAGAGTTAGCAGACAATCTTATGCTGGCCCAAGCTGCCGTATTTATCATTGGTGCTGTGGAGACATCATCCACCACACTCAGTCATCTTCTCCACGAACTGGCATACCACCCTGACGCCCAAGTAAGTTATAATATCTACTGTGAGTAGCAAGTTTATACCAAGTGAATAAGCCTACCTACCATTTTATCAAGTGAATTGTTATCTAAAAACTAATAACTATACTTTTCAGGAGAAACTATACAAGGAGGTAAAAGAAGCTGTCGATAAAAGTGACAAAGAGTATTTGGATTTCGACGGTTTGATGCAGCTAAAATACCTTACCAGTTGCATGCAAGGTTAGTAAGAGCATATTAATCTGATAACCTTTCTGTTTCGCCATTATTGCAATAATTGCTATTACGGTAATATCAATATGAAGGAATACTGTTAAAAACTCCCGGCGGCGGGCGCCTAAATCAGTTAGGCACTACTTGGTATGCAACTTATCATCAAATCTAAACACAATCTTTCCAGAAACCCTGCGCAAGTACCCTCCTCTCCCCTACCTGGATCGCATGTGCAACCAGGAGTACAAACTCAACGACCACCTGTCCGTGGATTGTGGGGTGCCAGTGTTTGTGAATGTGAGCGCGATCCACCACAACCCTGATTACTACCCAGAGCCGGAGAAATGGCTGCCGGAGCGGTTCCCGGGGGACAGCGATGTCGATAATCGCGAGTACACCTTCCTGCCATTTGGAGATGGCCCAAGATTCTGTATAGGTGGGTATTGCGACGTGTTCGATGTCCTGCCTTATTGTCATAGGGATGGACTGGCTAGATATATTCCCAGGTTATTGTGAGGCAGACTAGACTTTGTTGAAGTAAAACTTCTTAGGGCACGGGGGTAAAATTTATTTAACCTCTCAACTGTGGGTTATTCATATATTTGCTTTTCAATTTCTACTAGCCGGGTGCTATCACGAGTGGCTAAGAAATGTAACGGAAATTGGAATCGGTGACGTCAGGGTCGGCTGAAGACTTTTAAAACCGCAACTATTTTCAATACGGTTTTTAACTAATCAGATAAGATAATAATACATTCGTACAATAAAGAATGTTAATTAGTGAGGGAAAAACCTGATGAAACGTTAACAAATAAAAATTATTTTAAGCATTCTTCCACGAGTTCTTGATTTCCGGTATGGCCAAGACGGCGCCGCCGCCGCCGCCGCCGCTGGCTGGGACTTCAAACAAAACCAACTAGCATGACTCAAACTACTCCGTTCAACCTCTTTGTTGGAACCGGAACTTATGTTTGACAGCTGTGCGATGCGATCCATACAGTTTGTAAGAAAAGAGTTTCATCAATGTCACACGGGCGGGTCGATATGGATTTCTAAAACAAGCAAAGCAATGCATACATTTGAGCGAGACGGCTTAAAGACGTGACGTCAGATGGTATATAATCTGAGCGAGATGCAAATAGTAGTGACACTATTGAATGAGTTAAGTATATCACCACGAGCGCGACAAATTGTAGATAAGGAATGGTGGGAAATAAATGACATGACGTATTAAAAGTAAGTACAAGTATAAAATAATTTCAAATAATCGGACGTCTGAAACTTAAAAGTAACTTGAAGCAGAGATTGGATCTCAAAATTGGAAATTTAAATCTCTTTTAGTATAGGTAGGTATAGGTGTATAGTATAGGTACCACTTAATGATCTAGCTACAGAAGTTTTACTTCTAACACGTGTACGGTGCTACACGCGTTTTTTTTTTTTGTGATCCTATTTTCTATTATCAGGCTCCACCACCTCCTCTCCAGTACACAGCGCACAGAAATCCAAAGAGGGGCGATGGACTGAGTCAGTACGTCTCTCCTCGGTGTATTTCCTTAGACTTAAGTAGAAATACATACCTAACATTGTATTTTTAAGGCTCTGATATTTTAAAAGAGGTTTCTTTGCTCCATCCCTAAGCCCACAACTTCCGAACGGGCGGTAGTATACAAAAATATTAATATTATATTGAGGTTGACGAAGTAATAATATGTATGATTTTATGGTCAATAAAAAAAATTGAACTTGAACTTGAACTTGTACCCAATTTTTACGATGAAAAACTACAGGGTGCAAAATCTTGGGGCAATTTTGGCGTTATCTGGTTTGTTTCAGTATTATCAATACCTATTTTTAATAGCCAGTCTTTACTTCCAGGTAAACGCTACGGAATGACTCAAATCCGCACTGCGCTCGCGCAGGTGATCTACAAGTACCGAGTGGAGCCCTCAACTGATCCGTACCAGCTGCGAGCTGACCCTTATGCACTTATGTTGTCGCCGCTTAGCGGGGGCACCGTCACGTTCATAGCTAGAGAATAAAGATAGACTTCGACCCCGACCTTAACCTTGATCTTTATCACTTTGCTATGTTTGGGTTAACGTTTTACTAAAGGTGATTTTTCAATGCCCAGACAAACACACATATTTTGATGGTTTTATTTGACATTTCAAAGGTCTAGATACCTCAGATTAGCAGTAAATACCTAAACGTTATATGAGAATTAAAAAATATCCTCAGGTAGCTCATGTAGAAACGGTATAAAAAATAATAAATAAATAAAAAATAAAAAATATAGCCTTTATTTAAATTAAATGTAACAGGTACATCCATAATAATTTTGACAATATAATTTTAAATACTATTTATTAAATGTAGGTTGTCGTAGAAGTCGCTTCTTTGGCGTGGAAAGGGTTTAGTGAATTACAAATATAATATAATATTACCCATATTGGGTGTTGTTAGTCGTCTTTGATATTCGACAAGATCGTAAAACTTTGAGAGTCAGAGTCACAGTCACTTATATCTCCAGAGATTACGTACAATGAGGTGGCGTGTCCCTACCCCCTTTTTTAGAACCTCTCCTCCCAAAACACAAACATCAAACGGATCAGAAATATTCTGTTTCGTATAAGGGGATTATTTTTAAGACGCTTGTCCTGTGATGCCATTCACTGAACCGCCCAACGCGTGTGAGCGCGTAGGGCGGCCGGCAGATGTTTATTATTTCTTAGACATTACATCCCCTAAGTAATACGTGATTCTCGTAAGATTAGACATTCTTCGTAAGAAATAAACCTCGGAAAATGAGTTTAGTTTTAAGTGTTGTATTGACGCGACAGGAATGGGTACTTGGCAGTGTAGTAGAACGTTTCATTGTACTCTCTAAGGTTTGGGTTGTGTCGTTTGAAAGAGGGATTGTGTTATTGTCGTCTATTATAGCAAAATTAAATACTCCTTTTATGTAACACCCTGTGCCCCATTTTTGCAATGTTACAAACGTTATAGTTATTAGTATAATACATACATTCATAGGTGCCTTTCCTATGCGTGTCGGAAAATAGATTCGCTCTACATAGTCGATGAGTAAGTGTGCGTCCCCTGACACCACAGGTGTGTGAGTTACGCTCAGGAAAAAGTGATGGCTATGGCTAATTCTATGTGTAGACGACTGCCTCAGACTTATACAAAGACTTCTCAATAGCCAATAGCATTGAAATATTAATTCAAATAATTACTGCGTCTCTATTTAGTTTGTAGTACTTGTAGTAAATAATTAAATAATTACTAGTTATTAGTTTATTTTCTATTATTCCGTGACTTTTGACGTCGCTAGAGATTGATCATACATAGCATAGCCATTAGAATAGGCTTGTGGCCAAGGTAATCCAATAAATCTAGGAACAAGTCTAAAGTTGACGCATTATGTACAAAATGGCTTTACATTCTCAGAATTGTATATTTACAGCAGATATATTTTATAAAGTAAATTTTGTGCAAAAAAAGACAGTAGCATTTGATGGCACTTTTACATGACGTCATTCTGTTGTTATTTCATAGAACTCAGGAACAAAAGTTCCGTTTTGACAGTTCATAAAAAGTATCTATTTTGACTTGACAGACCACAAGCCTATTGCTTGTGAGAAGTCTTTGTACTTTGCTAAGGCAGTCCTTTAGCCATCACCTTTAACTGACGGAACTGAAATCGAGACGGCAACCGTTGGCTCTCCTGTCACGAGGTAATTCGTATTTCGGAAACACTGGGGGCAAGTCTCTCGTAGCTGCTCCTCCCCCTCCCCCGCTGCTTCCGCTGACGTCATCCCTCGTCTCCGTACAACGTGCAAGCCCCCCCCCCTGTGTTGATTTCCGCCTTGGGTTGTACGTGTATTTGCATAGTGTCGGTAATAGACACTTCAATGAAATCACCGAGGACAATCTATTTTGGATGGTGGTTGAAAGGAGCAGAGTAGTGGATTCTGTTTAGAACTCTTATTATAAATAATTATGAAGAACGCTAATGTTGTCCCCTCCATGCTAACCCTATTTTTTCATCCATACAAACTTCAGTAGGGTAGGTACAATTTTTTGCGAAATACTGTATACGAGTACGTATCTTGCTGTCATTACAAAGAAATTGAATTGGGTTCGAGCTATTTGGTTCTATCGAACATCCCTTAAGGTCACCGCACATTATTAGAAGTCTATTTTGTCAGCCAGGCAGGATGGAAGTGGGTCAAAGAGTTAGCAACTCTGTATTTCCGGCAATGTCGCATGTGTTCTGCAGCTGAAAACGGGTAGCACAGCTTTATAGAGTTCGAAATATACCGACGCGAAATTGTTGATGAAATTGTTAATCGGAAATTTCGTCAGTCTCGTCACAGATGTAGCACATTTTGGAGGGTTCACTTTCTAATTTCGTGCAGATGCCTCATATATATGCCTCAATAGAAAAGCTTTATGGTTTCATTCGGAGATGTACATTTCGGCGCCATATCGTAGAAATGGCCAACCGTGAAATATCATAAAAAGATGAAATATTTTAGGGCAAACACTGCGGTAGCCCAGGTGAAGACTAAAGGGGGCGAGTGAAGACTAAAGGGGGCCAGTGAAGACTAAAGGGGGCGAGTGAAGACTAAAGGGGGCGAGTGAAATGGCCGGCCATTTCATGATATGGCCAATTCTTCGATATAGCGCCGACATACATATTTCATTGTTGACTGATCGAATTTGAGTAGAATTTTAATGAATATTTCCTACCCCCTCGTTGAATATTCCAAATGCACAAACCGCTTCAATGGGGATGTTATATTTGCTTAATAAAGGCTACGACGAAAGTGTAACAGCGCGTTAGGATTCAGCCGCGCCTCAGACTATGAAATATCGAGGCTGTATTGTCGAAGGCTCATTTCCCGGTTGGGCGGGTCTCAGCGCGTGACACAACGTTTATTGCTCAAACTTGCTCGAACGAATGCCACACTTTATTTTGTTTCTTGTCTATTTCGGTGACAGAAAGACGTGCAGAAGAAAGTGGTGCGATTAATGATATGATGAATTTCTCACTCGTCTAAGTACAAGACGAAATGTTAAATGAAAGAGGATAAATCCAAAGCGGATAGTTGAGGATTTCTATGAATTCAATTATAATGTTGTGGTACCTAATAATAACATTAGTCTCATATAACTTTGGTTTTATACTACGCAGAACATAAAAATACTAACCGTATTATATGTAGACCAGAATGTGTGTCGTAATGATGATCCTGCATCATAATTGCTGTAATGATATTGTGAGGTTTCTTTCGTCATTTATTATCATTTTCTGTTATTTATTAATTATTATGGGTCGGACACCGGTAGCTTATCTGTTTCTTCTATATTTTGATGGCAGATTGTTATTCAATTCAATTTAATTCAAATATTTTTATTTCGGATAACTTAGATCTCCCTCTTAGGAATATGTACATTATACTTAATAAATTAAACAAATGCAAATGCATGGATAAGACAGGCTATCCGACCCTAGTGCACCTATATAATTTCCTAGACGCTCTAGTTTCTACCGGCAGAAAACAGTATTTATTGGCGTTAACGACTGATAATTTATTTTGATATTCTGTTTACTATATAGTCATAAAAATGTACTTGTAACCTAAATGGTATCGTCGAGCTTTATTTTCCAACAACGACACTGGATCTACGTTTTGAGAAACTTTAACGGAGATTTTCTGAGCTAAAGAGTCGTGTTTATTATTATCTTTGTTTTCATAGGATTTGGTAATTGCAATTAGGATGAAGACGCTTCTAAAATTCAAGGGTCTAATGATTTCATTTAGCTCGAGACGTTCGTTCTATCTCTACATTTAGCTCGAGACGTTCGTTCTATCTCTACATTTAGCTCGAGACGTTCGTTCTATCTCTACATTTAGCTCGAGACGTTCGTTCTATCTCTACATTTAGCTCGAGACGTTCGTTCTATCTCTACATTTAGCTCGAGACGTTCGTTCTATCTCTACATTTAGCTCGAGACGTTCGTTCTATCTCTACATTTAGCTCGAGACGTTCGTTCTATCTCTACATTTAGCTCGAGACGTTCGTTCTATCTCTACATTTAGCTCGAGACGTTCGTTCTATCTCTACATTTAGCTCGAGACGTTCGTTCTATCTCTACATTTAGCTCGAGACGTTCGTTCTATCTCTACATTTAGCTCGAGACGTTCGTTCTATCTCTACATTTTGCGCTAAAATAAGGCCTCTAGTATTAATTGAGTTGGGGTACTTACAATGTGGTATACTTAAGTGTACAACCAATAATTTCATTGCACGCCAGGTTCACCAGGTTTACAGAGTAAAACATTCGGCTTTAGCATCCCATTTTTAGAGTTATCGTACTTTTACAACAATGAAGAATCTTTGCAATTTAGCTCAGTGTATGTAATAATACAACAATATAACTTTGCTCTTCACTGAAAGAAGCCTCTTAGCGTAATTTTGTTCGTGAAACGAGGCGACAAAACTTTTTAATTGTTTTCATTTCACATCGCATCTCCGTCGACAAACCCTTTTAAATTTTAATGAATTAAATGAGAATCTTGTTCACACTTACACCGAGAAGTCACACTTTTATGAAGACGTAACTTAAACGAGCAAAAAATAAAGGGAATTTTTTGAAGTCCAAAGGAGATGGGAGAAGGAAGGAACAAGAGTTTCATTGATCTGAAGTTGAGGTGGAAAATATTTGCTACAGGCGGACACTTACGTCGTCAGTGTGTTGTGTGTGTCGACAGATTTGAATGAATTGTAGAGACTGTCCGAAAGGAAACCACCACAGTCTGTGTTAGAGATTGGGAGTAGAGAGACTAATCTTAGATTATGAGGACTTGTACAAATACCATAGAGACTGTCCGAAAGGAAACCACCACAGTCTGTGTTAGAGATTGGGAGTAGAGAGACTAATCTTAGATTATGAGGACTTGTACAAATACCAGGTTTAACATAACACCAAAATAAATAAATAATAACAAATATTTAACAAATTATAAAATTGCAGAAAATTCGTTGGTAATACAATTCAAATTAAATAATAACTGAATATTTAAATAGTATTTTTTCATATTCATAAACCATACATTCACTACTCACTTCACTAAAACATTCAAACATTACACTTCCCATCTTCTCTATTACACACACACACCACTCTATTACTATTACTGACGACCTCTGTGGCTTAGCGGTTGCGCATCTGCCTACCATGCGAGAGGTCCCGGGTTCGAATCCCGGCTGGGGACAAAAAATAATCCCCCCAGGTCTTGGATGTTTACATGTTTGTGATGTCGCTGTTTCAGGTTCCCACGACACAGGGTATCCTAGTGTGGGGCCAGAAGCAATGTATGTGCCTGTATGTATATGTCTATGTTTATGTTTACTATTACAATGATATTTTTGTTAAAATCTAATTAGAAAACGTATCATCTACTGCTGGGAAGTACTCCTCATCCTATATCACAGGGTTCGCCACTTTTTAAGGGGGTAGTGAACGTCCCTTGTTCTTTACAATGTAAAAACACACTATTAAATATTATCAGGGATATTAAAACTACTTTGCCACTCAACAAACTTAAATGAAGATTGACTAGTGATATTTTCTATCTCTACATATTTGCTATTATATCAAATACCTAATGCCCAATGAAATTAATGCACATAACACTTACATAGACCTTAAGCGAGACCAACATCGAATACAGTATTCCGCCACTAACCACAAACGTATGGACATGAAGGATCATTGAATTTAACCAGGGAGCACTTATCCAGTGGAGAGCGCATAGACACATTTTCCTTTGAACGACAACTCACCTATTTACGGGCGGCGGGGGACGAGGTAAGAGAGCTGTGATGACGTTTGGCGAGCCGCATTCCCCCGCAGGCGCAGTCAATTGGATATATAGTCTCTGAATTTAACCGATCCGGCCTCAGAATGCTGTCTGCCTGCGGTTGAGTGCAGAGACTGGACGGCGCGCGTCGTACTGTCGTCATCGTGTCCAGAACTCCTCCCGATGTCGTCCCTCGTTATCTTCAGCCAAGTGCTTCAGTGCAGCGTTTCAGGATTCTATCTAACCGATTCAGGTATTCCAGTATTTTAGATTCAATCGAATTGTTGCGTCATTTGATTATGTTTATTGGGTATCTATTATACGTTTTGGAACGTGCGGTCGACCTATTTAATTAAATAGAGATATTGTTGGTAGTTAATTGTTATTTCTTACCATCAGCTATCTATCCAGCCTCCAGCTCTCCTTTTGAGTAACGGGCCTCTTCATTACGCCATTTATTGCGGATTTGGAGCAACCTGAATATCATCATCAATTGCACTTAATTTATTAACAAGCGACAGCACACAGTTAGACACCAGCTTGACTTTGAGGGTGAGTTTAACTTTGAGTTGGCTTTGAGAGTCAGGCAAACTTTGTGCATCGTCGGGGTCTTTCCGAAATAGTTTTCTTACCAGAATAGAAACCTTTTCAAAACCCTTGAAGTTGGAGGGTTCACCGCTTTGTTCTACACGATGAGATGCCATTTACCAAGCTCGTTTATTTAATTACGGACATAAATACATTAATTATACCCGTACCCCATGTTGTTTTTCGGTGCGCTTTGTTGGGTTTTAGGAGCTATTTCTTGCAACACAGCCCAACGAAGCGCAATTTAAAGTCTAATTTAATTTATATTCAGTTGTTTGGTTACCCACCCGTAGCTTCATTTTAAGTTTTTATGATAAACATTTAACTAATTGATGGTAATAAAATAATATTTAAAGTTGTAATATATTTATCTTTCTCTTTCATAAAGTTAGTAGGTATTAAATATGTATTAGGGTTTATTTATGTTAAGATATATATGATTAATATTATGTATTCATGTAGGTACTTAGGTATTTATTTATTATATTCAGTAACTAGCTTATACCCGCGACTTCGTCTGCGTAGTCACACATTTTTGTCTCATTTCGTCTTCTTCATTGTTTACAAACAAAGTTGTCAATAACACATTATTTTATGTAATATTCATGTACTTCTTTATGTAGTATATTCAGTTGATTAGTAATATTATGATTTATTTATGTTTTATTTTTCTCTTAACTGAGCACATAGGCCTACCTGTTCTGTATTTTATTTTTCTCTGTCCATCCTGGGTTTGCTGGAAGAGATCTCTCTTTAGAGATAAGCTTACCTTTGTAAATTACTTCTCTGTATTTTCTGTTTTTTTGTCTTTTATGTGCAATAAATATATACGAAATACGAAATATTTTTTACAGAAAATACTTGGTGGTAATAATGTTGGTGAATGAATGCACCAATTCATCAATCTGAAATTAAAGTATAATAAATAAATAAATAATATCACTCGTAGAACAAAGAGATAGATACAAGCACGATACAAGAGTCTGGGATGGAGATTATATTTCGTTACTATGACGACGTAGGTAAAGCTGTCCAAAACTCTGAAGAAGTTTTGAGGAATTAAGTTCTCGGTCTGAGGGTGTCTGTCTAGTTGATTTATGTTAGCAACATCGAGTGGAAAAAACTCGAGATTCGTCTACCCTGGCTCTGACACCTCACGACACTTACTGAAGACGAAATCTTAAACTTGGAAACTTTTACCAAAGTGGTAAGTATCCCGAGTGACATGAAGCAACTACGTACCGTGTACCTTCCTGCATTGTCGATGAACAAAAGGTTTATTGCTAAAGTCATATCAACAAGATCATCCACCTAGCGAATTCCATTTCCCGGGCCACTTTCGTCAACTTAATGTAATCTCGTGATAGTGACAGCCCGAATGAGCGTTTCATGATCCAATAATTGGCTCTGCACAAGACCCTCAAATATATCTTTTAGGAACAATCATCACAGGCTAATCAGGGGGAATAAATCGCGGTGCTGACAATTCCTACTGCCCGTGCGTGCCCAGCCTTCTATGAGTAAGTTAACGTCCTGCTGCGAAAATAGTGAAAAGTGAAACCATAAATATTTACTTATCTTATTATAAAGTACTTTCATACCAATTTTGTGCCAAACCTTTAAACTCAAATATAGTAATCAATTTAGTTATGTGTTGTAGTTCATACAAATATTTTTGTTATATTTCCTGCTCTTAAAATTAAAGATCCTATTTAAATTTGTCTCAACATCTCAGGGCAGAAGGCTGACGAAAAAGGAAAACTTTTAGTGAAATTGCTTAGGGATAATCCAGCTAAACAATTTCTTAAAAGGTATTTACTCAAACAAAGCTACTAATGTGTTCATTATTTTGAAAACTTTCTTTGAGAAAAGTCGACGTAGCCGTGCTACTTGGAGGAGCCAAAAAAGGCCCCAGTGATTTCCTGTGAAAATCCATTACAATCGTGTTGTAGCGATCGTAATGTCTTGTGTGCGTTTTAGAAGCGACGAATCCTCCAATTCAATCTGTTTACCACCGCCGGACATTAAAATGGAAGCGGCAGTAGTTATTGAAAATTTGCCGCCGAAGTCAAAGGAAAAATACAATCTTACATACGAAAGGTTAGCGCAGTGGAAAATTAACAGAAAATTAAAATCTTTATCAGAAAACGTTTTTCTAGCTTATTTTAGCAAACCTTCAAAGACAATGAAGGCCTTATCTCTCTGGAATAGCTCACACCAATAAAAATATGGAATAGTGACGCTATGCTGAAGAGCACGGTTTTGTTTTGATGAAGCACAAACGGTCCTGAATTTTAGTAACTGTACATTGAACTATTGTTATTTTATTTAATTATTACTAGGTATATTAAGCTGGTTTTACTTCATTAGCATTATCTTTATATTACTAGCATTGTTTGAGTAAAGGCCTTGGTCCGCAATGACTGCACTGCTGCTGGCCTATGGCTATGATGGCCTCGAGCTTAGCTACGATCTCGGCCTTTAAGCTTGGTCAGCATTGCAAACTTTGATGTCTGCGCTAAAAAGGCCTCGGCCTTCGGTCTCTGCCTTTATTCTAGCTTGCCCATCAAGGGTTGCAATGCTGACCGCGCTGTATAGGCCTTGAGCTGCGCTATGCTTATTAATCTGTGGATATGCTGCGCTTTCGGCCACCAGCAACAAATACTAAAAAACAAAAGAAATTTAATATGAAGGGGTGTTCCCATACAACTAACGTGTTTTTTTTTGCGGTTTTTTATAGATAATAGCACGGAAGCCTTCGTGCGCGAGTCCGACTCGCACTTGGCTGGTATTTTTTTTTGTAATCTGACTATAGTATTCTATCCTCAACTTTACCCTGTACTCATAGCCTGTATACAATATAGGTTGTGTAACGACGACGTTTCATATGATGACGCGGCTAATGATTCTGCAGTTCAGCTCATATTATATTTGTCCGTAGCTAGCTAGGATACAGCGCTTGTGGTGGGTGGATCCTAAATGTGAGACAGACTTGAACGTTGATTTTGGGAAATCGTGAAAATCCTAGTGACAAATTGATAGCGAGCCCTTGTTGGCTGCGAGTTGGGATGTAGGAGGGTCGACACATGAATTTGATTTCATTTACGAATGTCACAACAAGAAAGACAAATATACAAAAAGTATTTATTGTAGGGTCTTCCCATCCCTTGCTACAGAGACGGAAACCTTTTTCTTCTAGTCTTATATTGTTATATTTCACGTGCCTGCCTACCTATACTGTGTATTGTATGAATTCCAAAGGGGATGAAAAGTTTTGGAATTCGTAATACTACTAAAATACTTATATGTGTAGAAAAGCCAATGCAAATGCTTCTAGCGCAATATTCTTTTGATCTACAGTTATAAATTGTTATCACGATTGCAGTCTAACCAGCATTAAAAAATATATGCTTGCAAAAAAATACTCCGCAACTTTACAGCCAAGGTCGGACAAGCAATTTGGCGAAGGATCCGATGTTGTAGTAATTGTGTAGTAGACGTCAAATGACGCCAGCAATGTAGTCGGACGAAAAGAAAATGTCGGGCTTGTTTTCTTTGCTTTACACTTGCCTCCAGAGCATTTTCTAACTGGTGTTTAATGAAGGCAACATGTTGTTCTTAGTTCCAAGTTAGCCAAGAACATTCTTACTCGACAACTTCAGACTTGTTATTGTTTCCATCATCTGCAGGAACTGCGGCGTTTTATTTTCATTTCTTGTGGTCTAGACCGAGCCATATGAGCAGCAGTTGCTTTTGTATCGCATGTTATTGAATCGCATCAATCATATCCGCAAATCTAGTCTTTTGAAACACACTATAAATATCATATTTTTTTTAAACACACAAATGTAGAATAATAAGTTCGTTTATTAACTTGACAAATGAAATGTCTAAGGTCCGTGGCAGGAGAAAGCCGGCGCGGGACGCGACGAAGGGGAAAAATATTCCGATGAATTCTACTCCCTCAACTTCTGGGGGTAGCCATTAATCTTACTAATTACACTAAAATTTCAGTAGAAAACGAACCTTCACGTCGGAAGTCCTTCCCCTCGTCCCTGCCGGCTGTTCCCTCTCAGCCCCCCGCGGGGTTGTTTCCACTTTATTAGGGCGGCGCTGGAGGCATTTGAGCTGAATTATCGCAGCGGCGAAGATCGTTCCCGCCGACAATAGCTGATTCTTCGGGAGATAGCACAAGAGATTGGGTGCTGAATGTTCCCACTTCAATCGATATAAGCGGCAACAAATAGTAGGGCGTAGACGAGTGGGATTATTTACTGCTCAAGAACGGAGTCCGAAATGGGCAATCCGCCCTCTACGGAAACCCCGGAGCGCGCATTGCTTGGATCTCGTCCTCGGCGGCGTTAAGTTACAAAATGTTAGCCGACCGGTAAACCGGCTCGGCTTTACACAGATTATATACTTATCTGTTTGGAAATGATTACCTAGCCAGCTAATTCTTCAGGGTTCGTCGGTGCCGAAGTTTTCATTCGATTTCCATCTCACATAATCGGATTGGCTCGCACTTTCGTTGATAGGGTTCTGGGACTTCTGCATGGATGGTTTGTGCACTTTGTGAAAGAAGCCGAGTTTTTTCACCACAGCTGTGAACGTGTGCCTAGATTCATATTTCGAAATTGAGGAAAGTCGGATTCGACCTGAGAGGCCCGTGAGGGTCAATTCAAAAACGCACCCCGCGCCACAAACTAATAAATATTCCTGATAAATTTCTGCTAGAAAGGATAGGGCATGTTTGATATCGTTTTCGTAGAAAACAAGGACACAAGGATTTTTGTGCATAAAACTATAGCAAATTTTGAAAATTTCAGCTAATATGTAGGTAGGTATCGGATGCCTTGAAAGGATATCGTACAAAAAATAACCGGCCAAGTGCGAGTAGGACTCGCGCACCAAGGGTTCCGATCACACTTGGAGAGCGTAACACGTGTAATTAGGTTTCCACATAAAAAAACTAAAGAGTGATGTCATCCATGTAAACCAAATTGAATATTTTTTTAGAAAGACAGAAATTTGCAGTTTTCAGTTTTTTTCCCTTTACTTGTGCAATAAAATAAGACGTACTTCGTGCCAAATTTCATGATTCTATGTCAACGGGAAGTACCCTCTAGGTTTTGATTCCCTTGCGAATATCAAGCAATTTCAGCAAAATTGAGACATATGGCGTATCTTTTGATTGCATTGACCTATAAGTTTAATTTTTTCACAACTTCATGAAATCACAGACTTGAGTAATCGGTATTATTTCAACTTTATACCCCCATGCGTTTAAAAGTCTTAACAGACGGAGAGACAGACAGACAGACAGAAATTTACAGTTTTCAGATTTTTTCCTTTACTTGTGCTATAAGATCTACCTTCATTCCAAATTTCATGACCCTAGGCCAACCGGAAGTACCCTATAGGTTTTGATTCCCTTGCGAGTTCCACGCGAGTTCATACAAATTCAGCAAAATTATGACTTAATATTGCGGTATCTTTTGATTGCGTGGACCTAGAAGTTTAATTTTTTCACAGCTCCAAGGGAGATTCTTTCACTAAGAACACAAAAAAGTAGTTTTGTTCTAGACTGAAGTCCCACTAGGGTGCGCTGTCGGATTAAAATTGCGGTTTGCTGTTGAATACTGAA
The DNA here is from genome assembly GCA_963457715.1 of Argyresthia albistria. NCBI lineage: Eukaryota > Metazoa > Arthropoda > Insecta > Lepidoptera > Argyresthiidae > Argyresthia > Argyresthia albistria. The sequence continues at coordinate 8,176,475 of OY735262.1, forward strand.
ATCGTTTACCCATGAATAGTACAGGTGGGTGCAGATGGCGACGTGTAGGTGGAACATTGACAAGGGTACATCAGATAAGTAGCTTCCGATCCAGGTCGTCGCACGTCTCTCGCCGGCCGGACTCCCTTCCTGTACGCGTCAGGCGTCAGCGCCACTGAACTACAAAGCTCGCATAGTTTATTATAGATGATCAAAGTATACAACTTTAAAGTGTTTGCTATTCTAATATGAATTTGAGTAGGTACTTATTTGGAGTTATATCAAGGAACATACAGCACTGACAATATCCCCAAACTCCAACATATCAATGGAAAGGTCTACACAAACAGCACTATTCATACCTCGTATAAACCTTCGCTTGATCTAGCTAGACGGCTATGTTTGTTCTCTGTAGATATGAACCGAAAGGCTTCTGACCATCTTCGCTCCAAACGCCCAAATATTTTGAAATGTCGGCGTCGGTTCTATCATAGGGATAATATGCGACAGGCAGACAAAGATTTACGAGCATGACCTGAAATTCCGTATATTTCCAATAAATCAATCTGTGATTTTTTATTGTTCTCCTAATCGAATATCGGGTGCGGTGTCCTCCTTTACCGAACTCCACTCGATTCTTCTACCCTGTCCCGGTTTACAGAATGTTATTAGGTGCTCCATAAGCCGTAAAAACCCTCGCGATAAGGGCTATAAAATCCAATGACGTTTGTGGAAGTGGTGCATTGGGCGTTCCTCGGGGATAAAATTTATGCGTAAAAGCGAAACACCGAAAATATATATGACAGTAAATATATGTTTTCTACAAAACATACATCTATCTGGATTGTAGACTTTAGAGCGTTTTTGTTGAATTCGGGCGTAATAATTTAATTGCCGTGGCATTTCCTCATGGCGAGGCAGGTAGCCTCATTCAATCATTTACGAGGCTATTGGCAAACATCAATTCCAGCGATTGGGAAAAATGTGCCAAGTCCGCCTGTAGTATAGCCCTCTGGGGTATGGGTGGGAGGTCATACGGGTATGTGTGTACTCGGTAGGTAATTTGGTTCAAATCAAATAGTTAGCCCCGGGAAACGTGTAGCAAGAGTTTTCCCTGGTTTCCCTGGAGTCAGAGGACCGCCGCTTTTGTTTAAACGCAAATTCTCGCGAAAACGTTGAAATTACATTTACGATCGTTTCGTTTGATTCGATCCGACTTGTACAACTTTTTATGTGTTTTGTTTGGTATTTCGGAGTGGAGTTTGGGGGAATGGATCTTCTTGGTGCTGGTTAGTTCTTTTTTATTTCGCTGGCTGTGTCCGAACAATCGATGAAAGTGGCCGGTAGGCTTAGAGTTGTATGTCCTGACTCCCTGAGTCCGATCCCTTTTGTGGTGAACCCTTGTGTACGTGACCCTTTTCCTTCACAATTTATTAGCTTAGTTTGTGCCACTTTCACACGTTGTTAGCAGCCGAAAAGGTAATTGGTAGTTATCTCTGCTAATGACAGGGCAACCGCACTGTTGATATGTGGCTGTTGCCATCAAGAGGTTTCTCTTATTTCAGAACCTTTATTTCATTAGGCATTGTAAGTAATTGTATTTTAATTATTATGTGATTAATCTTAAACTATGGTAACACATAAGGAACTTCACTTTAGGGAAGACTAAATCCAAATCGAGCATTTAAGAATTATTGCTTTCTATTTCTATGTTGTTCACACATTTGATGTATGTGGCGTGGTCTTGTTTATCCATTAACGACCTCTGTGAAGTAAAGGGTCTTAGTTTCAAACCCCGAGAAAAAATAGCCCCACATCTTTGATGTTCATAATGTGAGACGTCGCTGTTTCTGTTTATAAAACTTAAGTAGGTGAGTACCTATTTTAGGTACTACATAACTTACTTTTATTGAACTAGACTCAAAGAGACTCGTTGTTATTTATGGCACGACTGCACAATTCTAGACAATAACTCAATTTTAATAAAAATAAACCGTGAGAAGGTGTCGAGATAATAATTCTAATTTATCTTTCTCTTCTTTATTAAAATTTACTCTCAGCGAAGTAGAGTTGGGCACGGTAGTGCTAGGTGCCATTAACAACCTTACACTAGACCGGGCTTTGTAAACCAACCACAAAAATGCAGGACTATCTTTGTCTACAACAAAATTAGAGGGAGTAGAAAATGCGCTGAATGCCTTCCAGTAAAGGATGGTACTGTAGCGCCTTTGTTAGGGTTCCGTTAGAGAAACAAGGAACCCTTATAGTTTCGTCAAGTCTGTCTGTCTGTCTGTCCGTCCGTATGTCACAGCAACTTTATTCCAAAACTATTAAGACTACACAGTTTAAACTTGGTACGTAGATGGATTCTGTGAACAGCTTTACGATTTTTATACAAAAATTGAAATAATAAAATATTAAGTGGGGGCTCTTCATACATGGATATGACACCAAAATTTTTTTTATCATCAAATCTATAAGTGTGTCTATAGATAGGTCCTTGAAAATGACGTTGAGGTTCCTAAAACCATTTTTCCTCAACTATAATAGTTAAAGAGACAGACCCTTCCAAAGTGCAAAAAATAGTGTCCCCCCCCCTCTAACTTTTAAAGTAACAGAGTGAAAAATCTAAAAAAAATATATACTGTGTATCTCAATACAAACTTTCAACGAAAATTAGTTTGAACAAAAGAAACTAAGCAGTTTTAAGATATAAAACATTTGTTAAAAACCGCAAAGATAACTTTGTCATTCATACAAACACTATGAAAAACAAAGTAACAATAGAAACATTCAGTCTTATAATTACTTGATACTACGGAACCCTTCATGGGCGAGTACGACTCGCACTTGGCGACTTTTTTGTTTGTTTGCTCGACTTGGCGGGGCGGGGCGCGATAGATTTATGAAGCGGTTGTCCATGGATCTCCATTTTAATAAGTTCTGGGCTCTCCTAGGCGAAAACATTTCTGTAGTCTAACTTGCAGCATTCCTTTCATAATTTCTGTCTCCAATCAACTTAACCCCTCCTTTAACACTTCATTACGAATCTATGAATTTATGTCAGCGTGATGGATTACATTTTATTACAGACCTGCCTACTTACTTAACTGTGAAATGGCGGGTGTCGCTATTAGTGGCTTTCTAGTATTGCTTTCTAGTAATGGCGTTTGAAAGATGGCGGTCGTAGTTCTAAATTCTGACATTTCACAGATAACTTGGTAGGTCTGTACCCATCAAACTCAGTTTCGTCCGTCCGACAGTTATTGTCAAACCTTCGTCTGATGAGCCTCTATACTGCGTAAGATCTACGGTGGGAATCTAATGAAACGGCTTGAGCGCCCATTAACACAGCAAAAATGCCTTTAATTAAGAGCCAGAGTTTTTTAGCTGTGAACGCAATTAGCAGCGTCGTCCCCGGGACCAAGAACACCGGATCCCGGGGAGACGTTAGCCCGAATGCACTACTCGGTGGCACTCTTTGACTGCCGCTTAATTTTACGTCTTTATAGTTATCTAAAGGTTTTTCAGGTGTCATTTACTTTGGCATCAGTTTTGGAATAAGCACAGATTAATAAAGAGTATTTGTAAGATGATGTAAGTAAGAGATATGGCAGTATACTTCTTTTTATACCTAACTTAAATTCCTAACTTTATGTATTCCTTTTTTCACAGCGTATAAATTTTATAACAAATGGTAAAGTTCCAATTAATATTCTCCACTTATGCTCAATCTTTATTATACAGGATTATTTTTGGACCCCTAGCCAACTATTATTTTAGGGACATCATTCTGAGCAACTTTCACTAAGAAACCGATTTCATCAGAGCAACTTTATTTTTCACTTCCCAGTACATTTTGGCCTGAGTTGGTCAACTGATTTGTATGGGGAAGTGAAAAATAAAGTTGCTCTGATAAAATCGGTTTCTTAGTGAAAGTTGCTCAGAACAATTTCCCTAAAATAATAGTAACTTTTGGCTAGGGGTTCATTCCACTTTTAATTTTCCACAAACTGAGATACGATATCGGATTTATCCTAATCTAAAATCAATAGTGATTATACAAATGGAAAGACGTTTTTAGGGTCTGTACCCGAAGGGTGCCAAACGGGACCCTATTACTGAGACTTCGCTGTCCGTCTGTCTGTCTGTCACCAGGCTGTATCTCATGAACCGTGGTAGCTAGACACTTTGAAATTTTCACAGATGATGTATTTCTGTTGCCGCTATAACAACAAATACTAAATAACCGGCCAAGTGCGAGTCGGACTCGCGCACGAAGGGTTCCGTGCCATTATCTATAAAAAACCGCAAAAAAAAATAACATTTTGTATGGGAGCCCCCCCTAAATATTAATTTAATTATTTATTTTTTAAGTAAATAATATACTCAATATATTGTGAACATTTTAAGCGTCTACCTGCTACCATTATCAATATCGAGCAAAAATGAGCAAAAAAATCACGTTTGTTGTATGGGAGCCCCCCTTTATATTAAATTTCTTTTGATTTTTAGTATTTGTTGTTATAGCGGCAACAGAAATACATCATCTGTGAAAATTTCAACTGTCTAGCTACCACGGTTCATGAGATACAGCCTGGTGACAGACGGACGGACGGACGGACGGACGGACGGACGGACAGACGGACAGCGAAGTCTCAGTAATAGGGTCCCGTTTGGCACCCTTCGGGTACGGAACCCTAAAAACTAAATAAATTTAATATTATGGGGGGCTTCCATACAACTAACGTGATTTTTTTTGCGATTTTTATAGATAATGGTGCGGAACCCTTCGTGCGCGAGTCAGATTCGCACTTGGCCGGTTTTTGAATTTACTTGGGGCAGGCAGTGAACCTATAGATTACAGCAATGTAGTGGTAAACGGGGTGTATCGAAACCCAGGGGTGAATAGAAATAGCTCTTATGCCCATTTCACAAGAGCTATTTCGTTTCGAATTTTCTATACATCCCGTTTTGTACGTGTGTACGTATTGAGTCTAAAAGGTCCAAATGGATTTATCTCTACTAGAATGCACTTTGCATAAATTAGACGGTAGATATGTCAATACATGATATTATTATCTTATATCATACTAGGCTTAAGGAGTCACTACTTCAACCTAGGAAACATGCACATGCAATATGTACCGAGATCGGATGTGTAAACGAGGGTTTAAATATGTTGGCCCTTTTGTGACGGTATGTTGGCCCTTTTGTGACGGTATCGCATGTGCGTAGGGACTATACGGACTAAATCTGTTCTGGAACAACCAATGTTATGTTAACTATACATATATCAACCTGCTGGCGTTTTTATGTCTACGACTCGCAGAAGCACTACATAGTGTTTGACTTTGACAGTGACTACCAAGATGTCAATTAATGTCTATTGCAAGGGGACGAGAACTTAATTTCCCCTAATTTTAATGTCATTTTTGTTTCCTTTTCGGCCAGGAGAATGACAATCTCTAGTCTGAAAGGGGAACACGAGTTTGACTTACCATGTAACTCTACTCTAAACTACATTCTAAATTTGGCCCTTTTATGTTGCCCTTCAAGTACTCATTATACTAATAGTACTAACTAGTAAGGTGAGGTTAAGTTTATGTTCTAAAGAACAACCCAGAATTAATAATAACGTGTCCTCCCTTCGTTGTATCAAATACTTTGAGAATCAAAGAAGAAAAGAAGAATATTGTATAATTTATTTATTTACAAAAATAAAAACACAGTCATAAATTTTACAGATATTACATGCTTTAGGCGGTCATCGAGACAGAAGTTATTTATTCAAGTCTTAGCAGGGATTTTGCTCATAAAATGTACTTACGCACATAAAAGTAACATTTTTATTCGCTCGCGATATGTATTGGAAAACTCAGGGATCAGAATGTGGTTTACTATTTATCGCTATATCACAAGTTTGGAGTTAGCAGAAATATATTGGCGCATTATTTATATAATACAGAAAACATTCAATGGTAACCAGATGTGTTCCTAAACTTACAACTAATTAAATTCGGTCTTATAATATGTATACCTATGGTCTATCCATTCTAACTTGTCCAAAAGTTACAAGTTAAATCAATCGAAAACTCATTCATATTAATTATGTTTGTAAAACTCTGAATTCATTTCATTTATTCGACATTCAATACTATCAGACCTCGGCCGACAACATATTTCCCTTCACTAGAAATAAGTATCAGTTTTTGGTTTGTTAGTTGGACAAGTAATATTAAATTGAACGCAGTATATATAGTTTTCATTGGACGGAATTGTTAGACTCTATTAAGCAAATTTAATGGCACACTATACATAGAAAAGCATATACACAAATATTCACACAACTAGGACAATTCCTGGCCATTTCGTTGGTTTAACAGAGTTACTTGCAATGGTATGCTAATGAAATGTCAAGCTAGTGTCTGGCATGTCGTTTGTACGATCAGCAGAGACAACGATAATCCACTTTTAGACACTACTTGGACATAAGATGGAATCGTGGATCAGTGGCGCTTATGGTGGCAGTACGCCTTGGTAGCGCTGAAATATTTGCAGGGTTTGTACGTTGTGGATGGTTGTGGTATGTTTGCGTTCTTGCTTCGAGTTCGCGAATACCAACATTGTGTCAACGTGATGGAACTTTCACACACCTTATTTATTACTATAACAGGTATACAAAGGAATGAGACATTAATTGGTGACCATTTGGGCACGCATCGATCAATGTTTAAATACGGCGCGTCATGCGTAAAACCCTGTGATTCTGCCGACCTGATTGAGAGCAAATTGCCGCAATCAGCTGGAATTCTGTCAATAACGTTTCATAAATCATATTACCATAACAGAATCACCGTTTAGTGTGTGGCGAACCACGGAATTGATAAAATCAAAGGTGTGTGGGCGAAATGTTTCCGAGTTTCCAATTTGTTGAGCATCATACGATTAACAAACACAACGGCAAACACCCTCAATCGATAACTTCATTAAAAACTCACTGAGCTCCGGGGTATACGTTAGTTTATTTATTCTCAGCTACGAATACCACACACCCCGTTAGGAAAGTAAATCATACTGGAAGTGTGTGCCTATGTTGACATTAAGGAGTTAAACTTTGAACCACTGAATTTTAATCTACATGCGATATCCTTACTTAAATTATGATAACTTTATATACAAAATCCACACAATACGTCAGCTAATATTACCCACATTATTTATAATGCTTGCCCGGCAGACATTAACGTTCATTCGTGAACTCTCTGGCGGTTCTCGTGGAGTCGTCACTGTAGGCTTGTTGGTGTGGTGTCATTGTTTCTTCTTGACGCCTCCGTTGCTGATGATCTTGAGTAGACGGACGACTGGGGCCTCGAATGAGACTGAGATGACGAAAGATGCGAGGAACGCCAGCACGGCGTACCCGGCGTACACAATCAGCTGAAAAAGCAAATTGGATCGTCATTAGCCCCTTCACATCGCGCTCTCTTGATCGCTGCTACGGACATTCGCAAAGCAGCCGAAAATTTACTCCTGGTTGATATTTTTTTATATTCAGTTGAATGGTATTAGGGGTTTTCTTATATTATTATGATTCTGATCTATTGCAACTTCAATATTGATTCTGTCAATGACTAATCGGTCGGCAGTTAGAATTTAATAATAAAGTTGCTCTGTTCAAAGCGGTTTCATGATGAGCAAGTATTCCGGATGTTCTTCTTTTCTGGCCCGGGAGCATGTACAGTCACCGCACATTTTCCCTACGCGGCATTTTATCATTTTGGTTTTATTCCACTCAGTATTGATTTAGCCACCAAGGCGTTAGGTGTTACTCATCCCCATTAACCATCAAGTTTATCTAGTTCAATACAATTCTAAATTTACCGCATCTTATTCTTTTAATCATCTCTGTCATCATTATACAAGAGTACGTCCTACACCGTACACCTTTATGGTCCTTCGAACCGGAAAAAGGGCTGAAGGAACTGTTTACACAAGAAGACGTGAGCTAATCTTATAGCCCGATATACGTTTTTATTAAATTTTACTGCCAGTTCGCTGAACTAGAAAGTAAGGGCAATAAATTGAATTTTTATTAGGGTTTCATCAAAAACCCCATTAGCGAAACTATTTTGCCGTCCGGTCCGTATCGTGTACTCAAAAAACATCTGCTTATGGCCGTGATGAATGTTTATGTATACAGGAAAATCGGAAAATACCCGGAAAATACAACGGATGGAACACTACTTAACTTTGTGTCATTAGGGGATTTTATGACAGCCCGTTATTAACGTTTTGGATTCCCGCCGATCAAACGCTACTCGAACTCGTAGTCTGACATCCTGACTCCTTACACCCGAGGATAAATTTATACTTATTTTATCAGTCATTTCATATCGTTCCGACTTTTCGATATATATAAGTTACTCTATGTTTTAGATTAGATTTCCTAGTATTACCACAGAATAATTAATAGTACTATTACCGCATTGCTACCGTTATGATCCAATTCTATTAGCTAAATCACAAATACTTAGTGTAACCGAGAGAACACTAAAACATGTAGCAGAATTCCCGCCGCCTATTTTGCTATGCCCTCTAGCGAGCTATTAGATGCTTTTATTAGGGTTCCGTACCCGAAGGGTGCCAAGCGGGACCCTATTACGTCCGTCCGTCCGTCCTTCCGTCCGTCCGCCTGTCTGTCACCAGGCTGTATCTCATGAACCGTGGTAGCTAGACAGTTGAAATTTTCACAGATGATGTATTTCTGTTGCCGCTATAACTAACAAATACTAAAAATCAAAAGAAATTTAATATTAAGGGGGGCTCCCATACAAGTGATTTTTTTGCTCATTTTTGCTTGATATTGATAATGGTAGCAGGTAGACGCTTAAAATGTTTACAATATATTAAGTATATTATTAACTTAAAAAATAAATAATTAAATTAAAATTAAATTAATATTTAGGGGGGCTCCCATACAATTTATTTTTTTGCGGTTTTTTATACATAATGGTACGGAACCCTTCGTGCGCGAGTCCGACTCGCACTTGGCCGGTTATTTTTTATAATCCACTATCAGAAAAGTCATTCGTTTTGGAATATCTACCGTTTGAACTATAACTATATGCGGATGCAGATCTTGCCTGACGTATGCTCAAATGCCTAGAGAGGGAGGGAAATAAGCCACAGGCCATCCATTATTCTAGCAGCTATAGCTAGACAGCGTTATCCTTCAGGCGCTCGCTATACGAGAAGTCAGGATACCTAATGTATGGACGGATAGGTTTATTGAGCTTAGATTAATGTTAGTTTTGTATTGTTGTATTTTTTTTTGATTAGAATGCTTTGGGTTTTGAGTCGATTATTAGGGTGAGTATTTGTACAATATTCTCAAACTTTAAATCTATAAGCGTCGATGGCCTGACCCCAGACAGGTAAACGTTTTTGTTATTACTAACTAAACATAAATGTAAACCCGGGGCTTCGCTGGCCCGCATGGGAAAACACAGTTTTAATACTAAACACTGTTTACTCTGAATAAATGTTACACTTTTGTAAATCAGCTGTTGAGTCTAAATAATAAAGCGGTCAAGAATCAATTACTTAGCGTAGAGAGCTCGTAGGCTGAGATAACAATCTATGTTTGCAAGAAGACGCTGTAACAATGCTGTTCAACTACACAGTAAAAGGAATTACACAGAATGTTTTGCTTTGAAATAGCGATAACAGTGTGTATGTATACATGGAAACTGAACACAGAGAATGAGTTCCTGAAATAGGACCGAGAGGGTATCGCATTACATAGGGAGCACGGAAAGGCCAACGAAGCCACTCCCAAAATATATGCGGAAACAACAAACAATATAAGTAGTAGTAGGTAGGTATGTATCCCTGTTCCCTTCCCTTGCACGGCGCGGCGATGTTGTGAAAGTTTAGCGTTTTAGAGAGATTTCACGAATTGTAGAGTTGAATAACTTCACTGTTCACATCACACATAGGATGAATAATGCAAGTGATGTGTTGAATCTAGGATGCCACCGCGACCCGAGAGCCCAAAGAAGTTATTTGCGCTACACCAGTACGCTTAGCATGGCACTTTTAACTCTCTTATTTACAAGTACTTGCCATGTCTATAATGTGGTCGTCCGTCTCCCTCTCCCGCGTCGCGGCGAGAGCGAGACACGTCGAGGCATCTCGGGCTCGACAGAGAAAATGACATTTGTGCATAGACAGGGCCTTTCTCGAGTGTGGCATGCTAAGCGTACAGGTCGTATAAACTTACTCGGAGACCGAACTTTATGAACCCTTCTTTTAGGGGTAAGGTGAAGGACATCATTTCGAATAAAGTTTTATGAGCAGAGAGGAGAAGGGCAAAGGGATTTCTGTAAATCATTTACACCTCTGTAAGGAATTTTCATCGACATATTGTAATCTGATTCGTTAGAATAATTTACGTTCTCTGTAGTCTGTTGTAGTTTATACCTAGACCCGATGACTACGTTTCTGTTACATTCTGCTAACAGCGTATATTTTCCGAGAAGCCATCTCTATCTGCAACCTCAACCTTTCTCAGTCGAGTAAACTGTAAAAGTTTTTAATATCGCTGATTCATCCGGTGCTTTATTTCAAATGTTCCGACGGGAACAACTAAACTACCATTTGCATATGTTACAGTGAATCGACTTGACGACAACCTTTGTCCAAACCTAAAGAGTTGTTTTTACAGTGTTAAATGTGGGTGTGTGTGACTATGAAAGGTGAGCCGCAGAAAGCAAGTGGGCATGTAGTTGTTGTGAGAGTGAAGTCTTTCTATACCATACCAGGAACTCTGAGACGTACCCATAGAATCTGTTGACTTTTCTGTTACATCCTGTACAGCCTCCGAATACCCTAACTTTTGAGCCTATTGTTGTAACTTCTAGCGCTAAGTCACTCTGGAATTATTAATTCAATAAAGGTCTCACAATTTAGTTGAACCATATCTCGGGCTATTTACATGCTCGTCTGACTTAAGCCGCTGAATCTCTAGGGTTTACCATTTGGGCTTCAGATTTCGGGTCATTCTAATTAAATCTGTGTATTCACTGGAGAGATACTGAGATACCGTTGCTCTATCTATAAGATGAGAGGAGATATCTGTGTAATTGCAATCTACCAGGCACCCCTATTCTAGTATGTCGTAGCCATATCGTCAAATTTAGCCATATCATGTTATGGATGGTTTTAATGAAAACATGTATTTTTAAAAGTATTTTATTCAGCACTACGTGATGTTTTTTGTGTTATACATGTCAGACTAACACGAAGACTATTTGGGGGTTTCGCTGTGCTCGCCCCCTTTGGTCTTCACCTAAGCTACCGCAGTGTTTGCCCTACAAGATTTCATTGTTTCATGATATTTCACGGTTGGCCATTTCATGATATGGCCAATTCTACGATAAGAGGACATAAATAAGCGCTCAAAGTTAAGAGTGCAATTAAATAGATCCCAAGCAACTTCTGGACTTGGATTATACGAGTATGTTTTAACTTTAACTTGACTCAGGCAGGTTACTCCTTCGTGACCACCACGGGATAAACTAATGGCAAGGAAGGACATACATAACCTGAAATAGAGCTCTAGTTTAGATGCAATTCAGCGAGATATTCCGATTCCGAAGACCGATCACCTATTACATTTTAGGGCCCTCGCCCACCACGGCGACTTTTTGCAGCGATGCAGTCGCGCGTTTCGTTTGCAACGCGCTTCAGAAGCGATGCCAACATGCTACTAACGCGCTACAGCATCGCGACTGTATCGATGCTAACGCGCGACCGTGTCGGACGACATCGAGGAAAGAATGGAGGGGGTGGGGCGCTTGAGTAGAGAATCGCGTTTGCATCGCGACAGAAGCGCGACGGTATCGCGTTTGCATCGCGACAGAAGCGCGACGGTATCGCGTTTGCATCGCGACTGAATCGTGGTTACGTGGGCGAGGATACACAGCTAGCGACCGCATCGCGACTGTATCGATGCCAACGCGCGACAGCATCGCGACTGCATCGCTGCAAAAAGTTGCCGTGGGCGAGGGCTCTTAAAGGTCTACATAGATAAAAGTGACATTCAATGTATTTTGAACCAAGTACCCTGTTCCTCACTGCAGTACCAGTAATGAACAGGGGACTTGGTTACGCACTACCTAGATCTAGATGATTGTACATCTTCAACTATTTGGTACAGAAGCTACTCACCACCATAGAATTTTGCAGATGGAAGGGTCCGTCCATGAGGAAGGTGGTGTACATCATAATGGTTGGGTGGATGAGGTAAGCGCAGTACGTCAGCCGACTCAAGGGAAGGAGCCCTCGGTACGACAACGCAGAGTTGATCAGGCCACCGTAACCGGAGCAGCAAGCTATTGCCACCCATGCTAGGGCTACACCCCAACCTATAAGAATTAAGTATACTTCATTAACATTGTCAGCCGTCAGAGAAAATAATATTGAATACATGCCCTGACGCCTTTCAACGTCCTACCTTATAAATACATAGCTTTTTGGTATTTATCTAAAAAGGCTACATAAAGTTACGGTTTGAAATTGAAATTCTTTAAGTGTTGATTCCAAGAATCAAATCGTATCGCGCCATCTGTCCTGAATCATTGAACCGTAAAATAGCTTGTCTTGCAGGATCTTAGCAAGCCTGGCACGCCTCGAGTTGACTGATACTATTCCGTTTGACGTCAACCAATCACTATAAAAATCTTTTCCCTTCACTGCGCAGCGTAATGAGAAAGTGCAGCTCACCCGAGAATTTATTTTGATTATTCCAAAGACTGCACTCGAAACGAATTACGGAGATGTATGGAGGTGTAATGAAATGAAAGGGTCTAGTTACCTGTGTGTCCCACGCTGACGTAGAAGGCTGTTGGCCAAACCTCGAAGTAGCCATCGACCATTCCGAAGATGAGACTAGCGACGATGGCTAACGCAGAAGGCCATCCAACAGCCACCAGCCAGTAAGGCATCTTAATTTGGCACTTTGTCTTATGCAAATACCAACCCACCATCATCCCTAGAAACAAACCAATGGATTTTAATTCCAAAATACCTGTTAAGTGGAATCTAACACTTGACAAATGCGAACACAACTTAGCTCTTCCCATGCCCTTTAAAAATGGCTGACTTGACCTCATTCCAAAATGCACAAACAAGCATGCTCCTAGAGGGGCGTCAATTTTCATTCCCATCGGACGTTCTACTTTAGCGATGAATTTTTAATCATTTTCAACTTTCCTATGATAAAGTAGGTATGCAAAAACTGTGAAAATTGGAAAGGTAGTTTTATTTATAGCGCTATGAATTTTCAATTACTTTTCCTAATCAAATAAGTCGATCAAAACAGAGTCACGGTATGTTCGATAAAAAGGAAAAGTAATTTAGTTACGGGTCCCCAGCGGATTTGTGGTCGGTTCGGGTTTCATGAATGTTGGATTGGAAAGCGAGCGGGTAAAGTACAATACGGCGTAGTTTACACGGCGCTTTGAACTATCACTTCCCCCTTTAGGATGGACTGAAGGGCTTGCTCCGGCAGATATTTCGACTGAGCGACTAGAGAGGGTCGCGCGAGTTATCGAATTGCTCACTCACTTTATTCGCTAGATTAGTTTTGTTAGAGTGGCTTTCAACAAGAGTTCGCGATCTATGAAAAAGGCAGTTTATTTCAGGCTGACGTATTTTACAGTAAATTAAATAAAGGTTCCCGTTTCCCTTTCGTCGGAGAAAAAGGTATTTATGCGGGTCATTAGACAAAAGAATTTGATTTTTCAAAAAGTAGCTGGACAGAGTTGAACAAAACTATAAAGAGAGCGAATCCAACAATAAAGCCAGATAACAATGGATTCTTTTATTGCTAAGATTATTTTCTTACCTACGAGATAAGGGCCTATTCTAGACCAAGGCTTGTCGTACAGAGGGTCGAACATTTCAAAAGGTTCTGAGATACGTGCTTTGTACTGGTGCCATACGGAGATGTAGATAGTGGTCGCCCATGAGGTCACCATCACTACTCCGAGAGAGACCATCGAAAATCTTGGGTACCTGGCGAAAGAAACAACATTGTACATCTACATTGTAAGAAGCAATCTCCTTAAAAGCATCTCTAACAAAATTGGAATTTTTTTTTCGCCAATTTCACAATCACTTTACTTTTCTCAATCTTAGAAAATTTGGTAATCGGTAACTTTATCAGCCATTAAGAAAAAGTCGCAATAAAAACTCCCCAACATAAATCTGCAATTTAAATTGTTACTCAGAATAATGTTTACGCGAAGCTTAATCATTTCTGCATTAATATAAAATATGGCTTACCTTACTGAAATCAGAAGCAGCAGTATTCCGACGACGTAGAACTGTGTGTCGTTGGCCATGTACCATGACCAGACCATGCACATCTCTCGCTGCGGGTACAAGTTGTTGATGTAGAGTAAGTTCCTCCACCAGTAGAGGTCGCAGGTGATATGGTCAAAAATCGCTGGTTCAAACACTGAAGCGTTAATCGCGTGTCTAATAGCGACTTCATTGATGACTATCACAAAACCGTAGGCCGGAGTTAGCCTCACTACTCTATAGAAGAGGTATACAAAGAAGTTCTTGATTAGCCTAAAGAATTCGTCTTTGGTGTAGAATTGTTGTTTAGGTTTTTCTAGGAAGTCTTGCGTGAAAGAGTTTTGGCTGACGACGGACACGGAAAGCGACGAGTTCGTGAAGGCAGAGTTGGTATATCCGTTGTTTTGTGGTTTCTTTTCTTCCGTTTTCTTCGAAGTCTTCTTGTCCTCTGTTCGTAGAAATAGGACCGTGACGAGTAGCCCACTGAAAATAACATAATAATTTTAAAACAATTATTAATATTGTTCAAATAGTATACATTACACCTAGGTACTACGAGTATACTCTGTTCAATTATTTATATTTAAGGAGTTCCTTAAGCGTACAAAATAAGCATTATTTTTCATTACTGATGTGAAAATACATGGGTTTTAAGCTGTCAAAAGTTAATTTATTTGCTGAATAGACTTGTAATTTCGAGTCTTTCTCTTGTGGTGTTGTGTAAACACGAGAGAAAGTTTAATTAAGTGTAATGAAAACCGTAAGAAATTGAACAATGACAAAGGCAATAATTGAAAACCAAATATGACATGGTATGATATGGCTTTCTGTTGAGAAAAAATATTATTTTACCACCAATTAGATGTTTTGAAACCTTAGAAAGGATCAATACAGCAAGAAAATACGCTCTTTGGAATTTCATTTTACAAATTAAATAGAAACGGGGCGCAATCTTCGATCATGGCGCAATGCTCTTTTAATAACTTACCACCAATCTATTATTTAGGTAACCAATCTACTATTTAGGTGACTTATCTATTATTTAGATTACCAATCTACTACTTAGGTGATCTATCTACTATTTAAGTGACGAACTTATTCTTACTTAGGTGACCCATTTACAATATTAGGTGATCAATGTTTGATGACCGTTTTCATTACTTTGGTGTCTAATAATTGCTTAGTAACCAATATATTAAATAGCGGATTGCAATTAAGTGTCCAATCTAATATTTAGGTAACAAAAAATTGTTCCAATTTTTTCAGATTGATACCTGATGAAGAAGAATGTGTCTACACAGTAGGAAGCGTTGCCCACGCTCTGATACATGAAGTTCCTCTCCGTGACCGTCCTCATGGTCTTATTGTCCGCTATGTAGAACACGGCTAGGTAGGTGTGCACCATTATCACCCACGCCACTGACAGGAACCTGAGGAAAATTATGATGACAGTAACAAACTGAATTAGCTGAGCCTCCTACATATTATTAGTTTGCAGCCCGGCCCAGAGAAATTCTTTACCAACTGTGCATAAAATAAGAACAAGATTTCAGAGAACTTAAGGGTACACGTTCTGTTAACGTCATTTTAGAGTTCCTTCCCCCTAGAACCCTTTCATCCGTTGTCCGTCTGTCCGTAAGCCGTCTGTATTCCATGAACTGAATTAGGGTTAGTTGAAATATTTACAGAATGTTTTGCCGGCAATTTCTGTTGCCGCTTTAGCAACAAATAATGAATATTTTGTATCAACGTTTTTCCTAGTACGATGGAACGGAACCCTTCGTGTCTGAGTCCCACCCACTCGCGTTTTTATGACTTCTTGATGTATATTGTTGCATGTTAAGTCACAAAGAACTATTATTATACCTAACCGTGTTTCTCTAATCAAATGCTTTGGCAGGCAAGGAGAGGTTTATACATAGACCCATTGCACCTTAAATATTAAAATAGTTGTTGCAAATAGCAACGCCAGAAAGAAGCAAAGATTTTATAAGATTTAAATATTTACGTATTTTAAAAGGGTCCAAAGTAATTTATAGACTCTTAAAACTGTTCAATAGTTTTTTAAAAGCACCAGCTTAACTAAATTTGAACTAAATGGCTTTTATTGTTTAAAGTAATTTGCGATTAAAATGTGCAATTATTGGAATAGTTCGAACTTCTAAAGATCGACCGTAATTAATGTCTCGGGTCATGAAACTCAGACGATCTTAGTCTATAGGGTGATTTATGAATTGGCCTATGAATGAGAGCAGGCTACACACACGCCTGCGGCAGGGGCGATCTAGGGTGTAAAAGTGTGTTAAACTGGAGCCGCCTGTTGTGTGTGGGTACACCACTGCTGTTGCTCCAGTTTAACACACTTTGATTGCCACCGATATCATCTCATCTTGTGACCCCGCTTTTTTAATTGTACCTCATTCCATGGACGCAGGTGAGGGCTCCGTCACTGGGCCGCTGCGTGCTGAGGATCGACCTTCCGTTGGTGAGCACCGAGAATGATAGCAGCAGCTCAGCCCACATGCCTGCACACACGAACAGACATCATGACGATGATGAAAAGGTTGGCTGTCAAGGAGTATTCCGCCACGGCGGCGGCAGCGGCTGCTTTGTGGGGTCTTTGTGGTTGGTTTGTGAGGCGTCGATATGTTTACTCATATGAAGTAATATTGAGCTTAGTTTAGCAGGAAAATAAATAATAATATTATTTTATTATTTATTATTCATCTACGAAGCACTAAGATGACGAGAAGACGTTGACCTAAGCTCAACATAGGTACCATATGAAGATGCAACACAATAAGCATCTGAAAGATGTTATCTAATGATGCTATTGGGAAATAGTTCTTTGTGGTTTTGTCTGAATAATATAAGATATATTTTATAGATGCAGTCACGATACGACCGCAAATGATCGCTAACCACAAGAATGTTTTCAATGCGACCAAAATCGATGTGAACTAAAAATAGCATCGGTTCTTCGCCCTCGACTCGACTGCAGCTCCTCAGAGTTTCGTAAACTCATTATTAGTTCACAATTCGATCCTTCATTCACGCTTTTCCGACGTGTTTGGATGAAAAGTCTCTTGCATTATTCAGTTCATAAAATTTATGAATAAGAAAAGTTAGCCAATCAAACCTGCGGATACCGCTCTATAACCGTATGCCGTAGCCTAGTTAGAAGGTCCTCACCAGGAAATGCCAGATAATGCTATATAAAACTCGATTAGGTCAATGACTACCTAAAGCCTTTAATTCTAAATATAATTCACAGTCTATATTATATTGTGTGCAAATATGATATTACCTACGGCGCTGAACTAAAATATATTTCATACATTGACCGCCAGTTTTTGGCAATACAATGCCTAGGTATTCTATAGAATGACGGATTTCATGCTTTGACGGTGACATATAGCTCACTGGTGGATGTGAATCAGGGTGACCTAAGATCAAGTTTGCAGAGATGCCGCGGACGCGTTAGCAGTGATTAACTGTTTGCAGGCGTACGTGCTTAGCATAGTTCGCGAGCACTGTTTGAATTCGTGTAATGTCATTATATACGTGTCTGGGACGATTGGCTTGGTGACTCTCCAAGCCCGACTCTCAATCAGTTAGTCCGACTTCATTGACGAGTAAATGAACCATGAGTCTCGCGGCAATAGTGGAGACTACTGATTTGCCGTTGCCGGCATACATTATATGTCAATATTGCCGGAAAAATGGCAATACTGCCGGCAGCGGCACATCAGTAGTGGAGAATATAGTATAATATTTAATATTTATTTGCAATGGTATCAGTAAGAATTTGTCGACGAGCGCGTAGCTATGTGATAATGGAACATATCTTCTATACAAATCAAATGCAATTGCACCAATAACACTGCAGCTATTTTGTTAAAAATATATTCCGGCAACGCATTCATTATAACGTTTTATAAATGCTCTAATAAAGTTTTAATAGAGCGCATACGTTTACGATGCAGTTTTATGGTACAGTCTGGAAAGTAGATAAAACTAAGCTCATTACTCTGAAATATGTCTCTAAAGTCGGTCAATAACTATGATAAAATTTTATACGAATTAAGTTTTCGATAAAGTTAGATAACCTGCCACGTACATATACGCACTGGGTAATATAGCTTTCTTTTCTCTCTCTGTCTTATGTGACTACACGAAGTCTGTACCGTCTGAGGCCATTCACATAAACACCATCCATCCACTTATTTCACCGTTATAGTACGCCATATTTTTTTTATTTTTTTTATAAATTTATTCAAAATACGTTACACTTGTTCTTAACTTAACTTTACGTGTGGCCACTAAATCCTTGATAGGTTTAAGTGTGACCAGTTTGTGTGTGAGTGTGTTACGGTAGTACAAGTGTGTAGTATGTGGCCATAGTAAATAATTCATAAATTATTTATTGCACACGAACAATAATCAACATTTTTTCGTTGCTGGGGGTTAAGCATACAAAGTAAGTATTGTGCTTGCTAAACCCTGGCGACTAGTCGTAAGCCTTGTCGCCTTCAGGCGCTCACTTCCCGACTTAGGGTTGCCAGTTCTACTAATATAACTAACTCTAGCTCGCCCGTCCAAAGTCCACGGCCCGCGATTTTTAACCTACCCACATCGAGACAAAGTTCAAAATCTTTCAAAAAACAGAACAAATGATCGTGGTATTTTGTGGACGTCAACTAGATTTGCTGAAGATTCGGTCGCGGGGGAACTAAAATATAATTTGCCGTAAATCATCAGTACAGCCTTCCAAAGATATTTTGGCACCTGTCAATAAGCGTTAGTTCCACCTGTCACCGCAAGCCAAAAGATCGTTGCAAAGTGTAACGTCTTGCAACGATCTTTTGGCTCATGAGTGACGTTTACAGGGGGCACCACTTCTACGAAACTTAATGCAACGAACCTGTCATCAACACAGACCTTTCACTCCTCAGGTCATCAAGCGTTAGTTCCACCTGTCATCGTTAGCCAAATTAGCTGTAAATCTTGTAGAAGTCTGTCAATTTGATGTGTATTTTCCCTCATGAAATTCAAGTAGTTGAATCGAACTGGTAGGTAGCCCTGTCCCGACTATCCGAATCATTTAAGTAGGTCAAACACGTATAGAACGGGTCCGTCGGCCAAGCGGGGAAACTCGCTCGCTGCAAATACGCTCATCCACTAGGAAATCCAGCTTCACATCTACATTTTGCCGAACTTTACAGGAGAGCCAAGAAACGTTGCGAACTCTTTTTTTTACGCGGATATGAAATACGGTTGGCGGAGTATGAATTGAGATACCTTGATTTTAAATTAGTCTTTGAAACATACTTGGTTCTATAGCATAGCTAGTTTGTTGACAATATTTGAGATACTTGAAACCTATTTCTGCTTATTTTCTGTATGTAGAAATATGAACCTTTTGAAAGGGAATCCAAAACCTTGTAAAATTAAAAATTCGATAATTTATTGCGGTTACTTGTGCTTAGCTTAGAGCAGCCACACTGCTGGCTTGACTATTTAAATCTCACTCCGAATAGAGCTCGGTACTTGTGACTTAAGGGGCAAATAAATCTCCAAAAAGTACATTACAGCACTAGATAAAAAGTATGGCCTCGCCGCTTCTGCTATTTTGGTCCGCGTTGACTGCATGTTATTCGAGTTTTACGATTGATATTTCCATAAGCCGATCAAATTCATGTCATTGGGTCTATTGTATTGTATGGGAACAAGTTTTATTTGCTTTTATTGCTGACTGCGGAACCCAGATTATGTTACGTATATGTGCTACGTTTACATTCGTAGTTATACATCTACGTATAACACATTATGTAGAAGTAGCGTTAGCATTTTTTTAATAAATTGATATCTCGTGAACAAACATCTACCAAACATAGGTATTCAATTATCTTTTCAATAAAAAAGTGGCCAAGTGCGAGTCGGACTCGCCCATGAAGGGTTCCGAGTCGCACGTACTGCATCATAATGCACCTGATACACCTAGCCCAAATATTACTATCATTCTTCACCAGCAAATAATTACTTTGTTTTTCATAGTGTTTGTATGAATTACAGTTATCTTTGAGGTTTTTAATAAATGTTTTATATCTTAAAAACTGCTTATTTTATTTTTTTCAAATCAATTTTCGTTGAAAGTGTGTATTGAGATATATGCTTATTTTTATTTTCTACTCTTAGTTATTTTAAACGTTAGACGGGGGGGGGGGGACACAATTTTTCCACTTTGGAAGGGACTGTCTCTTTAAAGATTTACTTTGAGGAAAAATGGTTTCAGGAACGTCATTTTTAAAGACCTATCTATAAACCTATCTATAGACATCCCACACATATAGGTTTGACGAAAAAATATATTTTGGTTTCAGTTCCATGTATGTAGAGCCCCGCCTTATTTTTTTTTAAAATCGTAAAGCGGTTCATAGAATACACATCTACATATTAAGTTTCAACTGTGTAGTCCTAATAGTTTCGGAATAAAGTTGCTGTGACATACGGACGGACGGACAGACGGACAGACGGACAGACAATTTGTAATTTGTAATTTGAGAGACAGACTTGACGAAACTATAAGGGTTCCTTGTTTCTCTACGCAACCCTAAAAACTACGTAACCTAACATCACATTTGTCCCCTTGTCCCCTATCAATATTCCCAATTAATTTCCCTGGTGCCCAATCCATGACAATGGCAGAAGCCGATTTTTTTATGCATGCTATAAAATTTCAATATGCCTTAAACCTCGTGAGACTTAGGCCTTGTCTCAAAGGTTCTCGAAGTTCTATTGAACCGATAAATCTAGCTTGTAAAATGACAGATGTATCTGTCTCATAGAGCTTATCGAGAACGTTTGAGAGCCAAACCCTGTGGCATGATTCTCGCGCCTTCGATATACGGATATCGAGACCAATATTGACAGATTCCCATACGAAATCACTCGATATAGGTGTAGATATCGTATATAGAATGCGCGAGAATCATGCCACTGTAGTTTCACGGAAATATTTTGAAATTTAAGTTGTCACTTAACTAATTTAATCACGAGAATCTCATAGGATAGTTATTTGTTTCAGTTGCTAAGCATTTGCTTAAATAAATAAAAATGATTCGTGAAACTCAGGGTTATAGGCCTACTTTTTTTTCCATTAATTAATATAATTCATATTTTTTTATTGCACGGAAAACAATGTGACATAGCATAGTATGGTAAAATCTTGGATCTCTCATACATCAAGTAGCAAATTGAAAATCTACGCTATCTATCGCGTGTTACTCACCGCAAGTTTCCCGACGAAGGTCTTTGTCTTTGCTGTCCTCGACTGCCTTCCCACCGCCTTGAGGCTCATTGTTATTAAGCTGCAAATATATGGCATAAGAACATGTATAAGAATCGTGAAACATCGCTGTTACTACACAGATTCATCAGGTAATAGATGAGTGAGCAAAAAGCTGGTGATTAGTAATGTTATGTTCAGAGTATTAATTAAAGTATGTCTGGCTTCCTTATTAATAAGCGTGTAACAGATTTAGACATAACGGGAAACTAAACTGCAATAGAATTTAAACTAGTAAAATATAAAGCATGGAAATAAATATTAATCTAGCATACGATACGTCACGCGTAGCGTAGTCCTTCGTAGCACGCACGTAGCAGTTCGACTACGCAGGATCGTCGTAGCGCGTTCCGTAGCAAATTCGTAGCAAGTTTTAGTTTGTGTACTTCTAATTTAAATTCAGAAATATTTTAGATATGAACTAAATGAGTCAAAAACTGAACTTTAACACGCGATCCAAAAGGAGAAAAGATGGCCAAGGCTTATGGTAATAATGACACGATTTAAACGCTGTCCATGATAATGTTACTGCTGCCGCATCGGACTCAAGGTCTTCAAACAATAGGTTTTATGTCATAGAAATCAATGCACCGTGTGAATGTGACGTGTCTATAAGTATCGGCAAGTGTACAAACAGGCGGCTTGTGGCTCTGATGCAGCTCGAGGTCCGTGTGGGAGGGCCCGAGCAGGCGGTGTCGGCGCTCCAGTAGAGCCTCGTAGACTGACGCGACCAGCATCAGGGAACCCACGATTAATATCACTGATCTGAAAAAAAAAATCGAGTAACTTGCAAATGCGTGGCCATGGACTAGATTTTTGAGATTGTGATAAAAATATAGCACGTTCGAATGAGGTGAGATAATGAGGAAGTGTTGGTTACACTGACATAATTTCTAGCTGTAGCACCATCTACAAAATGTACAATACAAAGTGAGCCGCCATCCCGCCATCGGGAACATAATAAGACCAAGAACGGTCAAAATAAACTTTTATCTTCATTTTCAGACGAGCAAAGCTCGAACAGAAAATCAAAAGCGCTCTTATTTAAATTCAGAACACAAAGAAGCGATCTAGCGCTTGAGGCATCGTACATAAAGCTCGAGAAGTTTGCCATACAACGTAATTGCGGAACAAAACAAAAATTTCCAATTAAAATATCTTTTGTTTGGATTAATTACACCCTCTTCTAACATTCCAAGACAGAAAGTATGTTGGAATTGGTATGCCGCAATTAAATGGTCTTTTATGCTCAATTTGTTGTACTAAGAAAGCCATTACGGCGAGTAATGTAGCAGAAGAAAAACATCTTGGAAATGGGCCCTCGTGAAACCATTATAGGACATACTTTATTATATAAAGAGACCGAAAATTAAAAAATAAATCTTGAGATAATTTCCTTTGAGTTTACGTTACAAGGTACAATAAATTTCTGTTCTGACGAATAAAAGGTTAACATTAAAAAAAAACTTGAAATTTTAATTTCGGAAAAAACGATCCTCAACTCACAATGGTCCCCAGCCAAGTTTATAAAGCTAACTTTAAAAAGCGGATACATACTTCAGTCAAAGATTCACTGCATGATGAAGAAAGTTTCATGAAAGATTCTAGCTAGACCAACTCCGCAACTATGTGGAGCAAGCGCAAGTAACAACAAATCACTCCACCTATGAGAGTTCAAAACCTCAAACCTTCAGCAATCTACCTCAAGTATTATGTGGCTAAGCCATTTTATGTGCAATACTGTACCTTCGGCTAAAAGCAGTTGATAAAGAAATCAAAATTAGAATGTTTTGATAAGCAAGGTGCTAACATATTTATAGGAAAGCAAGGTTTAATATCGTTTTTGAGTATAGCACAAATAAATTAACTCTTCAATTATTAAGTAGGCAGTAATAGAGATACCCAACATAATATTTTGTCTCATAAATATTTCAGAGCTATATGTTTGATTGTACTTTGCGCAAATTACACAAAGTTGTCGCTGGGTGGTGGTTGGTGATTTGATTACTGATTGCTCAATGGGTTTCTAACAAATGAATGGATGTTATTGCAGGTTTCGACATCGATGAGCGGTATAACTATGGGTTAGCACGTTCTGTCAGAAACTTATTGTGTATCGAGCGAAAGCGACGTTCTTTGAAATATGAAATAGCTATTTGCAAAGGTCAGTGAACCGCCGATGTAATTGTAAGATGGTGGATCAAAGATCGAAGTTTGATGTGTGCTCGTAATTTGCTACGAAGTATTTTATTGACTTTAACTTGAGTAAACGCTGTCTGATTTTACAAAGGAGAGTTCAGAGGATTATCGAAAAGACCTTTACAAACTTAGGACGACATGAGTACATAGCCGAGTTTCTTCATAATACGCACCCACGTCATCATCACATAATAAAATAGGTTTATAGCTAGACAGAGACTGGTGGGGTATGATATGACCGATATATCCAGATCCACCCGCGAATGCTAGTGAATCAGCAATATTCTTTATTCGTCACAGCTTGGCAGCCCATCGCCCGTAGCCCAACTCACCCAACAATATGCGTCTTGTAGTCACCGAAGAAGCTGTAGGTCCCTGGCACTGGGCGTACTCCCACGACCTGCACCGACGCCTCCAGGCCCTGAGCGGAGGCGCGCTGCGCGGCGGAGACTGTGGCGGCGGCCAGCAGAGCCTCCACGGAGGACGCGGAGCACGACACGGGAAGGCACTCGCCGATTGCGACAACCCTGCTCTGCAGGCAAACGTGGAGGATACATTCATCAGCCTGTTATACCCTGTATACACTGTTGAGTATAAGCCTCTTCTTGTACAAGGAGGATACATTATACTACAGGATTTACTTGAAAGGTCGTGTGGTTGAGAGTTTACCATACCAGATGCCATGTTCCTGGTGCAAACTATTAGAACTACTCAGTGTGGGCATATGCTTCAGCGCAGACGACGCAGGCCACGCAGAGAAGGTTCTCTAGCGGTGTTTGTAGGTATTTGTTGGTGCGGTAGTGAAACATCACGTGTTTTAGTGGTATTGAGCGTTGGCTCGATCTAGATATGAAATAACTTTATGCGTCCAACTGTCCAACTCGTTATCACACATGAATTCTAATGGAAAAACGATTATGTATTGGATTTATATTGCCTGCAATCAATGCCATGTTACCTGCGGCAGATGATGCTCGTCCAGCGTAAGGTTGACCCGGGCGATGTAGAAGACCACCGCGTAGGGCGGGGTCTGCTTATAGTAGCGCGTCAGCTGCAGATCACGACACGCCTGCAGCGACCCCAACCAGTACTCGTTTCCGAACAGCATGTTGGGGTTGTATTGACCGGACGCGTCGTACACTGGAATAGAGAGCACATTTGGTTAGGAGCTGCGAATCGTGCGTCTGCCGGCCCGTGTGGGAATGGGCGTGATGCTGTTCGTTTGTTTTGACTACGATGTATGCATATAGGTACCTAGACAAAAAAAGAAAGTTTTTAATGAAATGTTGGGTTTTCATATTAGAACACACCATAGTCCGCTATGTCACTTAACTTGCCACCATTAATTTTCTATATGTTTTGCCTAGGTGTTAGTAAGATGTTCTGACTTTGAACATTAGACATTTCGACAAGACAGCTATAGGTATAGAAGGGGCGACGACCCAACCAAATATTACGAAAAATAAACAAAGACATTTTTCTTTAACGACCAGTATCAAAGGGAAAATACACTCTTAATAGGTCTAGCACTAGACCCTTAGGCCATTACTAAACAAAAGAACAATAGTTCTCGCTGTGATGAAACGGGCAACGGGCTACGGAGCGCTAAATGCTACATTTTCATCTCACTAAATGTTTTATTTTATCATACGCTTCGTCTGACTGCATTGAATAAACTAAAATATGAATATCATACGGCCGATCTTTTAGCCACAACTTTAAGTACCAATTTACTGACATTAATATGAAAGTGGTAGTATTTCTGAAAGCTAATTGGAATACTTACCATATCAAATATTTGATCGCACTTGTTAAAATATTAAGTAAAAATATTTAGTGAAACCATAAATAATAATAATAATAGATAATAATAATAAAATCCCTTTAGATTAGACTGATCACTTTTTCTTTTGTCTTTGTAACTCTTTTTTTTTCTAACAACTATTAAATGGCGCATCAGATCATTAGCTTATATTAATGCTACGTAAGCTATAAGCTATTATGATATGAGCTATAAACGCTCTACACGCCGCCGCCGAACAGCTGTAATAAATTGTCAAAGTGCTTTTACAAGCCATTACCGGGGAAGGAATGTTTGTTTCGTACAATTTGTTCCCTTAAAATGATATTTTTTGTACCAAAAACATAAAAACTGATAAACGTAAATAAATAAGCTTTACGGAATAATCGTCCGGTTCTGATTTGTGGTAAATAAAATATGCATTTTCAATTTCATTCAGCCTTTGAAATCAATGTGCATTCGAAATTACTCTTCAACACAGTCCGATCCATTTCGAATAAAATTAATCCCAAAATATACATTTTGAGAGAAAATATAACCGATTTCCAGGCAGACTTTTCCGTATTCCGGCCGCTTACAAATAATGATTAATGGTGGGCTCTATCGAGGGTAGGGTGGCTTGATCGCACAATGTAAAGCATTGTATACCTGCGTCTCGTACATGCACGCACACATAGAATATCTATATTACACTGATAAATGATAACATTTCGATAATATTTACGCCGATAGACCTATTTGAGACGAGCTCACTTCGAATTTCATTCCGTCGCCATCAATCGACGATTGAAATTCGATAGGGACTCCTGTCAGAGGGTTCTCTACAATATTGTAAACGATTAGGCATTCTTTTGTCACTTGTCACATCATTTAACGTTCAAATGCTCACAGAAAGTTCCGTGTCCGCTTTGAACCCAACTCACAGATAATCCATTACAACCCACATATTCCGAGCTTAATTTTTGCACAATATTTCGCGATATATTCAAGTAAAATGTGACCGCTTTTCTGTTGTTCTTTGAACGCGACGTTAGTAGAAAATTACGTCGAGAAAATAAAAATGTTCAAAGGAAGTTTTGTTTTACGTCGGCTGTACCGGAAAATATCGCTAGTAAACCTAATGTAATGTTAAATACAAAGGTAACTTGAAATCGCCTGTCGCAAGCGGGGTTTACTACTGAAATTGGTCACGAAACTTAGGAGTGCGGCAGGAAATCTCCCATAAATTCCTCAATTCTGACACCCTAACTATAGACTCAAGAGTTCTACCCGCTAATCCGGAAACTATATCATAAACACGTATAAACATAATCAGGCACCTAGATACTAGGTCAGTAGGCAGGTATAAGGCTATACTAGGTCAGTAGGCAGGTATAAGTGTTATATAAATACCTGACAGGTTACTTTTGGACCCCTAGCCAAAAGTTACTATTATTTTAGGGACATCATTCTGAGAAACATTCACTAAGAAACCGATTTGATCAGAGCAACTTTATTTTTCACTTCTCCATACAAATCAGCTGACCCACTCGGGCCAAAATGTACTGGGAAGTGAAAAACAAAGATGCTCTGATCAAAACGATTTCTTAGTGAAAGTTGCTCAGAGTGATGTCCCTAAAATAATAGTAAATTTTGGCTAGGGGTCCATAAATAACCCTGTATAACAGTAAATTGCTTCCCGCCGGCTACAGGGCGGCTGATAGTAATGAAGAATGGAATTTCCCGCTCAGAAGTGATTTAATTACTAATTGTGCTTCGTGGATTTACTTGGAATACTTCGGCTTTCTATGTATTCAAATAAAATCTATTTACATAGTCAAATTCAGGAAAATCGATTCACCTATTGCATGAGTCATACATACATTTAAAAAAATATGCATGCAGATACCTGCACAGTAGCTCGCTCAAAGAAATACCTATATCCCCGCGAGTTCGAAAGACTGCAGCATAACATTACCCTCTACTCTAGAGGAGAGGGGTTTGTCGTAAAACCGATAAGTAACTCATATCACAAACCGGTAAATGTACGAAAAAATGATCGTATGTCCTTTCCCGATTGTTCTATACTGCGACCACTTAACTGAAATACCTCACGTGATACAAGTACTATACAAGACAACAAGTAAAAAATGTTGGAGTTGAGTGGTCGGAGTATAGCTCATGTTTGGCAGGCTATGAAAGAAAGCCTAAGCTTCTTTTCAACTCTTCTTTGATATTAACGTTTCTTGTCTAAAATGAAAGGAGTTTATTAGGCATGGATCTTTTCTACAAGAACTGTGAGAATATAGATAGACACTTATAGTACAGAAATAAATGCAAGTTGCAACAACAAAGAGAATCTTCAATTCATCGGCGGTAACTGAGCTTAAATATAAGTATACTTTCAAAGTGGTTTTTTCAAATCCGCATCCGAGATTCCGATTCGATATTCTATAAATAATGGGGCAAAATATCTAGCAGCAAGATTATCCCCTGAGGAAAACGAGTGATCAATTCTGTACGTGAGGTCCGTTCGAGGCGCTTCACAGTAGTGATGTTGCAATAGCGATATTCTATCGATAGTATCGTGATACTATCGTGGCCTTGAAATTCATAGTCCTATCGAAACTATAGACCTTTGACGATACTATCGATAGTACCGATAGCTAAATATAAGTAATATTATTGCTAAAGACTAATAGTATCGATACTATCGATAGTATCAGTACAAAAACTATCAATAGTATCGATACTATCGATAAAAAGAGTGACGATAGTATCGATACTATCGATACTATCGATAGTATCTATACTATCGATAGTTTTGCCCTATTGATAGTCGAACATTTTACGATACTATTGCTTGCTCCTAAAAGGTAATTTAGGTTCAAAGTTACTCTATCCCATCTTCGCAGTATTTTGCAGTTAATTAATTTACTAGTTGTTATCTTAGATTCCTGTATATTTGTGTCCCTGTGTTACTGAACAGGTGGCGTTTTTAACCGACTTCCCAAAGGAGGAGGTTTACAATTCGTCCGTATGTTTTTTTTTTTTTTTTTTTTTTTATGTCTACACCCCGTTAGCGCCTAAACGGATGGACCGATTTGGAAAATTATTTTTTTGTTTGAAAGGGTTTACCTTCCCATTGGTCCCATTGACACCAGGTCAGGATCTGATGATGGGATCTTGGAGAAATCGAGGGAACTCTTCAAATATTATAGGCAGACCTATAGTGATTTTTGTGTTTTTCATAATAACTCGTGCAAATGCACATGGTAAGCATAATATTGTGATGCGGAACTGCTGATGAAGACCACATATGGCCACCAGATCTACTCAATACTAGGTACAAATACAATGCATGGCTGACGGGCAGGCAACGCATAGCCTAAACCGGTGGACCTAGAGCCGTGAAACTTTGTACAGGGGTTCCTTAGTAGCGTGGGGTAGCACTGATATGGGATTTGACAAAATTAATTCCCCAAGGGGGGGGGGCGATAAGGGGTTACAGTGTGTATTAAACTCGATCTAATCAAATAGGGTTTGTGGAAGTCGGTTTTTTCTAAAGTTTACTTTTTGTTTCAATTATATTTCCAGTAGATAGTATCGAAAACACGTCGATAGTTACTAAAGCAAAACTATCGATACTATCGAAACGCGCCGATAGTATCGATAGTATCGATAGTATTGACTTTCTTGACGCAATACTATCGATACTACACTTCGGTACTATCGAAACGTACCGATAGTATCGATAGTGTCGATAGTATCGACGCGGTTCAATAGTATCGCCTAATTTTCACTATCTATACTATCGATAGTATTACAGAATTTCGATATTTTCGATAGTCCTATCGAGCTATCAACCTATTTTACAAGGTCAACTATCGATAGTGAAACTATCAATAGTGAAACTATCGATAGTGAAACTATCAATAGGTAGTGAAACTATCGATAGTTTAACATCACTGCTTCACAGGTAGCGACCGAGGCAAGAAACCCCGGGGTTTGCATGCTAGGGGTTTTAAATAAAAGAGAACGAATCGATGTTTGGAACCTCAAGGGTGTTGTATCAATATGGGTCTAAAGGCAAATATATCATTCTCTATTCTATACTCAACACTTAAGAAACATAGCTAAATATGGTCATGCATGCATGCATGCATATGGTGATTTTGCACCTAACAGGCGAACAGGCTAAGGGCCATTCGGGCTATCTATCAACTAGATGCTAGGCACTCACTAAAGGATGAATTCAAAAATATCAATATACTTACTGTAACCTGTCAATACATTTACCAAATTATCATGTACACCAGAAAACATAGGTTTACTTAAGACTTTAGGTCATAATCATAGTAGAAATAGAAATAAGATTGCTATGCCCGCGTTCAGACTCAGTAAGGTTGCTAATTCTTTTATGGTGTGTGTTATTTTTTATAATAAAATACCTAACGAAGCAACGGACCTACCAGAAAGGAGGTAAAAAAATTATGTCAAAAACGGTCTAATAAAGAAGTGTTATTATAGTGTAAAAGAATATTTATATGACAAAACTGCGTGTTCTTTACCATCTCGGCGCAGAAATCCAAAGAGGGGCTATGGACTGAGTCAGTTCGTCTCTCTTCGGTGTATTTCCTTAGACTTAGGTAGAAATACATAACAATTGTATTTTTTAAGGCCCTTACATATTTTAAAAGAGGTACGGGGGAGTTTCTTGCCCCTCTTTGCTCCATCCCTAAGCACACAACTTCCGAACGGGCGGTAGTATACAAAAATATTAATATTATATTGACGTTGACTAAGCAATCTGTATGATTTCATGGTCAATAAAAAAATACTTTGACTTTGACAGCTGTCAGCTTTTGTGACAATATTATATATGCGTATTGTGTAAGAAAAAACTCCCTGGTGTCGCTTGCTTCTTACGCAAAAAGTGCGGGTTCGAATACGGTTGACACCCCTCTGAAATAAGTAGGAAACTTATTTATTTTAAGTGCTATTTTTCTAACGGTGACAAAAAACATCGTAAGGAAACCTTCAATCTCCATCAGCTGGGGCGAAGGGCATGCAACTCGATTATGTAGCTACACGTAGACACAATACGGTATTTTACTAGATAGTCAAATAAATCTAGGAATCTGTCTGAAGTTGAAGCATTTTAAACAAAATCGCTTGACAATATCAGAATATTTGGTTATTTATTTTTACATAATTACAGGTTTATATACATTTCAATTAAAATAATTATAATTAAATGAAAAAGTTAATTTAAATAGAAAATTTGAGCCAGATGGGAAAAGGCGGTGTGTCCTTGGTGTGTCCTACAAAACGCAAGCAGAATGAAGCTTTTTGTTCCCTCAACAAAAGATATCTCCCACAGGAGATATCATATCATAAATCTGTCCGTTGACATCATCGTCAAGCCAAGGTTGATGAAGATGGGCATGGGCATTGTTAAGCTAATTACCGATTTCTTAACCTTAATCCAGCTTTTCTGAAACTGAGGGAATGAAAAACCAGAGGGGTAATATTAACAATAAAACAGGAGGTAATTATAGCTACAAGTTTAAACTCTATCTTATTCTAATTCAAGATAACACCATAATTATGGAGTAATATTATACTTATTAGTTTATCTTGGTGTAAATCTATGATTATCTCGTTTTTGTCGTGCAGATATTGACAGGTAAATTTATATTTAACTCCTATATTTAACTCCTATACCCTGCTCAAGGCTAAACGATAAATCAAGAGAGCGGCGCAGCAATGCATTTGCATTAGGTTACGTAACCTAAATTAGTGCGTTGTCGTCGTACTGTTGGCAAAAGAGTCGCTACAGTTTTCTATTCCTATACTAAAGGGTTAAAAATTCCAGAGAAATACAGTTTGCGCCAAGTATGTCTTGGAGCGAGCTGTCCCACTAGCGGTGTGCGGCCCTATAGAAGTCGCAATATACGGTGTTTCGTGAACAAAAGATGTCCTTTGGCAAGATTGATCTGTAGGTCTAAAGGAAAGATTTTAAAAGTGGAGCCACCTGGATTTGTGTTGCAAAAGGGGAAGGGGTAAAGATTGTATGGGCAAGAATAAAATACTTGATCTATGAAGCTGTGATTTGGCAAGTAAGAAGTTTAAAGGACCAGGGACTTATTTTCAGTAATTATTTTTAAAGATTTGCCCCCAAAAAGGGCAAAAAAGGAGGCTGAAGTTTATGTAGAATAAAAAAAAAACAGACATATGAAGCTGTAATTTGACAGGTAGGTAGTTTAAAGATCCAGGACGTAAGTTCAGTATATATTTTATTAAAGATTTCCCCCACAAGTGGCAAAAAAGGGGACTAAAATTTATATAGTGTGTTTGGTTTCGTTTTCGTATGAAAGAAAAATGGAGATTCTATTTTTAATGTTAATAAGAGACACTTTCATACAGAAAGCCTATAATTGTTGTAAAAAAAGTTAATTCCTAAATTATTATTTTTTGGGGGCAGGATTTCGAAAAAAAATACTGAACTTTCATCCTAGATCTTTAATTAAACTACCTACTACTTCTTCATAGGTAAACTTTGGCCCCGTTTTTTGCCCCTCGTGGAGGCAGAACATTTAAAAAAAATCTTAACTTACGTCCTGGACCTTTAAACTTTAAATTACAACTTCATAGGTCAAGTATATTTTTTCTGTCCATAATGTACAAACTTTGCCCCTCTCCCTCTTTCCCCTGCATCAGAATTCCAAATGGCTCCACTTCTTAAAACCATCCTTGGACCTACAGATTAATCCTGCCAAAGGATAATCCTGCCAAAGGAGATCTTTTGTTCACGAAACACCGCAAAATTAGACATAGAATGCCGCTACACCCGTCTGTCCTACCGTTAAGCGAGAAAGAAAGGTAAGCGCAACCAAAAAACCAACGTCGTCGACTCAGTCCGAAGTTGAACAAGTCAAGAGATGGCGTTATTTATGCTGTTTCATGCCCTACATACAAAAAGTAGAAATCGAATAGGCTTTCCAAAAATAAAGGCAAAATGATTGATCAAATTCGCTCCATCAATCTTGATGATAGCATGTCACGTGGAGAAGATATCGTACGTTAATTAACTTTGTATCAATCGATATTTTGAGAGGCGTACCTAATAAATATCAAATCATGATGGCTATTACCTATACACGAGTAGCATAGCCTTTACAAGTTTGTAATAGATTTTATATTTATTTATGAGAGCTTTCAACAGTATACTGTTTTATATAACACGTACCACAAAATTAATTTATTACATCTATTGCCAATTAGGCATACACACAGACATACACGACGTAATACAATGATACAGTTAAAATAACTGGCTCTACCCACTATGCACTAATGATATCAAAGTTGACTAAACCATATATTCAAAGATCTAGTTTCTGAAATGTAAAGTTTTTACCAGTACGAACGCAATCTAAAAGGCCCACTATATGATTAACCTAATGGATCTTTAAAGGTCCATCTAGTATCATACATAAGTAATCTGTAGACACTAATCACTAATATTAAGATCATCTATTTGATCTGCTAATGCTCTGCTGCTGAAACTTTGGATTGCTTTTCGCAAAGTAAATATTGTGGGGGATTACATCATTAAGAACTTTAAATAGGTACATAAACATAACATAACATAACATAACATAGCATCACGCCTTTTCCCATCCGGGGTATCAGACACACAATCATGCGCACTTGTAGCCAGTTATTCAACACTCCATTTTGCGTGGCAGGGGGCTAGCCCATCGCCGCAGCTATGGAGAAATGAAGATTTCTTCACGATGTTTTCCATCACCGTTAGAACATCCGTAGAATTACGATAAATTAATTAACTTATTGGTACATGGTCAGCACCGGGATTCGAACCTGCACCTCCTGCGTGAGAAGCAAGCGTGAAACCGACTAGACCACGGAGCTGTTTTTCGAACTTTAATTACGTACCCCCTTTTTAACCCCTTCACTCTCAGAAGCACACCGCTCGAACGACCGAACAATGGCGAACTATTGTTATAATATAGAAGATTTGTCGGCGAACCAGTAAGCCTAGACAAAGTTAATAACGCTACGAAAACGAAACGTAACGAACAAAAAATCAAAATGTATGCGATTTGACATTTGGTGACGCTAGCGTAGCGTGACTAATTGTCAAATCGCATACATATTCTCAGCGTTTCGTGCGAACGATAATAGTGTTTTGTATCTTGTCTAGGGGGCTGTTGAACATTTGACTGAATCTTTTTTAGAACTCTGAAGTCAGGATATTACATATTCATATTCTTTATTGCACTGTAACTACATCTAAGCATATATCCGATCATCTAAATGTAAGTTAAATTGAGTACAGAGTACTTAAAATTTTAAGTAGGCAATTAGAATAGAAACTTAATTATGTGGTTTTCAAGCTCTGTGTAGGTTATTTTGCCAAATCCTTGAAAACAATCGATCCATTATTGGTTATTATCGATCTCTCTCGCGTCTTAGTTTCTGTTCTACATTTCGGACGCTTCTTCAGTATATTGGTAAATATATGGATTCCTTTGAAAGAGAACAGTCCATCACAAGTGTAGTAATTTCGCCCTTGCAACGATCTTGGCTAAATCCTTCTCTATCCTTTCATCAACACAATAAGGGCCCAGCAGTACGAAAGCGGCATATGACTTATCCCGAGTTAACTTTGAGAACTCCATATAAAGTATAGAGTTGTCAAAGTTTACTCGGGTTAAGTCTTATTGCGCTTTGTTACTGCTGGCCCTAAGTGTCACTTTACACTGGAGCTAGTTGCAATTTACTGAGTAACCAGTGCCAGTAATCACATTATAGTGAGTACTTAGTAGTATGAGAGTGTAGTGTATTCTGTAGTTGGACAGTTTAAGTGATAGCACGACTTTTTAGTTTTTACTGTTTAAACTAAACCAAATAACGTACAAAACTCTCATAATTTAACTGTTTGTATATTTTTGGTAATTATAAAAATTATCACTTGTAAATAAAACAAAACGAAAAACAATAATATAAGAGCAAATATTATATTACTGTAGATAATATTCATTATGAAGGAAAAAGAACATCGAACCTTTCTGGGATACATAAGGTTGAAATTCCCTTAAATGTCGCATTTTTCATGTACACTTATAAAAATATGTCCATCGATTGAAAATTTTACAAACAACAAT
The DNA here is from genome assembly GCA_963457715.1 of Argyresthia albistria. Lineage (NCBI taxonomy): Eukaryota > Metazoa > Arthropoda > Insecta > Lepidoptera > Argyresthiidae > Argyresthia > Argyresthia albistria. The sequence goes on from OY735262.1 coordinate 8,211,345, forward strand.
CTTTGACAAAATGTCGTAAATGGTAGATTTTTTGGTTATAATTCAGCTTCAATATGCAAATAAATGTCTGAATCAAATATTCAAATGGAAAATCTCATGAAATCTAACTATTTACGACATTTAGTCAAAGAATATTTTATTGTGTGTAGTTGAATTCTCAATCGATACACATGTTTTTATAGGTGTACACGAAAAAAGTGAAATTTTAAGGTTCTTCAAATTACTTGAAGTTTCAAGAATCCCAGGCTTCATACAAAATGTTCGTCTCCTCTTTCCACTTTAATATCATGACTATCCATACAGCCAGTAACTGGACCTGTGTTAACCCGGACATCTCTATAAGTATAACCTAACTAAAGGAACCAAGTCTGCCCTTATTAATACCGGCGCGGCGCGATGTGGGCGGTGTGGCTTGTGTTGTACCAATTAACTGCCTGCACATTGAGAATAACACACTCCAGGCATTTCTCACGTTTTCTAGCGAATATCCGCTCTGTGTAATCATCATACGAGAAAACCGATATGGTAGGTGATCAGCTGATCGAGAAACGTATTGGTGTCGTTAGTTAGACGGACTGTTTTTATGCTTATTTTGAATCACTGACTAAAAGTGGGCACAGTTGTGACTCTGCCACCCCGTATGGGAAAATGCGTGGTGCTATATTATTATTTTTTCAATTCCCATCGAGAAAATAATCTGCTAATGTTATAATTATAAGTCCTGTACCTCAACACATAATTTGCCTCACGAATATGCAAGTATAGGCAGACTCTACTTGTAAAGTAACTCGATGTTATACTAATACAACACTCGTATAGCGTTAAGCAATCGGCAATCGTAAAGTATGCCAATTTTGTATATAAATTACACGGTTGTTAAATTTATACGTGTATATGTATATGCTGGTTATTCGTCATTGCGGTACTCTTGGCAGTTAATATTTCTGAGTATGACGAGGCATTATAGCACCGGTTATATCATTACAGTTTATTATTTAAATTTAGTTTGAGTTGGCATTATAATCTCAATCTGAACGCATAACTCTCATAGGTCGAGCACATGTTGCTGGTTGCTGGCATGTCCATCCACAATTGAAACCAGATTGGCGATTCTGGGAGAAGCATCATCGACCCATGAGCTCCTTGAACACCCAGGCCTCCTACTCCAGCTTGTGCAGGAGTTGGGTTGGCTGAAATAAGAGAGCGGGAGAAGGGGACATGCACAAAGGCCGCGCACATGTGGGCCACATTCAGGCACTTCAACCCCCTTAAAGAAGAAGAGAAGAATAGAAGATAGGTCTAGTAAAGCAGACTCCTTTTTCAAAACCTATTAAAGATCATAGGAATGAAACTTTTCATTAGGACTGTGTCCAGCAAACTAATGCCCCACTAAAGGTAAGAAGGTAAGACTACAATTTTCTAATACCAACATTACATAATATGGCTTGCACGTGCTCCGTATACCCGAACGGTAAATCCTTTAGAGTATTGTTCTGGTATTTATTATCTCTACGCCAGAATTACTACAATCTCCTGCAATAATAATAAACAATAAGTAAAGGTGAAAAATAAAAGAAGAAAGGTCACGTAGTTCTCACTTCTCAGAGCCAACGTATGATAGCCGAGAAACTAGGAAGACTTTGATTTACAACTGACAACTCAAAATTTTGCCCAATGATATGTTGTCGCTGTATCTCTACTGGATCTGAATAGGCTTGTGGCCAAGGTAATCCAATAAATCTAGGAACAATATGTACAAAATGGCTTGACATTCTCAGAATTGTATATTTCCAGCAGATATATTTTATAAAGTCAATTTTGTGCAAAAAAAAGACAGCATTTGATGGCACTTTTACATGACACCATTCTGTTGTTATTTCGTAGAACTCAGGAACAAAAGTTCCATTTTGACAATTCATAAAAAGTATCTATTTTGACTTGACAGGCCACAAGCCTATTATGTTCTAAAAGTTTCTGCAAGGACAGCAGTACCAATTCCTATGCTTCCAGCAATCATACAGACCGGTCCGACCAGCCTTTAAAACAACAACTGTTCTACAGGAAAGTAACTACTTATCCATAACAATTAAATCAGTAGATATGTGATAGGATGGGTCTATTGGTGTGAAATGACAAGTCACATGTTCGATAGACAGTCGTGTAATGCGCAATGAGTATTACAATACAGGCTATATATAGAGTACGTAGGGTTAGTGTGTGCATATACTACATCTTCCCCCTTTTTTTTTTAGAAAAAATATATATCTTATTTTTTATAACATTTAAAACAATTCAGAATACATCAAAACATCAATCTAATAAATCTTAAGAGTAAAAATAGGGTATTTCATTCTTATATTAACTTAAAAATTTCATTTTAATCTAACTTAAATAATACAATTCTTAATTTAAAACTTTCTATTCAAACAATTTCGTGTTATTTTTATGAGTAACATATTCTCTACCATCTCTATTGATTTTTACATTTGGGGTCAATTCTTCAATAACTTTATAAGGTCCTAAATAAATTTTATCCAACTTATTGCCAACTTGATTCTTCAATAAAACTAAATCTCCACTCTTATATTTTACTGGATTAGCATTTTTGTCATAATTTTGCTTTCTTAATTCTTTTCTATTTAACAAATTTCTTCTAGCATCTTCTTGTGCTCTTTGAAGTCTATATTTTAGTTCTAGAGGATAAGAGTCGGGATTGTACAATGGATCTACAGTTGTGGTTTGCAAGTTGTTTGGCAAGTTACAAATATTTCCGAAAACTAATTCATATGGAGTGTATTTTGTCTCAGTGTGAACCGTTGTGTTAAATGAAAAACACCAATATGGAATCCAATCGCTCCAATCTGATTTGTTATTTTCGCATTGTATCCTAAGATAAGCTCCTAAACTTTTATGCGTATTTTCTAAAGCACCTAACGTCTCATGATGATAAGCCGTTGAGTTCAATTTTTGAATTTTGAGTAAATCACATATTTCTGAAAATACTGAAGACATAAACTCCTTTCCTTGATCTGTCAGAATTTGCTTTACTAAACCATACCTAAGAATAAAGTTATTTACAAATACCTTTGCTACCGAAACAGTATCTTTCGTCTGTAAAGGATAAGCCTCTACGTATTTACTTAAGTCACACTGTAAAGTTAAAATATACCTATTATTATTATTATCTATGTCTAAAGGACCCATTATATCTAAACTAACTCTCTCAAAGGCTTTCGTAGCTGTAGTCGTGATAACCATTGGTTCATTCGTATGCCTATTTGAGTGCTTCTGAATTTTGCAACTCTTACATTTACTTACAAATTTCGTAACATCGTTACTCATTCCTGGCCAATAGTAGTACTTTTTAATATTATTCAACATCCTACTTATCCCAGCGTGTCCGCTTGTGGGTAATAGATGGAAATCGTTCATTATTACTGTTTTCGTATCATTATCTATAATTCTCGTGACGTCATTAATTACTAATAGCTTGGGTATGTCATCCAACTTATGCATTTCTCTCAATATAATATTCATAATATGTTCATTATGCTTATTTTTCATAATTACGAGCTCGTTGAGATGCATTTTCTTACAAAAACTACGTAATTCTCTCGCTAACACACAGATGGTAGATAGCGATCGAGACTTTACGTATAACGCCGCTTTTTCAGGCAATAAAATGCAATTTCCTTCATCACTAGTGATATTATTCAACTTCATTATTTGGTTAAGAGTACTCTGGTTCATACATAACATCAATTCTACACTATTTGTCGGTCTTTTGAGAATTTCCACTACCTTAGGCTGATCAGACCTTAGGGTTGATGGAGTCTCAGTTGTCAAGTCAGTCTCATTGTTCACACGTAACCTACGAGTTTGTGCTCTCGTCATGACTGATACCACATGCTCATGCATATCCTTTAAATCTTTACAGGTCATCGGAATTCGACTCAACGCATCTGCAGCTGCATTTTGTCTTCCGGGGACGTAACTAATCTCAAAATCATACTCCTCTAGATAGAGTCTGAATTTGGTTAATCTGCTTGAAGGATCAGTCATATTGAACAAATAAATTAATGGCTTGTGGTCGGTTTTTATACAAAACTTTTTACCATATAAATAAGGTCTAAAATGTCGTACAGACCAAACTATAGCTAATAGCTCTAGCTCAATCACGGGGTATCGCGTTTCTGCGGGTTTCAAGTTCCTACTCGCATACGCAATTACTTTACCATTACTGTCAGACAGTACGGCGCCTAATCCTAACTTTGAAGCGTCCGTCTGTAAAGTAAAAGTATTCTTTTCTGAAAAATCTGGGTAGTCTAAAACCTTGGGAATAATTAAAATCTGTCTTAGTTTCTGGAATGCGGACTCACACTCGGTAGTCCATTCAAAAGTTACATTTTTCTTACTTAACGCATTTAGAGGGTGAGCTATAGTTGCGAAATTCTGTATAAATCGTCTATAATAATTAGCAAATGCAACAAATCTTTTGACATCATCTGAGTTCTGAGGGACAGGATAATTAATTAATGCCTCGACTTTACTTGGATCGGGAAATATACCTTCAGATGTAATTTTATGTCCTAAATAAATTATTTCTTTACGTAAAAACTCACATTTTAACGGATTTAATTTCAAATTGACTTTACGCAATCTTTCTAAAATTTTCATCAGATTCATATTATGTGTTTCTAGACAGTTACCTACAACTATGCAATCATCTAAATAAATAAAACAGGCTTTATAATTTAAACCAGACATTGCTATAGTCATAAGTCGTGAGAAAGCACTTGGAGATGTTTTTAATCCCATTGGACATCTCTTCATCTGGTACTGCTTATCAGTAGTAAACGCAGTATACTTCTTTGAGTCTTTTTCAAGTGATAACTGATAATATCCCTGACTTAAATCCAATTTCGAATAGTATATCTTATTTGACAATGAATCTAAAATCTCTGTAATATTAGGTAAAGGGAATTTATCGTCCTGTATTCTATTATTGAGTTGTCGATAATCAACTACAAGTCTCCACTTTTTCTCTCCTGATCTATCCGTCTTCTTAGGTACTAGTAGTACTGGACTAGACCATTCTGATGCTGTCTCTTCAATAATATCATTCCTAATCATGTCATCTATCTGTCTCTGAACTTCACCTCTTAACGCATTCGGAAGTCGATAAGGCTTCACGTATACTGGAGACGCGTTTGGCTTTAACTTTATAGAATGCTTCAATAAATTCGTCGTAGAGAGTGTATCTCCTGGCAAATGAAAAACGTCGGCATACTTAGCACATACGTTCTCAATGCTTCGTCTTTCCTCATCATTTAAATATGACTTTAAGGCTAGTTCGTTGAACAAAGTCTTAACTCGATTGGATGTCACTCTATCCTCATCGAATTTACACACATCAAACTCTTCTAATGAGTAAATATCTAAACTATTCCTACTTATATTTATAGAACTATCAGTAGTATTTAAAATTCTAACCGGAATCGAACCATCACTCGGTTTCGAAATTATTCCTGCTGTGAACACACCTTTACTTATCTCTTTCGCTAATATGACGCAATCACTTCCCAGTGTCGTCGGCATGTATTTGATTACCTCGCATCGTGGCGGAATCGTAAACACATTATTATCACTGACTTCTGTAACAATAGATCGGTCTTGGTTCTCCAAACACAAAGTACCGTCTTTGTAATTCAATACCGCATTGTAGCGTTTAAAAAAATCTTGACCTAATATTCCATTGGCGTAACAAGATAGATTCTCAAATATGTAGAATCTCTGCCTAAAAAATATACCCTTAATAATAATATCTAGATCAATATATCCGAAAGATTCTAAATTACCACTTATTCCTTTAATTACTATTCTATGTCTTACTATTCGGCTCTCTAGATTTTTATTACCTGCTAAACATTCATACTTAAGTACACACAAACTTGCACCGCTATCTATTAATAGATTCAACTCCTCATTCTGTCTAAGGTTGCAAGTTACTACATAATAATTACCGTAACTAAAAATTGAATTTGAACCTTCTTTAGGCACGAAAAAACTGATTCTCGTCATTATTTTGCATGGTTACTTGATCATTGGAATTCGTGTGCTGAACTTGGTACCGCGAGCGATCGCCGCCGCGAAAATGCTGACGCGCGCGCCGCGTCGTACGATTACCTATGTAATCTGAGTTCCAAACCGAATTACCGCTTTTATTACTCGGAATATTATAATTTTTACCTCTATTCGGTTGATATGAACGCGTGTAATTATTTCTGTGGCCACGAAATCCGCGATTACGGCCTCTTTGATTTCCATGGTGAGAAGTCCTATAATGCATGGCCTGATCCTGATTTTGGTCACACATGGACTGCTCATCTAACGCCGTCCTAATTGCCTCGGGTAACGAAGAAAACTGTCGCGATGCGATAATGGTGCTAAGTCGCCTATCCGACAAACCATCCGCTAACCGCTTAATAGCAGTCTTCTCGTTTAGTGGCCGCAAAATCTCGTACTTAGACGAGTCGCCATCAGACTGTGCTAGGGTTAAATTGACGAACAAATTTTCTAACTCTTCACCAAATTTTTCAATACTCCTACGCCCTTGGGTTGCCCTAAACAATTGCGTTTGTAGGGTAACTGACGACTTTTTCGGGAGTAAAAATTTCCTAATATCATCCACAAGACTAGTCACGTCTGTATAAGAACTCTTTAAACGTAACTTGGCACTAGCTGAGAGACGAGTTTTCAGGACAAATTCAATCAATTGGCATTTAGTGGCCTCACTTATCAGAGATTCATATAATTTTATTCCATCAATTAATTGCTTTGTAATTTCTTCCTGGCCGTTCATCACAGGCAACAGGGAAATGGCCGTCTTTATATCAAATGCACTCGCCATTTTTGATGAATGTACTTTTCTCAATCCTGATAATTCTCCTCTTCAATAAAATCTGTATTCGTCTGACTATCTACGTGCGAAAATAAGGTTTTCTTGGTTCACCTGAGTCAAAATACTATCCACATTTCTAATATTTTACTACTTTATCACGTTAATTATTTAATTCCTGAGATATCATAATACAATAATGCAAAATTCCTAAGTGAAAAGTGAATTAGATAGACTCACAGTAGGTATGTAGCAAAATCGCCGAAGTAGGTCAACGTCACGCTCGCGCTAGTGGTGTCGTGCGTCATCGCCGCGTGGTCACCGACGTGGCTCGTGCAGCTCGCTCCGGGACACCAGCTCCTTGGACTCGTACTCAGCCGGCTGCTCCTCACTTGATCCCGTACTATGCACCCAGCGCCCAGCATCATCACTCGCATCAGAGGCTTGGAAAACGCCCGGCACCCAGCAGCTAACTTCCTCTTCGCTCTGTATTGACTTATTTATCGAGCATCTTCTAAATAATTTTCTTTCTTCCTCCTTGGTCATCTGCTTCTTTACTGGAACCTGGTTACCGTCACACGTGGTAACATTGTGCAACGCTCGTTCTCTTCTTCGTACGGCTTGTTAGTGGTCTTCGTGATAGGTGGATATTCTTCTATTTTCTTCTTACTTCATTTTCCTCAGATTCTTTGTGCCAGCCCGAGCATGGCTAGGCTAGGTCGCCATGTGATAGGATGGGTCTATTGGTGTGAAATGACAAGTCACATGTTCGATAGACAGTCGTGTAATGCGCAATGAGTATTACAATACAGGCTATATATAGAGTACGTAGGGTTAGTGTGTGCATATACTACAGATAATCTATTTAGTACCGTTCTCTCATTCCTCAGATAGCGTTTATCTGTCTGTTTATCTGGGGATTTTGACATTACACACTTACAAAAAAGTTATCTGACTGTTTATCCGTCTCTTGTGAGACCCAGGCTTAATCTCTATTATTTTCAAACAATTTTCAAAATATCTCTCTACTACGTCGAGCCACTCTCGTACTTGTACACAGTTCGGAGAAAAGGTCGAACAGTCGATTGGCGTGGCTTCACACGGTGGGTGTGTGTGGGTGTGGGGAAATGCTATATGAAACCTACCTCACCAGCTTTCACGATGTGAAGCGTGAAATGGGCCGGATTCACAACCGTCACTCAAAGTTTGACAAATACCCAAAGGATGTCACTTGTCTCTCGCTCGGGGACGACGACGTACGCAAGAGGACATCATTTTAGAAACAATCTCCCCCTTATTAAAAAAGTTAATCCGAGCGGGCGGCGCGGCGCGGCGGCGGAACGGGACGGCCGGCACCTGTATATGACCATGGATTTTAATTTGAAGTTTGTGGCTAAAGATTATGGTCATATCACCTAAATCGCCTAGCCAGTTAGAATTAAGGGGGGTTGAAATATATGAAATTCTATGCAACCACGCACCCCTGTCAGATATTTTTTTTCTTTCTTGCAATGTGAAGAAAATATTTGCTTAATTTATGCCGAGTTAGCTCATATTATTAAAGATCATGTCCCATTAAATATCAGAAGTAAAAGGTTATACTTTTCCTTTTTCATTCAGCCCATGGATGCTACGCAGCTCCACGCCATAAGTTACGTCAGCTAGTTCGTTGCTCATTGCTCAAGACTTACTGACCGCACTATTTACTGATTCCCCGATAATTGGCCGCAGTTATGTTAATTGATAACTATTTGCATAACAATAACAAGGCCTATAACACATTATTAGTACGAGCACTTTTAACTCGCTTACTGAATGCTCGCTTAATGAAACCGATTCAGGTTTTACGTACCGAGTTCGAGCAATCATTAAATCTCTCCTATTAAGGCGGGATATCATTTTCTTGTACTTGATGGTAAGTGAGAGAATTATCTCTCAAGAAACGCGGGAAATACGTTCACGCTTTCTTGGTTTAAAAGGTGTGGTGGTGGTAAAACACACACCCTCACACACACAAAAATTACACATTTTACTGTCAAAGGACATCCTCCCCTCATATTTCCCATTTTGTTGTAATATATTTAATGATATAGTTGTTGATTTCATAACTGCTTACTGCCTATTTTTAATAATTGATTATTTTTACCCATTTTCATGATAAGGTCATAAAATAAGAGTCCTTAATTGGCCTATGTTCAATCATATTTTTAAGTTATAATAATGTATATGGTGCTGTGGACTCAGTTCCCAAATAACCAAACACACGGACAGACGGACGGACGGACGGACAACAAAGTCATCTTATAAGGGTTCCTTTTTTCCTTTTAAGGATCGGAACCCTAAAAACTGGCTAAACGAGGGAACAACCTGTGCCCCTGCCACCCCCTACAGGAAAAGGCGAAGGCATGACGCTACGTTTTGGTTTTTATCTTATGATTTTATTCTTATAGTTATACCCGTAAGCATGGCGAGGCAATCTCGAGTGTGATTATAAAGTCTGAGCTTTATTCCGTGGCCGCTGCATAAAACGCTCACGGGAAATGCAAAGGCACGGGGTGCGAACGTGCCTCTACCCAGCTGTTTACCGGTGTCATTATGTATTCCTTGTTGTCTCCGCAAAGACTTTGCTATCCATTTATCATTCATTCATTACATTACCTAAGCACTTTGATTGTGGTCCTTGCTGAGCCCGCGAAGTTTGCATAACAGCTGCGAAGTGACAGAAGAGAAAGATTTTGTAAAAAGTGACAAGAATTTCGCATAAAAGTAAAATCTGCGCTGCCTAAATGAAAAAGCTTGTTCGGTGATGCAACTTTCCAGAATGTTTAATTTTTTAGAAACTCAACTAAGTAGGTATAATTTGTATGCGTAAACGAGTTCTTTTTCTTATAGTGTGGAAGCGTTAAATTGTAAGTACATATAATTAAATAGTAGCAAACGAGTTATCAAAAATTGGACGTATAAGAAACGGTCATCGAACTAATTGGGAGTGTATTACAACATAGAGAAGGTATGTGGGTCAGCCACAAGAATGAGATGGCAAAAGGTCGTGTGTCGTCACTTTCACTGACCATAATTCCCATGTTGTCATTGTGTGTGAGCTATCTGCCGAAATATTGAAGAATCTAAATTATTATCTCATTATATTTCGTTTAAAATTAGTTACCTAGGTATACAATATATTTGTGTATCTGTAAATTACTGTAATATGTGCGCTTGAAAGTTAATGCCGCCGCTGAGCATTCCATAGTTACTGTTATCTATTAAGAGTTTGGACAGGGTGACTGCGGGTTTTTATAGCAACAAACTGACCTAAGATTTGCCTATAGAATGGGAATGTTATGCTTTAGATGAGAGCTCGCTAAGTCATCATTTCTTTTTGGTCCATTTTTTTAATAAAAATGTAGGTATGTCTTATTTTGGTTCAGGGTCAGTTGGTCACTTTACAAGCGCAAATGTCTTTTGACTTTGTCATAAATTGTTTATGGCCTTTGATTTTCACACTTCTTACTCCTTAATTAACCCACGTTAACTATATTACTTACTCCTGGAATGTTAATATTACAATGTGCGACAAGGCTGCTCAGTAAATTCCTCATTCTGTACAAAAATGTAATAATGTAACGTAGCGATTCGCACAGAAACGTGAATAATTCATCCACGATATTAAGGCTAAGGCTCACATAATACTTCACGAGTCTTGGGATTCCATTCGTTAAATTCTAAAAAACGGGATACATACGGAAAGATCAATGATAGATTTATTTTATTGAAACTTTCACCCTGATTCGGGGAGGTTTTTTCGGCGTGCTGACGTTTACGATATCATTAAGGTGGCTTTTTCTTAAGATAAATCTTAAAATTATAGATAGTGTACTGATTAATGTAAGGTGACTTGTATGTACAAAATACATGAAGCATACATTTAACTCCGAGAAGCAAGCAGTGAAGCTGAAAGATAAGCCGAACCGCACGAAACAAAACCAAAGCTGGCATTCGAACACGTAGTGGAAAGTATTAGCAAAGATTTGTTTAAAAAAACAGCGTTCTTTCTCTTTGTGCTACAAAAATAGATAAATACTTTTTCCCTTCTCAACAATCCACATGTCTCATCCTTCTTAGTTTGCTGGAAGAGATCGCTTACAGAGATAAACTCGCCTTATTTGTAAGATCACACTTAACCAAACCAAAGCCTAATATTTAAAAAGCTCTGTGTATACTTCTCTACCTACTGTAATATTTTTAACGTTCAGTGATGAGTGCTTTTTTTTCAAATTCCATTCCAAGTAAATATGCAGGTAACGTTTAAACTTTTATCTCCAAACGGAGAACAAAAGAGAAAAAATCTAAAAGTATGTATCTAACTTTCCAGCGATAAGCGATAAATTTGAAACGCAATTCCCTTGAATATACTGTCCCCGTGAATATATTACGAGAGTAAGTAAATAATTGCGAAGTGCAAAGGTGGCAGGGCGCAAAGATATCTGCGGAACTGCGGAAGTATTATGTTCTCGCTTAGGTTCTCGGCTCAGTCCAAACTCATCCCTAGGCCGATCTCGCCCGCTCCGTAATATCTGCCTATCTTGCGACTGGTATACAAATAATTATAGTAGTTTCCAAACAAAAAACACCCTTTCGAGATCAAGACGAATTATATGAGCCCGAAGTCGAAGGGTTTACAAGTAAGAACCCCAGGGTTGTGTTTACTACCGTCTGGCTCCATCATTAGGTGATGATAATGAGAACTTCGCTAGAATATATAAATAGAACTTGTCACGACGAATCGAATGAGCCCAAACTCGTTGTGTTTTACCATTTTATTGCATTGTCATCTTAACTACATACACATACCAAGTTCCGTAGTGATAGAAGAACTAGAAGTGTTAGTTATTAAGTTACAACACAACCTAATAAAAGGGTGTTAAAAATGGCGATAAAAACGAGCAAGATCGGACTGGGGATGAGTCCGGACCGGACTGAGCCACGATCTCGTCCGCGTGCTGTGATGTAGCTCGACCCTGGTATAAATTTCATAGTCTTCATTTAATTTCGGTAAACGGAAATCAGGACCGGAGTAGATAGCGTTTTAAAGAAGAGGCCTTTAACCAGCAGTTTGTGAATGTGGACTGATTGATGATGATAATGGTGGAACGGAAAAAGTATGTTGCTTTGGGTAAAGTGATGTGCTATTTTTATACGTTGTTTAAATTAGGAATACATAGTATAGATAGGTTTAACATATATACACAGTCAGGTCATAATTAAGTTCTGTCACACAATAAAATCTTTTGAATTTAGAACGCTGGCCACAAAAAAGTTTATTGAATTCGAATTTCGAATTTTTCATGAAAATAAAAATGTGTACTTTTTAGAATTTTCCTCATTTTTAAATATGGAGTGGACACTTAAAGAAGACCGTGTCGCAGTTATTGCGTTGCATCGTTGCGGTTACGCGCCAATTCAGATTTTCGACTTACTGAAAAATTTTAATATAACCAAAAGATTCGTTTATCGTACCATAAAACGATACAATGAAGACTCTAGTGTAGATGACAGGTCAAGAAGTGGTCGCCCTCGCTCTGTTAGGACTCCAGCAGTGATAAAAGCTGTGAAGGCGCGAATTCAAAGAAATCCCATACGTAAGCAGAAACTGTTGGCCCTTCAGATGGGGTTAAGCAGGACCACGGTGAAAAGGGTGTTAAATGAAGACTTAGAGCTTAGGGCATATCGAAGAAAAACAGGACATCGTTTGGACGCTCGTTTAATGGACCTGAGACTGAAGAGATGCCGCGCTTTGTTGAAGCGGTATGCGGGAAAAAGCATCGGGAAATTCTTTTTTCGGATGAAAAAATTTTCACCGTGGAAGAGAGCTACAACAAACAAAATGATAAGGTGTACGCACACAGCAGTGAAGAAGCGAGCAACCGTATTCCGCGTGTCCAACGAGGTCATTTTCCATCCTCGCTCATGGTTTGGTTGGGAGTCTCTTATTGGGGCTTAACTGAGGTACATTTTTGTGAGAAAGGCGTAAAAACGAATGCAGTTGTGTATCAAAATACAGTCCTCAAGAACCTTGTGGAACCTGTTTCTCATACCATGTTTAATAACAGGCACTGGGTATTCCAACAAGATTCTGCGCCAGCTCATAGAGCGAAAAGCACACAAGACTGGCTGGCGGCGCGTGAAATCGACTTCATCCGGCACGAAGACTGGCCCTCCTCCAGTCCAGATTTGAGTCCGTTAGATTACAAGATATGGCAACACTTGGAGGAAAAGGCCTGCTCAAAGCCTCATCCTGATTTGGAGTCACTCAAGGCATCCTTGATTAAGGCAGCCGCCGATATTGACATGGACCTCGTTCGTGCTGCGATAGACGACTGGCCGCGCAGAATAAAGGCCTGTATTCAAAATCGCGGGGGTCATTTTGAATAAACTTTATTACCATAAGAATCTATGTTTTATTAAGTTCATTCTGCTATATAAATGTTTACATAAATAATAAACATGTCTAAATTATTTCATATTGCACATGTGACAGAACTTATGACCTGACTATGTATATCTGTCGTAGCCATATCGTCAAATTTGGCCATATCACGATATATGGCCAAGCCATTTCTGGCTTTATCATGATATGGCTGGTTTTAATTAAAACATGTATTTTTAAAAGCATTGTTATTCAGTTAACATTTTTTGTGTTATACATGTCAAACTAACACGAAGACTATTCGGGGGCTTCGCTGCTCTCATTCCCTTTAGTCTTCACCTAAGCTACCGCAATGTTTGCCCTAAAATATTTCATCGTTTTTTGACATTTCACGTTTGGCCATATCGTGATATGGCCAGTTCGACGGTATGGCTACGACATATCTACGACATATCTACGCAAAGCAAAACCAAACAAACTCTGTTGTCTATCTAAAGTAAAAAAACGTTTACGAGAAATTTACTTCTAAATCTTCATTTTAAGCGAAAGAAAAAAAAACACTTTTCCAGAATGCTTTTGTGTGTCGGTCGCCGCCGCTGCCAAAAACACAGAGCAGCAAAAAGCAGAGCTGTACGACATTTTTTCCCGGTTGATCGATGGGCTAGTTCACAGGGCCCGAGCAGTGCTAACAACTTTTCCACGAGAATTGACAGGTGCACACCTACTCCGGGGAACCGCCCATAAATCCTGCGACTGTTCTGGAGTTATTTCGAATTTGATTTATAGCCAGTTCCGACTACCGGCACAAATTGAAACTGAACGTGGATAGTGTCAGCACTATTTTCTTTTTGACAAATTGTGATACTCTCGGAAAATGCTCTCTTTATTATCCGTCCGCAGTTACGTCTCGTAACTGTTGAGAAATGTTGTGCTCGTAGATCTTTGTCGGTGTTCATAATTTGCGCTAAAAGCTGAGATCCTAATTAGGTGTCGTACAGCGCGTGGCAACACGATAACCACATAACCGCTACCCTTTCATTAAAACGTCTCTACGTGTTGAGCTACAAATATTAGACATTTCCCGCTACGCATACGAATACCAACTAAGGCTGCGAGGGCTATAATTTGTCGCAATTTTATTTAAACCTTACGTACACACTTGAATTTGGTGTTTGTTAGAATGTAAAGAGGCATCTAACTCCGGTTTAATAGGAGCAGCGATTTTTCCTACATACTTAGCTTCCTATTTCGCTCCTTACGTTAGTTTTCCGATAACACTTGACTCCATAACGACGTGCCGACGACGACCGAGGGATGTCTCTGGGAACCATCAATTTGTTGCCATTACTCGACCAACTCGAGCCGGGTCTATTCTCAAGCGATATCTCCGCAAAATAGCTTTCCTTAGATTTTTCATGTCACATTTTGTTCGCCGCTTCGCTGCCGCGAGCCCGCGTCGTTTAGGGTTTTGGGTTAATTTTGCGATGTGCAAACAAAGTTGAATTTTTTCCAAAAACTTCTGCTGTCAGCTGGGTTTAACATTGATAATGTAATTAAAAGTTTTTTAACCTTGAGGCCCTAAAACTTTTGTATTGTATGTCCCTTTCCCTTTTCCTCTTTCGTCTGAGCTGTCACGCTGAAATGGTCAAAAAAAATACGGGCCGGCTGGCCGGCCGGCCCGTGACACGCATCAGCGACCGAACGAGTGATTTTTGAAAAGAACACTTTAAGTACGGGTCCCTGAAAGGCCTCGAGATCTCTCGTCGTCACGTTTGGGAACAATGTAGCGCGATGCTTCGAGCAACACGAGAAAGGCCACGTCCCTCCAAGAGCGCGATGTGATGAAAATATATCGTGTACAACAAGGTCATGAAATATAATAATGAGTTCGCATGGAGTACGAATGACTGCGTTGCTAAGTCTCGTGGAAACATAGTGGAAAACATCAATATATGTATTATATTATAATATTAAAATACGAGCGAATCTCTACCGCCTAGGCCTAGTTGAATGTTCTCAAGTCGAACCGAATTAATTCTGTCTAAATACTCGGAATTTGATGTGAGACTAAAAACAAAATTGTAAGTAAGACTCGAGTATTAACTCGTAAGTACCTATGTTCCTAATAGCACAAGCAGAGCCGTCTCGTCGTCTCTACTCTACATCGACTCGACTCCACAGCTCGACACTACCGTAAGGCGTAAGCTGTCTTCACGCACTATGCATCACGAAGACGAATGTTGCAAGACACGTCTCACAACAACACAAGCGATACGATTACAGCACGACGTAATTAATAATCGGCAGCCGCACAAAGCTTACTTATTTTTTTAACAATCAATTAAATGTAACCGCAGCAGTTTGATCTCTACTATAATTATATCAATCTAGCTTTCAAAACGATACTTGATATGCGGTAGTATCGGAATACTCCATAATATTTTGATTTGTCTGATTGATATTATTGTTTGTTCTTTGTTATGTTATGACTTATGACCAAATTGATAAAACTAAATATCATATTGAACTTACTCTTGGACGCCCAGATTACGCCATCGTTCAGGGCTGTGACGTATGCTGTGATATCTTCCAGGCAAGGCGAAGGGACCAGCTTGGTGCTATTGTTGAGGATGGCGGTCCAGTCGTGGTGGTCCAGGATGCTCTTCATCCAGGCCATCCTGGAGCCACCGGAAGCCACCGTCGACGAAGAGTTCACATTACCACCCACCACAGTCACTAACACTAAAAGAGACACTAATAACATGGATTTCGACATTATGGAAGGATGGCTGATCGTTGAGCAACAGAGCGTCAGGATGACATCAGGTCATTTTGCGTATCAGCCAACAGTCCTGTTCATCCGAATTTATTTTGAATTAGTTTTTGTCTTCTGAATCTGAAACAAAGAAAAAAAAACAAGTTGGATATAACAATTCAAGACATAAAATATCAATAAAGTGACGCGGTATGGAGAGTAATATTCGTAGATGATAAATTGTTGGATTAACCTTGCATAAACTAATGTTAAGTTATATTTACTGCTTTTAACATTATAACGTGAATGTGAATGTGTTTGTGCTTTTCACGCACGTCCCAAAAATGAGATTTACACGTCTTTTAGGTGCCATTACGCTTTGAATACGATCTGATATGAAAAGATTATTTATCTGAGTAGCACCGTCGCAGAATGATAAGTTCACTTTTTAGTACATAAATCTAAGTGGAATGGCTTAGTCTGGAAAATCACCGTTTCTTTGTCTAGAAACTTGGGTTTATAATGCCGGGAATTCTTTTGTTCCTAATATTTCACCGTGGAACAAAACAAACTTTCTCTTCGAAAAACTAAACCTGTCATTGTCCTCCAAAACATCATTATGCATACAAAATATCTATAAAAAGAGTTTTTAAGGTAAATTTTATCCCTATTGAAGAAACTGATGACAGTGGGAGTGCACGCATATTATTTGCCTACCAAGTAAGTCGGTTTTGTAATTTCTCGCCGTACGAATATTTCGGGAGATATTAATACGATATTAGTTTTAAGGGATCAGTAGGGTTTTTTTTTAGATCTGAGCGGCTCCGCGCTGTGCGGCTTGATTGGCAGTTCTTGTACACACGAGATTAACGAAACTTTCTCTCAGCTTTTTATTACAGACTCGTACGAGGGTATTACCCAGAGCATGAAAAGAGATTCTGCGCATTTTGCAGCAAATGGGGGAGGTGAGTTCTATCCAAATGGGCGGGCATTGAGATACTATTGGATTCCATGCCATAATAAAAGACAAGTTACTATAGTTTATTATCACACCTTGGAAGGATTCATTCATTATTTAGTTAGAGGACCAAAAGGAGTCATTTGGCAAGATCAGAAATTGTTTTCTCTAGATCCGTAAATAATTAGGTATAAATTTTAAAATTTCTAAATACCTACTTCGTCTTATTTTGATACAAAATTAATTACGTGACCATGACCATTATCTCTGCCATTTCTCTGTAATTTCATCTTGTTCGACCGGATCCATGTCGGGCTGGTTTGACCCAGATTTACTTGATTAAGATCTATCAACAAAGAAAAGCGCTGTTTTCTCTCGATGAATGTGATTACTTACAGTTCAATTCCGTATCTTAGAATCCATTAGAGCAGAGACATTTAAATAAATGTAGGTACTGAAAGCGTAGCTCTATGTAAATGAGATTGAAAATTATACCACTGGGAAGATGAAAAGAAGGAATACAAAATTCGTAACTAGGTAGGTATTCACAATGGCGGGAGCTGACAATGTCCTAATGTAAAGAAGGAAAATATAACCTTTCATCGAAAGGTCCGCAAATCATTTTCTTGTAAAAGAAATGAATCTTTTATCAGTTAATTAGGAATGTTACAAAGGGTCTTGTCTGCCTGGTAAACCCTTTGTCGTTAAAGAATTCCACCCAATTTGAGGTAGGTATGGCAATATATGTACATAGGATGTAGGCTGCCCTAATATATACATATGATACCTTTTAGAATGTCTGTGGGAGGAAATGCATGACCCACTTCTGGTGTTCACCGAATAATGGATTATGCAAGCTCCTCGAAAGCTTGAGAGGTCATTTGTTCGTCGTGCCTCAACAGTACTCGTGGCACAGCCGATGGTTGAAAGGCTTTTGAATTTAAGCCTGAGGTTTAGAAAACTGGCAGGATGAGTCTTATTTGGGAGAGAAGAACAATTGGACAGGACGCGTGGAGTTAAACAAATGTTCACATTAGTAATAGATCATCTATATCATAAACAAAACTCATCTTTATGCTCAAAGAGTGTCTCCATGGAAACGAGTGATAAATCCACGACACACCAACGCAATTCCGCAAAGATGAGCTAACCCGTATGCAAAGGGACAGTAATGACAGGCAGCGGGTCAATTTTGTCCGCAATAAACTTAGTTTATGTCACTATCTACCCACTGTTCATATCATCTGTGGGTCCAATAACTGGGCATAACAGAATAAGGGTAAGCCATCTATAGGGTTATGCTATTTTCTGTTATTGTTGTGTGTCGACGCCTTCGGTTCTGCGTATGACATTTATTAGAAAGGACGTTAGCAGTTAGTGGTTTTGCTTTTGTTGCTAGTCGCAAAGTTCTGTAGAGGCTTTGTTAACAAGTTGTATGCGGAATTCCAATAATAGAAGCTTGGGCGTTGTCCGGTCTTAGTCTTATTGTGTGTTTGCCAATCGCTGCTATGCAATACCCATAGATTTACTCAAGAAACTCCTTCAATAACTCACTGTTTTAGGAGAATTACCTCTTGCCAAATAAACACGTTTAGATTGGGTAGGTTTCCATATACCCTCTTTAATATTAACGCTTTCATAATAATTAATTAATGTTAAACACTACGCAATATAAGCGCTTTAAGTCAAGAGAATATTAATATGGTAAAGTACCTAACTCCCCATTCCCGAGTAATGTGGGGATGAAAGACGAAATTTAACATGCAGGACTAAAATCATAATGATGATAATGCTCATCATTAGATCCAACTGTGGTCTCTGTCCGCTGAATGGCTTTACTTTTGACAGTTGATACTTAGGTACATTTTCGACAAAAAATTAACTCGTCTGCACCGACCGAAGCCTCTGCAGTGTCCGTTCCATCAAAAGTTAAGAAAACAGATGAACTGTAGTACAAATATTTTTCGACAGTTCCCTAAAATTGTAAATTGTTTCTTCATTAGATTAGATCTGAAATTAGATGCAGTTTGCAATATACGAGATTGGTTTCGCTAAAAAGGAATTTTGCGTCATATTGGATTCAGTTAGGAAGATTGCTTTGCATGAATGTTTCATGAATTGCGAGAGTAGGGAGAAAACAAAACAATAATACGTTACACAATCTTATAAGCTGACCCTGAACTCTCAGCTGCTTGAATTGGCTGCTGCTTGCTCACACCGTTATAATATACACAGCAATATAGGTACCTATAATATGAGCAAACAACACTACTTTCACCATCATAACTTTTAAGTAAAATATCGTAAGTATAGTACACAAATGGCGAATATTATCCTTTGAATTTACCTATAGTAGGCAGTGCTAATAAAAAAACCTGTGAATCGACACCCCCCCCCCCCCCCCCCGCGCCCCGTCTCCCATTATAACATATCCAGGTAATTGAAAAGGGAAGTAATAAATTACCTATAGACAAGCTAGGAGGGACTGGCAGATAAATAGAACGATCATTGTTCTGAGAACGATCAGTAAGCTATAGTAAAGAAGAATACAGATTCAATTAAAAACTGTACCTACTTACTGACTTCTGTGTTGTTTCTACTAATGAAGATTTTTTTTATTTTTTATTTTTATGATGAAGATGAAGGAAAACATCGTGAGAAAACCTTCAGTCAATACCTGCAGCGATAGGCAATCTCCCTGTCATACAAAAGAAGGAAGGAAAATCATAACTTATAAACCGCTAAAAATCGCGAAACATACATGGGGTATTTTCAGATACACCCAGGCATGAGAAATCTAAAAAAACATTTTGGACGTCACTTTTTGGTACACCCATGTATGTACTTATGTTTATCAAATAGCAGCTGAGATATCATTGCGGTACAAATTCGCACTTAAAGACCCGTCTTATCTGCGATGTTTTGACCAAGACGGTCACGAACAAGTTTCCAACTAACTATCGAGTTGACTTCATGACTACTCGCACCTATATCCCAGTTAAGCTTGCTGAACAACTTTGCGATTTAAAGCATCGGGAATCAGGACATTATAAATCAATTGGTTTCGTGAAACACGTCTCTCCCTCTTTGGCGAAACAAAATAAATAGAGAATGGTTTAAGTAACCCTCTTTGTAAAGTTCCTTCACGTTAAATTATTAACGTCTTACGTTTTCATCTTGAGAATGCTGAGCCGAAACATATTTGGTTGTTGTGTGGCTTTGCTTTTAACTTGTAAGATTAGTCAAAATAACAGTATGTAGGTACTGGGAAATTGCGAATTGAGCAAAAATTATTATTTACGACACCTTGGTTATACCTATAAAGTTTGTTATTAATAAGACATTCACAAGAGTAGGGTCTGCAGCTGTAAGTTAGGCACAAATTAAGCTGAATAATTAATTAAGCGCTTTACATTTGTTGAAAAATGGCAATTCAGACAGTATTATACAAAAGTAGGTACCTAGTAATTATTGTAAATGAAAAGTAGAAGTAAACAAACAACGTAACTGCAACCCATCACATCACTGTTGCACACGTCACTCACGTGTAAAACTGGATTCAAGTCATAATTCATAATTTATTCAGGTAAAAAGTTAGGCACATAGTTGTATGGGTCCCAGTCTCCTAAACTAGGTTTATCACCAATTGCTTGCTAAGAGATTATCCATGAAAATGTAAAGAGGTATCCCTATCCAATATAACAGGCAACTTGACAGGTAAGCTAAAACTTCATAAAATCCACTTTTTAAACACACGGGATGTTACCAAAACAATTGGAAAGAATCGAGATTGTTAATTCAGTTGAACTAACAGAAGAGTTGTCATCGCCATCATTGCTATCAGCACGTAAAGATATTATTATTTGCATTTTATGAAGTTTTAGGTTAGCTGTCAAGTTGCCGTAGGTACATCAGCATAAATGGCTATTGTCACAGACTTGTATACTAGGGACCCGCTACCAGGCACATAGTCACATCTTCGTCTAGTTAAATCTCTTGGAAAGAGATAAGCTTGCCTCGTATTTCCTATTTTATTGTGTTTGTAAAATGTTTGGGTGCGTGGCGGGTTCCATCCATTCGCATTTCGCTGGGTTTTTATGTATGTTTTTTTAAATAAAATGTACGAATTATAGCCATTTTTTCTTTTTCATTAGTTCTTACAATATAATAACAACTTATCATAGCGTCACGCCTTTTCCCATACTGGTTGGCAGTAACAATCAGATCCGTGGTTAACCAGTTATTTAATACTCTATCTTGCGTGACTGTGGGCTAGCCCATCGCCACAACAATATAATATGAAGTAAAATAATTTATTTTGACAGTTTTATCATCTCCTATCTATTGACCCATTCACAATTTTTATTTACCCCCATTTTCACTTGCAAATTACTCAAGAGTTATCTAAAGAACCAATATACTAATATTTTATCTATTCACCCCATGAAATTCTAATCACCCTGATTTAATGAACGTGACGCCATTACAAGTTTTCTTACTGACTTAGTACCGACAATTTTCACATCCCCAAGTGCAACACGAGGTACGCTCGTAACTCTTTCATGAGGCGTTCTTGTACCTTTTATAATACGCATTTATCCGAAGTCGATATTTTCTCAGACTCTATTTATCAATTTAAAAATAATATTAGAAAATTGTTATTAGTTAATAGTTGTAGTAGTCGTAACGATTCTTAATTTGTAATTTTAAGTTCTAAATTCTCTTCCAAATTTTGTATTTCCTTGTATTTTCTTTTCCACAGTCTGTATGAAGTAGTGCCGCTTAAGACCTTTGTAAAACTGTATTTATAAAATATGGAGCTTTAGGTCTATTAGTATTTAAAAAATTCTTAATATTTGTGTACGACTGTATGTTTCCTGAATAAACGAAAATAAAATAAAAATAAAAAAATCCGACAGAGGCGCTATTCTTTCTGGCCTAAAAACAGTAAGGAGTTTAGTACGGGAAGGCCTATTCTTAGTATAGTCGGCGGCCGATCGAAGAATCGGGCACATCATGATGTGCCGTCATGTGCCCCGCCATTTCATGATATGCCCAAGCACATCATGATGTGGCGGGTTTTAACGAAAACATGTCTTTTAAAAAACATTTTTATTCACCACTACGTGATGTTTTTTGTGTTATACATGTCAAACGAACACGAAGACTATTCGGGGGCTTCTCTGCGCTCACCCCCTTATAGTCTTCACCTAAGCTACCGCATTATCGTTTCATGATATTTTAACGTTTGGGCATATCATGAAATAGCGGGGCACATGACGGCACATCATGATGTGCCCGATTCTACGATCGGCCGCCGACATATCGATACTTAGTCGTGGTAGAGGTAAACCGATGACATCAGAATAAGGTCTCCATGGTACATACCTCAGTTGCCACCTTTGTGTCAGTAAAAAAACACAAAGCGCGCAGATTTCCCAGGTGTGCATCTTACACGCGCATGAATATATATCATTCCTCCACAACTGACTTAAAATGTTTGTGATGCAAAGATTTGTACTCGTAATGTCTCAAATGACGCTGTTTGTATTCATCTGCTGAATTGTGTATGAGATCCCTTTTATTTGGAAGTTCGTGAGGGTGAATCGAATTTCCCTGTAAAAGTAGGCCGCATTTCTCGTGAGGCAGAAGTCAAAAGTGCTGAATGATGCATTGATTCGGGAATCCCGATCCCTATCGAGATCACGGCCTTGAACCGCGCCTCCTCGTGCGGCACCCACACCAACAATAGGCGAGTCATTGTTAAGGGCGCGCAGACGATCGCCGGGTAATGCCTACCATTACTCAAGCCCGCACCTACCCCTGGCTTTAGGATCAGATGAGAGCAACGACTCAATCATCAATCTTATTGGCAACGTAGATAAGTTACTTTTGTGCATGTGGAATTAGCATCACTAATTGAGGCATTGTTCTGGCTTAGCCTACGGATGATGGAACGACATCGTCCTATACTTATGCCATTAGGGTCATGTGCGCATCGCCGCTACGGGTAACTTCACTCGCCGAAGGTTGTCTGACAAATGGAGAAAGTTAAGCGCGCGACAGGCGCGGGGCGCCTGAGGCTGCGGCACGACCTCTTGTTTAGAGAGATGACTCTGACGACATTTATCTCCAAAATCAATAAATAATAACCACTCGGCTAGAGCCGCTCTTGCGCCACAGCGGATGTATTGGCAATCGCGAGGCAATCGCGAGGCATTCGGATTTCGTTCTCAACATTTCCACTTTCCTCGCGAATGAGGTGAGGACTGTTTCGTCGGCTGAAATGGAGCGGCAACAGTATGGGACCGGTTTGGCTGCGCTTACGCAACCCTTCGCCGCGCTGCAATGATTTTGCCTGAATTCCGCTGCAATGATTTACTGGGTTATGTTATTAGTTACCAATTCTTTTTTTAGCCAAACCTGCTCGTGCAAGTCGACAAAGCAGGTAAAAGTAAATGTATAGCACTCGTTCACGATTAAGAAATCGGCCTGATGAAAATCAGATTTAGATAACCAGAGCCCGCGCACGCATTAGTCTAACAGTTCCTGTACTACTCGTATAGGTACCTATGTCTAGTTTCGAAAGGAGGATAATGTCAGGTAAAGGGCTTACGAAAGTTCGCAGCATGGAAATGGAAATCGATTGGCCTGTTTCTCTGTTTGTGTTGCACTCACATCTCGATCCAGCGTCCGAGTTAGGGCCGCGGCGGCTGTTTAGTACCAGTGTGATATAATATTGGTCTCGGTAGGTACACAACACAACTCGTTCTTGCCAACACAGTGACATAACTTTGTCCGGCGGGACCTAGTACCTACACTATTTATTACCTACGGTACTTGTTTAGAGTACCTACCTAATTTGTTTCCATACTAGGCAGAAGTAGGCAGGTAGGTAAGGTAGGTAAACTCTTATTGTATTTAGTTAATTAAACCTTTGATTATTTAGGTGCTGTGTTATTGTATAGTCGATAGGTGTTTAAGCCCTTAGAGCCTCTTAGAGCTCTAAGCTAAAGGGGGCACTAAAATGTTGCGGCAATCAAACTTTATTAAATGTTGTTTAATATATCGAAAAATTAAGTTTAACTTTTGCTATCGTTTAAGAAGACAATTCTCTCAGGAGTAATTAGAATACTGTAATGTAAACCTAGTACTGTGTACCTAGCACAACTAGTTAGGTATACCTTTAAGTAACAGGTTACACAACTAAGTTGACTCAAGAAAGGAGTTGACACCAGAAAACCCAGCCCAAGCCAGCTCTAACCACATCGCCCACCTATCCCAACACCCAACAAAATCAATTACGAACCTGTCAGGAAAATCCACGAATATCCCAAGTAACAAAACTTCACTGTCAAACTAGCACTTGGGTTTTCGCGTCGGGTACCGTCGGGGTATCGACGTCGGCTGTCGAGGGCGGCGCAGTGGTTGTTGCGTGCGAGACAGCCGGGGAGGAACTGCCTGCGCCGGCGCACAACCACGCGCCGACCGGTATGAAAGTGTGTTACATCAAATTATTATCACTTACACTTACGCCGCATCGGTGCAGCATTTAGTGGAAAATGCGCGGTGGAGTCATGGCTTGTACAGCACTGTTAGAGCTTGGCTTTCGTAACTTGGACGAGTGCAAAGGAAAAAAAGGAGCCCTTATAGGATCACTTTCTTGTCCGTCCGTCTGTCTATCTGTCTGTCTGTCTGTCCGTGTGTCACGGCCTTTATATCGAGAACGCGTGGACGTATCAAGCTGAATTTATATCAATTGCTTAGGTCTATGGTCGCATAGAACTGTGAAAAAATAAAACTTCTAGGTCAACGCAATCGAACGCTACGACCGTTTACGCTGTAAAATTGTTGGATTTTCATAGTAATCGCAATGGACCCAAGACCTATAGGGTACTTCCCGTAGGCCTACAATCATGAAATATGGCACAAAGAAAGGTCTTACAGCACAAGTAAAGGGAAAAATCTGGTTTACAAAGATGGTAAAACAAATTTAACAAAGTACCAAATATGGACCCTGGAAAGGGCGTGGCATTGTAGCTAAACTCTACATATTGTACAATGTACATTCTCAACACAGCTTTACATGACATAAAACATTACTAGTTTGCCCCTTAGACTTCAGTTAGTTTAAACATAAAACAATCATTTTTACACACAGGCGCATACATTCCTTCTGGCCCCACACTAGGATACCCTGTGTCGTGGGAACCAGAAACAACGACAACAGTCGACGACGTCGTCGGCGACAGTTTGTCTCTATAGCTCTACTTTAGTTTAGAGTTGAGGGTGTAAAGTGAACTGCAATGAAAAATTAAGTTGCTCTCTGCATACGTCTTTCAGTTACAACTTACAATACAAGGTGTACCAGAGGAATAAATTATTTGTATAAGTGCTAACATATAGTGCAATTTGCGTAGGCGGGAACGTCTGGAGATCCGGAGATTACTCGGTACTATCATCCCATTCACAACACAAACACGTATAGACAACATTAAATTAAACTCATGTCATGAGGCTCGATCGTAAACCTACATAGGAGGATTGGTCCGACGCCGGTCTCTGGTATGTACGTACATACATCATATTATGAGAATACCCAAAGTGCATATAAACAGAATACCTAAAGACAAGCAAGGGAAGGAAGCAAAAAACCGCAGTTCTTGGATGTTTTCTGGATTTGGAAAGAGTCCTTAGGAGAAATAAACGTTTGTAAGATGGGCATTTGACAAAACCCATCATCTAGGTTACTTGGGTAGGTACCACGTACGTTATTTTACCAGGAATTAATTAATACACTTCGTTAAGAAATAAATACAATCAAGTACTTATGACACCTTCTATAGGAAAAGACATGACGGTTTGTGTATCTCATTAAAAAAGCAACTTACGATGTATATGTCACCGTTAGAGTTACATACAACTGGGTAATTTGCAGATTACCTGGTACGACCCGTTACAGTGCGAAATTTTACTTAAAATAGCTGACGTTCGCACTTTACTAGTTAATCCAGGGCTTGAAACCGGTTTAAAAAATACCGGTTAATAGAGGTTTCTAGAGGTTTTTAGAAAAAAAATCGCTCGGAGCGTAATTGAGAAGAGAGTGGTTAAAAAACCCAAATAAACCGGTTTAAGCCAAAACTGCGAAAGGTACGGCACGCACACACGCAGTGCAGGCAGGGGATAGGGGAAGGGCAGGTATCAACTTGTTTAAAAGCGTACAATTTGCACTTGAACTTTGAAGCGTTAGTAATTGAACCTAGTGTTTCGTCTCGAATTTTGGAAAAAAAGAAAATTAGTGACCCACAACTATATTTTCTTTCAAACATATTATCATTAGCCACCCCCCAACATAAGTCAGCGTCGAAAGGGTATTTTCTTCATTTAAATTCGTGCTCAATAATTTAAGGTTATCGTTAAAAGACTCTATAGTAGAGGATATATTGTTGTTAAGAAATAATACACTGTATAATAAATAAGTGAAAAATAAAACGATTTATTTAAATCATAACAATTTAATCAATGAAATCAATATTACTATAATTTGTTATATGTATATGATATCTCGTACTAAATACATATATATGTATAATGTCCACTTTTACGATTCAAATTAAACTAATTTTGCTTAAAAATGACGTCAAAATTTGCTCAATCTCGAGATTTTCTCGAATTTTAAAAGTGGCAATTACCTTTCTTTCTTTATTTAACTTAATCTGATATTGATACTTAATTGGTTTTTTATTTTGTTTTTGTTTATAATTGACCGAGCGAGCGAAGCGAGCGAAGCGTCTCCGTTTCAGGTTTGGGCAAAAATGCTTTCGTATGTCCGGTTGTTCTCCTCTACAGGTCGCATTTATGAACAGATTCTCGTGAAATTTTGTGAGCAGGTTGGAAAAATAAATAGAATTTTTTACTCGAGCCAGTTTTTTGATTTTTTTCAAAATGGCGGAGATATGGGGTTTTAAAATGTAAAAAAATCGCTACAACCCAAACGGCTCGATGGATATTAACAAATGAGGTGTCGTTGGATTCGTAAAGATCATGAGAGTGAAACAGATGAGCGAGCGAAGCGAGCGAAGCGTCTCCGTTTCAGGTTTGGGCAAAAATGCTT
Source organism: Argyresthia albistria (assembly GCA_963457715.1). Lineage (NCBI taxonomy): Eukaryota > Metazoa > Arthropoda > Insecta > Lepidoptera > Argyresthiidae > Argyresthia > Argyresthia albistria. The sequence goes on from OY735262.1 coordinate 8,238,497, forward strand.
TTGTATGTCCGGTTGTTCTCCTCTACAGGTCGCATTTATGAACCGATTCTCGTGAAATTTTGTGAGCAGGTTGAAAAAATAAATAGAATTTTTTACTCGAGCCAGTTTTTTGATTTTTTTCAAAATGGCGGAGATATGGGGTTTTAAAATGTAAAAAAATCGCTACAACCCAAACGGCTCGATGGATATTAACAAATGAGGTGTCGTTGGATTTGTAAAGACTATGAGAGTGAAACAGATTATACTAGTTGACCGAGCGAGCGAAGCGAGCGAAGCGTCTCCGTTTCAGGTTTGGGCAAAAATGCTTTCGTATGTCCGGTTGTTCTCCTCTACAGGTCGCATTTATGAACCGATTCTCGTGAAATTTTGTGAGCAGGTTGGAAAAATAAATAGAATTTTTTACTCGAGCCAGTTTTTTGATTTTTTTCAAAATGGCGGAGAAAAAAAATCGCTACAACCCAAACGGCTCGATGGATATTAACAAATGAGGTGTCGTTGGATTCGTAAAGACCATGAGAGTGAAACAGATGAGCGAGCGAAGCGAGCGAAGCGAGCGAAGCGTCTCCGTTTCAGGTTTGGGCAAAAATGCTTTTGTATGTCCGGTTGTTCTCCTCTACAGGTCGCATTTATGACCCGATTCTCGTGAAATTTTGTGAGCAGGTTGGAAAAATAAATAGAATTTTTTACTCGAGCCAGTTTTTTGATTTTTTTCAAAATGGCGGAGATTTGGGGTTTTAAAATGTAAAAAAATCGCTACAACCCAAACGGCTCGATGGATATTAACCAATGAGGTGTCGTTGGATTTGTAAAGACTATGAGAGTGAAACAGATTATATAATTTTAGTAAAAAGTCAATAGGTTGTATAAAAGATCGCGAAATGTAGTTTACAAAGTTATTGGTGCGGCTACTTTCATACTGCATGTACGTAACCAGGTACATTCATAAGTTTGTATGTGTTATTGAAAGAAAATTATTTGGGTTATTTTTTTTTATGTGTGTTAGCAGTTCAGCTTTCCCACCGACATACTCGCGAGGTCTACAGCTCACAGAGCCACTAGTTATAATTGAAACAAAAAGTAAACTTTAGAAAAAACCGACTTCCATAAAACCTATTTGATTAGATTGAGTTTAATACAAACTGTAACCCCTTATCCCCCCCTTGGGGAATTAATTTTGTCAAATCCCATCTCAGTGCTACCCCCTCACGCTACTAAGGAACCTCTGTACAAAGTTTCATGGCTCTAGGGCCACCGGTTCAGGCTATGCGTTGCCTGCCCGTCAGCCGCGCATTGTATTTGTACCTAGTATTGAGCAGTTCTGGTGGCCATATGTGGTCTTCATCAGCAGTTCCGCATCACAATATTATGCTTACCGTGAGTAAATGCACGAGTTATTATTAAAAACACAAAAATCACTATAATATTTGGAATTTGGTCTGCCTATAATATTTGAAGAGTTCCTTCGATTTCTCCAGGATCCCATCATCAGATCCTGGCCTGGTGTCAATGGGACCAATGGGAAGGTAAACCCTTTCAAACAAAAAAAAAAACCATATCGGTCCATCCGTCTAGGCGCTATCGGGGCACATCCATAAAAAAAACATCCGGACGAATTGTAAACCTCCTCCTTTGGGAGGTCGGTTAAAAAAACAACATTCCAATTTTTTTCTTACGTGGACTCCGACCAAAATTTTGTAAAACTGTTTAATTAGGTAAGCCGTAATATGTCGATAATATGGTGTAACAAAAAGGGGGTTTAGAGTTTCTTGGCTACATTTTTCATGTAAAAAATGTAGCCAAGAAGAGGGAAATAAAAAGTTATCAGATTTCAAGTAGAGCCAAGCTTCTAACTCTACACGCCTTAACTGTACAGCCCTAACTTCACAAACTATAACACCTTACTCAAAATATGTGGCTTGGCCGTTTCACTACCGTCAGATGAGCTTAAATTGGAAAATGCAAGTAACGAAACGGCCAAGCCATAGGTGCTCTGCTGCTGATGAGGGAGGATGAATGAGAAGTTGGCTCCGAGGTGGTTGCAAGAATGCGTCTTCAGATGGCTGCGGAAGAAGACTTCGGAAGGTAGAAGAAGGTTGCTGCGTGTTCAATGTCGAGGGTCACCAGTGAAGCGACGTAGGATCGATTGTCAGTTGTTTTTGCATTGTTGTGCGTTCTGTTATACTGCTATGACATCTGTCGTGACTTCTGCCAACTGCTGAGTTCCTTTTTGCTAGCGCCATTCATCTTGTATGTCAGTATGTGGATCGCCTGATAGGTGACGCCACAATACAATCAGTACATTTAATTTTACGAGTTCTCATTTCTCCATCCCTGTTACATGTGCTAGTATATTCTTGTTGCTGTTCTACGTCAGGTTCGGACTGATTATCTTCATCAGTAGGCTCAGCATCACCTTTCATAGCTCGCGTGCTGCAATTTGGTAGAGCTGCATCTGAATCTACCGTTTTCAACATACGACGCTTTTTCAGTGCTGGCAGTAGGGATTGTGATATTTCACAATCGTCCTGAGTCGATTCGGTATCATTTTCTACGTCTGGATCTGTAAATAAATATAAATTTATAAAAATATTAAATAATACCAACAGAGACTGACAACCTGTGTATGCAATTTGGTACAAAGAGGGCCCAGAAACGAAAGTACCTATACCTACCTTCTCTCTCTAGTTCTCGACATTTCTCGAGCTGGATTTTCCGGGAATTCTCGAGAACTAGGGATAGAATAAATTGAATAGAGCATGTAAAACACTATTTCTGTAAAGCATTTAACAAGGATTTCTGAGTTTATGAGATTGATCATCAAACTTATAGCTTAAAAAGATAAAAATAAGAAGGATCAGTATTCTGTCTACAGGGTCAATGTAACCAAAAAACTAAAAACTTACCCATTGTTGTTTGTTAGTTGCCAGTGGCAAAAGAAGACACGGCTAGCAGTGTCGGCACAGCAGCACGTAGCACCAGTGTAGTGAACATAAAATTGTGTAATTTCCAATCGCAACATCGGTGGTGGGCGGCCACTGGCGGCAAACATCAAAAAGAGTTCAAAAAAACCGGTTTTATAGGTTAAAAACCGATTTATTGAACAAAACCTTTATAATTTTGCTCTTTGAGTAAAACCTTTATTTTTGGGGTTAAGGTAGAGCCAAACCTTTATGAAACGCTCCTCATGTACTTGAGCTGATTACGCTCTTTAAATAAACCGGTAAACAAGCCCTGAGTTAATCTGCATATTTACGGATGATACACCGTTCAAGTGCGGAAGACGGTGAGCGACACTTTCGTCCCGTTTTAATTGCACACGCTCCGCTCCGCTCGCTCCGGTTTTGTTTATTCTAAGTTCCAACCTAACCTAACCCAATTGAAACTTAAATAACCTGCTCTAGCCAAAGGGGTTTCAGTAGAAATATTGACCTAAGAAGTTGGTTTCTTGTTGGATGTATTAAAGACAGTAGTGAAATATTATAATCGACAACAGACGTTTCATTCAAGTAAGAATCTGCTTTATGCACTTTACCGTATGCTTGGTCGTTATTCTGCAGATTACCTATTTCATGAAGAAAATAAATTAATAGGGTCGTTATTTAGTGATATAGTGAATTAATGTGTTCCTACAGGCTAATACTAATGTATAACTGACAACTGTATGTGTACAGTTACGACGCACCCTGTACGGAAGCTGCTAATATACAGGGGGTTTACAAATGGCTGGTCCTTAGTATTCCGGGAGCAGCCGGCACATTATCTCGGCAATATCGGCTGATGTATGACACCTTGCTGATGACGATGACGCTAACGATCTAGCTGTACGAACTTGACTCTTATTGAAAGCTTATGAAGGATTTGATAAACGGCGGATGATTTTAATTTTACTAAGTAAAGATGTGTGTACAACTCTTCGCTCAATTCTCAGCGGCTCTTGAATAAGCAATACTTTATAACTTGTATGTAATATCTCCTGTAAATAACAATAAGAATAAGAATAATTTATTGTTCAAAATGATAACATTTTACAGATTTTAGGTCCCTGCCTCCCAAAGTAGGAAAAACCTGTATCATGTATCAAATAAATATCTCTTATATACTTTTACTAGCAAGCAAAATCTCCGTCCAATCCTGAAGCATGGACATTCAAAGGGCTGCTTCGCTAAATCTAAAGCATATAAAAATAAAAACTAACTTTCGGTTTGATAAAAACTGCGAGAGACCAACATTGAAGTGACTGAAAACCACCGTTTCATCTGTAAAATTAAACTGTGAGGCGAGGCGAATTATGAATAACTGAGTGCAGATGAAACCGCGGAAAATGTACTGAAAACAAACTTGCTGTAAACCTCCATTGCAGAATATTCTAGATACAACAGATATTGCTAAACTACCAACAAGTTTACGGTTATCTGGAATGGCGGCTAACATACATTTACGGATCACGGACTCTCGGATCACAGCGTAATAGGACTAGTAGTGCCTGAGTCCTATGTTTTAACATGTTATGAAATGCCGGCGACGACAAAGACTGTTTGTTACTGTGGTGAGAGTGGATATGTAACCAAATTACAAAATTGTGCGACTGAAAGTATGTTATCTACTTTTAGATTATGCAGGTCATATTTTCAAACGAATTCAAAAATGGAGGGGTTATCAAGTCGGTTGCGTTGAACACTCAATTTATTTACGTTGATGAAAACGTACCACATCGTTTATCTTAAAGTTGGTTTACTAAACAATGAATGGATGATAAAACACACCGCACAATATAAGCAAAGGTAGAAAGTTACACACATAGTGGGAGATTGAGTGGGCAAGTTGGAAAACATTGTAGGACTCGGTGGGACTAACGGCAGTTGAGGACGATAACTAAAAGTTAGTAAACTCATGAGACTCACTCATGTTAAGCCCACTTAATTAAAACCATTGCTCTACCAACTTATGTGGCTAACTTAATAGAGCTTATAAAGGGTGAGTTTGAGGAGATATTAGAGGATAGGATACAAGTGTGAATTACGTGTGTCTGCGAAGTTGATAAAACCGAATTAGATACCTAATAGGGCACAACCACTTGGCATACATATTTATTTATGTGTTCATTTATAGTTTCAAAACGTCTATAACCAGACGGTCCACCCAACCTTTATTGAATTATTCTTGCCAACAGGCATGGAGCATTATTCTACGACCTGGGGGTCTGGAATATTCAATCGACCGCCGCTACTCTATTATTTACAAGGTAAACGCCTTGAGACGGGGGAATGCATTTAAAATTTACTTTGTAAGGAAAGGTTTACCTTTAGGAATATGTAGCGAAAGGTAAACAGATCACGCAACCTTAAACAGGTAGAGAGTACTTAAGTAATGGGATATTTATCTCTTGTGCTAAATATAAAACATATCATAACATAGCGTCACGCCTTTTCCCATATGGGGTGGCAGAGGCACAAAAAATGAAATTTTCATTATAATCTGACGATAAACTGTAAATAAAACTGTAAAACTGTACCTTGATAAGTTCTACGCGTTAGTTGTTGATAAACTGAAGTGATGAATGTCTGGGTCTGGGCGAAGTGGCAGGTCAGAGTAGGTGAAGGATAAAGGGGGTGAGCAAAGCGAATCCCGTTTATCCTTCGTGTTAGGTTGACTTGTAAGAACAAAGAAACAAACGATTTTGATTACAATTTATCGACAGATTATAATCTAACAATTTTCAATTCGTTAGATTGTAAGTGGATTGTAATCTCACGGTGTTGTCAATTTTACGGCGACAGATACATACTAGCATGATCACATGACCTTGGCTTGATAATGAGATGTGCTATGGCTATGTAGTAAATATCTCTGAAATATGAATGCGCTTTTGCGAGGCGACGGTTTTAAATTAAAGAGACACATCTATCTGCTTTTATATAATAAAACGAATATTTCTTTGTCTCCCACCCATGTAAATGTTTGCGGTAAAATGGCTTATTTATGTCAGTGTCACACTATATGCGGTGAGAGAGTGTTGTGATGTCAGCCCAGGGCAGGACTCAGGTGCAAAGGGCGTGAGGTTAATCCTACCCAACACCACGGTATGCCGGACATACACGACAAGCGTGGATTATCCTGTCAAATTACGATAAAACCGTATTTGGAACAATTGTCCTCTTTCATGTTGGCGAATGTTAAAACTTGTTTGGCATCGCAGTCGCTTTGTAAAGTCTTTATTTGGTTTCGACAGACGTTGCTTTTAGAAATCGGAAATATCGCAATAAATATTTTGCGAATTTAGGTAACAAGAAACGATAAAAGTCAACATATAGGACTTACTTTTACTTTTACTATATAGGAACTTTTGCGAACTCATTTGGAAAGTATTAGAAATTATGGGAAAATTTCCATCTTCTGTGCGAAAGCGCGGTGAGTACGGTCTTTATAATTCATTACACATCCCACTTAATTATTTCCCATTGTGTGTCTTCTCTTCATTATATAATTGAAAAGTTACCCCATTTTCACATGATATGAGAAACTGAGAAAGACGAGCCGTAGAACTCGTGTAGTGATAATTACGTAGATTTGTATGCATATTCGAGTAAATATGATCTGGATTTAACTGTAAACGAGTACAATCCTGTCTCAACGAATAATTAATTGCTAACACTTCAAATAATAGGGGAAGCAGTTTCTCACGTCGTCGTCGTCCGAAGGAAAAACTTAGTACCTAACCTAACAGTCCTTCATGTCCTTCGCTTCCCCGGTAGTGCTAACGAGAATATATTATATTAGTTTATTAATAGTATTATATATTTTGGTAGTTAATTTTAGGATGTATTTGGATGTAAGTATATTCTAGCTTTGTAGGTACTCGTAGGTATATTGTTGTACACAAAGGTCTACCCTTGCTGATATATCAAACTCTCTCATCCGAACTTGGTTTGCTGGAAGAGATCTCTTTTTAGAGATAAGCTCGCCTTTGTACACTGTATTTATTTACTTTTTTGTCATTGCAATTAAATGTGTGCAATAAAGAAATTATGAATTATGTTATGAGAAACAAATCAACACTAACATTTGCAAGTTCTCGAATGTAACCTGTCCAAATACAGAGAAATCTACAAAACACGTGACATTGTCGAAATTAACCAAAGTTGAACCATTATAACCATTGAATTGGAATAATAGCCGGTGATAAACGTTAAATAAAAACGTCGAGAGGCGAAGAAAACAGCGCACTCAACACAGTGAAACACTTGTGCAAGGCAGACTCCAGCATCATTGTGAGCACCCGCGGCACGCCCAGTGCGCGGGAGATTTAGTCGCGGACGGAAGGTGAGAGACAGAGACATGTAAAACCACGGAACAGAAAAAACAGTGGAACTGTCAAGTAGGCGTGGCGAGTGTGCCATCAATGAGCGTCGTTGACCATAAATTGCCGTCGTCCCTCACAGTGATTTGTATCCGTGACAGTTGTGCAAATCTCAAAGTAGAGTAATAGAAAAAATCGGTTCTGATCATGTTCTGATAGTAATAAAGGCGTATGCGGCTTCCACTGTTTTTTGGAGATAGACAATAAATGTTGAATCGGAAGTTGCTCCTATATTGCGAAACAAATAAATCACTGGTCAACTAGGTCAGTGGAGACTCACAATTTGACTGTAGCATCTGTTTACATTTCGCACTGCGGCATTGTACGATTGCAATAAACCGCCGCCATGTCCACACAAAGTGGAAGTTGTATAATGCAGCTAATAGGCGCGTTGCATGAACGAGTTCGTTCAATTATGCTTTGCTTACTGAATTTATTACTTACCAACTAAGTTGGTGAAATGGCTGATTATAAAATCGTGACGGAACAACGATAAAATCCCTCGGGATTTCCCTTGAGCTTTTATTGCTCACGTCGCAATAAAGTTACTAACACCATAGAGCAAGTATCTAACACCTACTACTTTACACACTTTTCTGAGAATATTAAAACTCGCACTGGTGTCTTCCTTTGAAATAACCCTATTGAGCCAGATTCTTTGTAAATAAGTAAATAAATTGTTACAAATAGTAGACAACAGACAACAGACAAAGTTGGCCAAATGTGAATTGTCCTAAAATAGCACCAGCACCTGGCCACACCAGAGGTAAGTCTACAGGCCAAGTTTAGCTTGGTTCTCTGCGAAATGTCTTTGTTGCCAAGTTGGCACTCTCCAGCAGTTATCAGCAGCCGCCGAACAAATAACGGCCCGATAACCGGCCGGGTTGCACTGCTGTAACCGGCCGGGTTGCACTGCTGTAACGTTCAAGAAATACCAAATAGATCCCCGTTTCAGTGGTGAATCATGAAATGATAGCACTTTTTAAATGGTTTATAAAGAACAATATAGAACAGATATCAAAGGGGTAGGGTAAACGGAGGTATTATCGTGATACAGGAAATATCGTGAAAGTTTTTTTAAACATTATTCATGGTCTTACCTATCGCGGCACGCTAGTGAGACTTAGGTGAACGGTTACACCTAAGTCTCACTAAGTCCCCACCTAAGTTTCACTAACGTGCCGCGATAGGTAAGATCATGATTTTTAAAAAAATATCACGACTAAAGGTAGGTTACAAATTAAATGTGCCAATGTGGGTAAAGGCGTGACTTGAAGAGGTTATGAACTAAAAGCAGTTTTAGTGAGTCTCGCCATTTATCACCCTACCCGTGAAAAAATACCCTATCTTAATATTGTATCATCAACAAATAACCCAACTTAGCATTTAGACCTTTCAACCAAACCGTCCAAAGCATCTTCGCAGTATTTCTAATAGGCTACCATAGCAAACCGACATCTTATAACTGCTACTCAGCCTGATTTGAAATTTCCGTCGACGGAAACAGAAAATGATAGCACGGTCATTATTTATTGTGAAATATTAAATTACAGTGTTATAAATAGCGACAGGCATCTTGAAAGGGTGCTCGTTCATAGAATACAAACAGAAGCATCGCTCTGTCCGTCTTCAATAATGGCCCTTCGCTCAATGGTGACGAGACGAAATTCTGAATTATTTGAGTTTGTTTCAAACTTCTGCTTCTGCATTTTGTTTATCCCGATGATTGCCCAAACCGTGGCATGATTCTCGCGCCTTCGATGTATGGATATCGAGACCTATATTGACAGATTCCCATTAACTACAAAATCACTCGATATAGGTGTAGATTATCGAATGCGCGAGAATCATGCCACAGTTTTTGCAAATGACGAACACTCGAGCGTGACTCATTATGACCTCAATTATACACAGTGTGAGATGAGAGAGGTGACTGACTGACAGAATACGCACTATGGTGTGAGCTCGGTTGGCTCGATACAGTCTTCCTCAGAACAATAACTAAAGCACAGTCTTCCAACGATTGGCTATGAATGACGTTTACAGGGGGGCACCAGCTCTACGCAACGAACCTGTCATCAACACTAACACAGACCTTTCATTCCTCATTGGTCATCATACTTTAGTTCCCCTTGTCACCCGCGCGCCGAAAAATCGAAATCGTTGGAAAGCTGCACACTTCGCCGTCGTCGTCGTAGTCGCCAAAACTCGAATCATCGATCACCGTCGATGACAGTGTCGGTCACACGAACTTTGGGTGGGGGAGGCAGTCGCTCACGTCCGAAGGAATTACTTGGAACCCTTGGCCCTTCACGTCCTCCCTGGGTAGTGCTAACGAGCGACAAATCATCATCATAATCATCAAATCAACTCAAGACATTATAATTTCCAGGTTCTTAAATGAGAGCCTGACCACTAGACACTGGCAAAATTAACCTCAAAAGAGGTTAGGACGCCATTAATAAAAAGAAGAAGAAGAAGAAGAACTTTGGGCGAACGTAGCATGTGACACTAATATTATGCTTACGTTTAGTCGGCGAAGTGAATATTCTGTTTGCAATCTGTGGTTTAGTGGCTAGTTGGCTGAAAGCGAGGCAATATACTTCATGCAGGGTGGAGGGTGTTACAAGATTAGGACAGGTGTTCCGTTCTCTTAGTATCACGACATTCACGACATTCACCTTCACGGTGCGGGCTAATTTCGATCCCATTTCGACGACACATGAGGCCCACCCACACTATATGCCCGGTCATTGTGCTAGAACACACAATGACAATGAAGTGACGAAGTCTTTGGAGTATCTTTCTAAAGACAATTAATGGTAGAGATTATGGGTAATTGTTAATCAATGGGCTATTAAATTTACTTCATCGATTCATGCGGACAGCCTATAGAGTCAGTCTGTGTCCGAGAGTTAACTTTATAGTCAATACCATGTCAATACTCACTGCATACGTAAAGCACAGTGACATGTGAACTTCACAGACAACAATTGTAATTAGTATCACAATCGAGTAACAGAGAGGAAAGCTTTTCGTTAACTTGGTTAATATAACGTTTTACCTTACCTATTCATATTCTTTATTGCACTGTAACATAATTAGTGCGCAAAGGCGAGCTTATCTCTAAAGAGAGATTTCTACCAGCAAACCGAGGCAGGACAGGAAAAATGTACTTGGTACCTATCGTGTTTGTGGCTAGACTAGAATAAAGCCAAGGCGAGGAAGATTCTATTTAGTAACTTCGTTATACCCTGTATGTATGTATACTGAGAATCAATAATTCTTATGTTATTCAGTACCTAATTACAGTAAAGGAGTTCTTCGTCTATGTTTATGTTTATTCATAGATCTTCTTGAATGTCTGAGATAAACGGTAACCGGATCGGATATTTCCGTAGATTAATTTAAATTACAGCGGTAAGGTTGAGGTGAAATTGGCTAAAGCATAAAGTAGCCTTATCAGTTCTACTTGACTAGTTCGCAACCTATTAGCGATTCAACCGATCATAGTATTGAGCAATGAGGACTATCGCGCTTTAATTCGTCGCTCGGGCGCGGCGGGGCGGCGGCGGGGCGGGGCGCTAATGTAGCGTCATAGCGTGAGGTCTCCCGAAACAAAACGAAAACATTTTCTTGCAGGTGCCTACCTTTAGTGCCTTTTCACACACACCGGTTCCCGGATAGCCGACGCCGGCTACCCGGCGATGAAGTGTATGGCCATGTACGTACGCTTTCATACTTACCGGCGTAATTTGCCCGAAAATCGTATAAAATGACAACCGGTTAGCCAGCGCCGGCTACCCGGCAACCGGTGTGTCTGAAAAGGCACTTACTCAGCAGTGGCGCCCTCAGTAAACGGTAGCCCTCATTTCATGCAGATGTACAGACCTCCAATTCTCGCGCTATCGAGATCATCCCCATAGCCGAAATATCGGTTTTGATACCGCATATCTCCCTCAAAAACGATCTCGATTCATATTTATTTAGATCGGAAAACGGGTTGAGAACTCGAAATATCTCGGTTGGTCGCATAATATAAGTATACAAGTATTTACGTACACAACCTTAGCAGATGGCACGCGCGATCACTACTGGCACTAACTGAAAACCAGCGCTGAGGGCCTCCGCCCTCAGCACAATGCTGAGTTAGGGCCTTTTGCACAGCAGAGGGAAAGAACACACCGCGGCACTCACTACCTATGGTCTGTTGTGTAATAAACGCCATTTCTTTCTTTCTTCTTCTTCTAAGGCGGATCGTGAGTATAGGTTTTTTGTTTTTGATGGAGATATTCGGTACCTATCTCGAAACGCGATTACGACCGAGACAGGCCCCTCTTATCATCCATATGGGCACTCTACTAGCGTCATCATTTGGTAACATGTGATTTGGAAAAAAAATAGGTGTGGCTACCGCCGCCGCCTTTGTGGGCTGTAGTACATATAAGTAGTACATTAATCGAAGTACGGGTTCAAGTCTTAGTGAAGTCTCTGTGAGAGAGACGCAAGAAATAGAACCAGTGCCAATTGAAAACACGACTGTATCATATATGGCCTCGTCTGGTTCTGAAGTCCCCTGTGGGGAACGAACTGTGATGGCCTGAGAATATTAATATTTAAAACATCAACGTCAAGAATGTGTGAAAGTCAGATCTAACTTTCTGAATAAACTTCTAAATTGCCCGAAAATTTCAGGGACCCTTAGAATAAATAAATCACTTTTGTGAATTCCGATGCTGACTATGAATATTTCAGGATTTTAGGCGCTCCGCTCACGCGCTTTGTTCTTTTCAGTTTGCAGCCTGCAAATTCACATGATTTATTTATTTAGGTCTCATATGTATAATCTGAGTTTGGGATCTAAACTTTTCTTTTGTGGACTTACCCGACTTGGGCTCGAAATCAAATGTCAGTTTAATTAGCTGCGCCGGCGCGCCGCCGGTTTCTGAATAGAGTAAAGTTAATACTTGATTGATTTTTTTATATTCTTATTCTTAACCCTTTCCGTGCCACCATAAATAGCTGAACATCTCCCTGGTGCCACTAAATTTTATTGTTGAATTAGATAGAAAATTAAAAACGAATTATGATTTACTGATTAATAAAATTGCGAATTTTGGCTAATAATTAAGAAAAACGCGCAAACGCGCCGCGTGCGTTGGTAGCACAGGCTATCACTTTTTTTTACCAGTGCCCTCAACGCGCTGGGCGCGTTCAGTGTTGGATGATTTTATGCAAGACGCACTGCCGTGACTAATTACCCCGACACGAGAGTTTGTTCTAAACATCATTCTGAACAACTTCCGCTGAGTAACCGATATAATAACCCCTTCTTTTTCTAATCATGTCTTTACTTTTTTGCTCTAAGTATATTATTTAACTGATATGTAAAAGCAGAAAAACCATTGCTTGAAGATAGAGGTGGCTCAATTTTTAAAGAAATATTTTTTGGGATCAAGGATAAATCATCTGGACTGAATTATTATCAGATAAATCTATTTTTGGATACGTCATTCATGTCACGGAAAATAAGGCATTGTGGTTTATACCCATCCAAATCGAAATTCATTGGCCAGTGCCACTCAACGCAGGGTATGCGTTAACCGTTATTTTAGATGTGTTTTGTGAAAGATTACGATTTTATAGACTGAACAATGTCACATCACTAGCTTGCTTGACGTTTTACTTTAAAAAATGTATCGCTATCTCTCTCTCCCACCTCTCTCTACGACGCATGTGCTTGTGCTTACTGAGATAAATTATAAATTATCTACTATTTAATTTAATTGCTTTGCTGTTAGTGAATTGATGTTATCGTTGTATTTATTGCTGAGCAAATAAAATACGGGAATATCCACAAATCTACCAGCTTCATTCCCATCTTCATCTTCACTGCCACGTGCCTGCTCTAATAGATAGTTTTTTTTTATGAGCCTGTAATATCCCACTGCTGGGCAAAGGCCTCTAATAGATAGTTAGAGATGGAATTTTACAAAAACCTTTAAATTATATCTGGACAAACTTACCTTCAATTAGTTGAAACAAATATTCACTCATAAAAAGTTATCACTAGACACAACACTAAAATCAAAGTTTTCGGAAATTACAGTCAACTTTAATTGCCCGCAAAAACTTATCCACAGACAGGCATGAGGTGAACATTTCGCAAAACGCGCCCGGCGCGTTGCTGGCACTGGAAGGGTTAATTCAGTGATAGTGTACGTACAGTGTTGCGTGCTTACATAAATATCTAATTCTGACTGTCCTTATTATTCCGACTACGACTACCGATACCGGCCAGAGTAATTTTAGGCCAGTAGTATGGTTATGGCGAAGAGCCTATTATGCCTCTTAGTACCCACTCTAAATGCACACAAACGGATGCTGCATAGATGCAGTTGGCTAACAAATAATCTCAAATCTCAGAACCAACGGGACGAGTCATAATTGAATCTAACATTTCTAGATAACCTTGTAAGTTAATAAAACCGGCCAAGTGCGAGTCAGACTCGCGCACGAAGGGTTCCGTACCATTATCTATATAATTGGAACAAAAAGTAAACTTTAGAAAAAACCGACTTCCACAAACCCTATTTGATTAGATTGAGTTTAATACAAACTGTAACCCCTTATCCCCCCCCCCCCCAGGGGAATTAATTTTGTCAAATCCCATATCAGTGCTACCCCACGCTACTAAGGAACCCCTGTACAAAGTTTCATGGCTCTAGGTCCACCGGTTTAGGCTATGCGTTGCCTGCCCGTCAGCCACGCATTGTATTTGTACCTAGTATTGAGCAGATCTGGTGGCCATATGTGGTCTTCATCAGCAGTTCCGCATCACAATATTATGCTTACCATGTGCATTTGCACGAGTTATTATGAAAAACACAAAAATCACTATAGGTCTAATCGGTCTAATTTTCCAAATCGGTCCATCCGTTTAGGCGCTATCGAGGCACATACATAAAAAAAAAAAAAAAAAAACAAACATCCGGACGAATTGTAAACCTCCTCCTTTGGGAAGTCGGTTAAAAAAACCGCAAAAAAACACGTTAATTGTATGGGAGCCCCCTTTATATTAAATTTATTTTGTTTTTAGTATTTGTTGTTATAGCGGGAACAGAAATACGTCATCTGTGAAAATATCAACTGTCTAGCTACCACGGTTCATGAGATACGGCCTGGTGACAGACAGACGGACGGACGGACGGATATCTTGAGATTTTAAGGTAATTTCCCTCCAGGGCCCATTCGTTTGTTCCACCCTGTATATGTGTGATCTGTAACTGTATTTTTCATGAAATACCCAAAAAGTTTTGTTCAAATTATGATCTTATGTCAGAATAACTTTGTAGCTAGTTGAAAAATAACATTTGAATTGATTCAAAGCTTGCCGCGCTTTTAGGGCCTTTAGTACCTACTAAACGCCGCCGTAAGCAGCACTGTCTACAACCTACAACCTACTCCTACTGGAAAACGTGAGACACCCATCTACAATTTCCGTAAAATGAGGTTCACTCACTCATTATGTCAATGTCATGCAGACTGCAAAACATCATTTCAACGCACCAAAGAGTATTTAATTAAAACGTCACTGGCAGCCAAACTTGAAGTGGCCAAAAGGAAAAAAATAATTTCTGAGCTCTGAGATTTGTATGAAAACAAAAGTAATGGGCTTATAAACTGCCTACTGCTCACTTCAGAGGTCGCCACTGTGGACCGTCTATAAATTTGACAGTTCCTCTTAGTAAACATGTAAACAAACTAATTATTTTATGAATAAATTCTTTCAATGCCTCGTTGTGCAGCTGTTGATTGCAAAAATGTGGGGATTCATATATTCCCTAAAGACGCTAAAAGAAGAAAATTGTGGGAGAAAGCTCTTCGTATAAAAAATTGGCATGCAAGTACTTCGTCAAGGTTATGTGCTACCCATTTCCTACCTGACGATTATTTTGGACCAAATTCGTATACAGGTGATAAATCTCTAATCAAAGTGTTGAAGAAAACTGCTGTACCGTCTTTATTTTCACATTCTAAGGTCAAAACAATCACACAGACAACACAACAACAACAGCGATCGGATAGACAGCTTTCCAAGTCAGGAATGACCGGGATCTCATCCTCGAGTTCATCTTCAACTCCGAGAAGGTTATTCTTGTCGTACGCCCTTAGTCTACAACAAGAAAATGGATTTTACAATAAAACCGCAACATAACCTTTATATCATAACAATGCCAGTTTATAACTTACCTTTCAATTAAAACTGCTTTTTTACCAACGATGGACGCTTTTCTTTTTCTCAGCTCGACTTTTAATTGAATCACACTCCATGTCGCATACATTGATATAGTTTATTTTGTTATTTCAATTATTCGTGAAACAATAACAACTAGACAATATGGCAGTTCTTAGACACCCCATAGTGCTGCCCTCTGCAATTGGCTTTCAGTTTCAAAGCCCATTAAATACTATTAATTTTATATTTATTTTCTAAAAGTTCTACATAATACATTGATACTTGGTTTGCTGGAAGAGATCTCTTTTTAGAGATAAGCTCGCCTTTGTACACTTTTATTACCTACCATAATTTGTTAACTATTTTTTTTGTGTGCAATAAAGAAATTATGAATTATGAATTATGAATAAATAGAGACGTGGTAATTCCTCAATTAATATTTAAAGTCTTTGTAGAAGTCCGGGGACGACATTGCCGTATCATTTAAATTTAGTTTCATTAAAAGAAGGCTTACCTACCAAAACAAAATGGCCTTGGTATAAACTTTTCAAGCGTGTTGTGAAGACGTATCTTGTACCGAGACCACTTTCAATTTGTAATATCTCTCGTATTTCAGTATTTGTGGTTGGTGCGGCAACAGATATACACATTCTGTGAAAATTTCAGCTTTCTAGCTATTACGGTTCGTGCAGGCGGACCCGGTGACAGACGGACGGACGGACGGACGGACGGACGGACGGACAGCGAAGTCTCAGTAATAGGGTCCCGTTTGGCACCCTTCGGGTACGGAACCCTAAAAATAAAGTTGGGAAATAATAAAACAAATGGTGTTAGCACAGACATGCAGTAACGCTGTTGTGGTTGAAGCTTTTATAGCCCACTATTAATCTGGCTATGCGGGGCAGAGCCGCATTGTAGGTGTGGCGCGCTGCCTCAGCTGCATACACAGGGTAATGAATCCGTTTAGCATGGAACCGAATTGTTCACCCCACGGTAGCCCGCCCGCAAGCCGCAGCCAGTGATGGCAGCATTTTTCGCATTTCGCAACGCTAGGGCGGGTTATATAACACTGAATAATCTCAAGCAGGAAAACCATTTAAATATTTTGCGCAATCCCTCGCTCGACCCCTGGATGGCGGAGCGCTCCCGCAAAACTCGTTTGTTGGTCCACGGGTAAGACACTTTATTACCCACACGCAGATTATAAGGGATATCCACTGCTGGCTTGGTTTGGTACTCGGTGTAGAGGTTGTTGTGTTAAGTAGCAATGGTTAGGCGGTAAGTAATGATTAGGTCGTTGTGGTGGTGGGTTAGGGCCCCTACCCATTATGCGGCCAGCCGGATTGCAGCCAGCCGTCCGGTCAGCCGCAGTCAAAGATATGTATGAAAAAACTGTTTCCATACACACTGTGATGCGGCTGCCGCACAACCGCTCCGGTCGCTCGCAGCGCTGCGGCCCGACTGACTGACGGACGGCTAGCCGGACGGACGGTCACTGTACTGTACACACTACGGCGGTTGGGAAGTCTGCGGTTGCTCGCCATTGAAAGCGCACGACGGGACGCTCTTGGCAGAAAATCTCAGCTATGGATTTCGATGTAGAATAATTTATAATTCAGATTCAAAACAGGCCAGCAATCTGGAATTCGAAATCCGCAGAATACTCGTCCATCTTGGAAATGATTCGATTGAAACCGCAACCGCAACGATCCATACGCACTGTCCGGTTAGCCGCAATGCGGCCAGCCGTCCGGTTAGCCGCAATTGCAACCGCGTCCTGCGGCCAGCCGCTTCATGGGTATGAGGCCTTAGAATCTATCTAACCGTTAGATTATGCAATGGTTGCGTGGTGGAACACGGAAGGCTCGGAGTCGGGCAATGGAGCAGCGGCGGCCGCGTCGTCGTCGCCGGCTTGGCTTGCGGTTGCAACATCCACACCTATGAAGCATGCAACTTGTGCATCGCTGAAAATCCATATTGATTTGAAGTGTTTGTTAAATGAGCATTTCGCGAATACAGTCAGCATCATATAACTGAGCACGCAAGAGTCTCAGAATGATGTCATCCATGAAGACTATTGGTACAGATTTTTATCATAATTGGGCTATTTGAGTAGTTATCTTGAATATTCTGTTCACATAAATCACAGATGCTCACAGTACCTGCCTACCTAACTGCATTATTTTTATTTATCTACCTACCTACATGGAATGGTCGACTCTAAATCTTTATGGGCTCTACTCACGTTGCAATCTGTCTCGCGATTTGTTGCTGCAACTTGTATTTCTCTCTCTGTCTATCTTTCTGTTCTGTCCTTCTCTAGCGGTTGCAAGGCAACCTGCCTTCTATGAGTTGCAGCGACAGGTTGCAAGCCAGGCTGCATCGTGAGGAGAGCCCATTAGTTAGATCCCTACATCTCATTGCAATTCCTACTAGGTTTTCATATCTTCCACACAAGTCAACGACCGAGCGATAGGAACGTCCAATGTAGCCTAAGCACATATTTATGGAAAATTATGTTCGTCAATTTCCATATGATAAAGACATATTGCCGTTTTCTCCCATTCCATCGAGCCACGTTAAACCATTTCGCCTTCCTCGTTGCTGAAATTATTCTTCAGCTTCCTCCTCAAAGTGGTGAATTGTAATCAAATCCATCGGGCCGGAGTTGCGTATGGAAATCGAGTAGCAATAGTAAATTACCTATATCGCTTCCAATGTCGCAAATTGCCAAAATTGGTTAATCGGTGCGTTTCGCATATTCGAGTACCTACTTGCCGATAAAGGACTCGAGGACCATATTTCATTCGAACATATTAATTAATAGATAGAATATGTAAAAAATTAGGTTCATCTGATCAAGTTAGTTGTTCAGAATAATGGCCCTAGCAAACCTCAAATTAATAATTAACCTGTTGAACTACCTAACCCCTCAAAATACGGCTACCTTTCTGAACTACGTGTTCAGTTCAACCTTGTGCGGTCGTTCCCCCGAGTCGAGGGTGCGTCCTCGACTCGACTTGCGCAAACGTAATGAGACAACCGCCAGCAACTGTGACCACGAGATATCCTGCAAGGTTTAATTGCACTCAAAGTTGCCTCATTCTTAATATCGCAGTCATAGGGGTCAGAATTAAATAAACAGTTGCAAAACAAGATAACTTGAGATGCCAGATAAACATGACGTTATACGGGAGGACCATAAGGTCAAGCTAAGTGAAAGCATTATGTTCAGTAACAATGGATGGGGACTGTATTTGAGAGAAGTTACTTATCTACAATTTAAGATCTTTCTTGGACTAAGCGCGGGATTTTGTAAACAATGTTTTATTTTTATATATGGCCACCAATTAGTTAGGTAGGTTACTCATTAACTTAGGCGGAGTCTTTTATTATCTAAATCTGGCCATAGCCACAGTTGTGATCATTGATGGTTGACATAAGTCTACATAGGTAAAGATTTCCATGGTAGCTAAATTTTTTTTTTTTGGCTAATGATTTAATAAACAGGTGTATGGTAGATGCATGCAAGCAGGTTTTGTTTTTATCGATGTTTGCGTCTAAAAATCGCCGAATAGTACATTATGCCTGATTATCCCATTAGATTCTTCGCATAAACTTTAGGACAGTTTTATACATGTTTTGGAAGATAGCATATCATGCGTACATTATATTTGTATAGCTTGTCAAATCTGAAATGACT
This sequence comes from Argyresthia albistria, assembly GCA_963457715.1. Taxonomy (NCBI): domain Eukaryota; kingdom Metazoa; phylum Arthropoda; class Insecta; order Lepidoptera; family Argyresthiidae; genus Argyresthia; species Argyresthia albistria. The sequence continues at coordinate 8,257,796 of OY735262.1, forward strand.
CCCTGATAGCTCCCATCATTTGCGATATGCCTGTGTGTGTAAAGTTTGAAAAAGCTCAACATCTCTACCCGTCCGTTAGATAATAATCCGAAATAGATAGCATGACGAAATCTTAAGGTATGGGAATAAAAAAAACCTTACTAATCTAATTTAAAGCAGTTTGGGAAAAAGCAAGGGGCTTCTAAGCTATCAAGCAAGGAGACCTATCTAAGCTACCTATATCATAGAGTAAAGATGCCTATATTGCTATAATCAAATTGATTCAATGTAATCATATAAATATGGATGTAAAAAAGTGAAAACGACCATTTATAATGTCCTCATATAGTTTTATTTTTTATATAAAAATCAAATGCGTCCTTTCATTCGTCATCTCGTTTTAAATACGCTACTTTCGCCTTGACATACTTACTGCAAATATTCAGAAAATAGCATTGGCTAATTACGACATTTAGCTAGCAATTATAACTATGTAAATTTTAATTAATATACATAAAGTAATTATAATACATTGTGTGACATTGGATACAATATTCCATTATCCATTACATATCGCAATCTATGGAGTTTAATCTAATTTGAGATAAGTTTTTAGAGTTTACATATTTTACACTTTATAATAATTACGTTACAAATAATTTTTGCTACACTTTCAATTATTTATCCGAAAGCGGAATCACAAAAAAGCAAGGAATACATCTATAATAAGTACGAAATTAGATCCTTAACTCATAAACAGGTGGCACAATGAAGATCTAGACAAGTTAAACAATTTACCAACTATATTACACCGCTATACATCCATACATGAAAATATGTACGTCATATAAACAACAATATACACAATAAATAAATCATGGAATGTTATTATGATTTTTACTTCTTTTTCGTTCATGACTCATCGATCGGAATAAGAAAGGGCAAAATATAAAAATAGAACAATAAACGTGTACTACGTTACGATAAATTATAGCAAAAATACTTCTTATTCATAGGTCCCATTTGGCTGACAAAGCCGGTTGCCGCGCCTTGAAATGGCCACAGCGATACAAGTCTTACCACTTACAGCTAAGTCTTCACAACGTTTGTCAGCCAAGTAGGACCTAGGCTTAACAATATAGGCCACATGAGCGTATGACTCGAAGGTCGCTGAGATTGCACAATGTACGTGTAGTGTCGACTTGCCGACTCACTCAATGGCGTCCTGGCACAACGCACCATCACTCACTACACTTTTATTCTTCTCTCTATCATCCTTCGACGCGGTTTCTGAAAAAAAGAGAAATGTTAGAAAGGAAGTTGTTAAAATTGTGTGAAGTTTTACACGACTAAGCGATCTTGTTGAGGAAGGGGGGGGGAGTGGCCCTCGACCTACATTCGCCCCCATGTTTACGAGGATCGGCGGCATGGTATTGTGGAAACGCGATGAGCAAGGTTCTTTTGTAATGCTTGCAATAGCATGATTTACATTGAACCATGCATGGTCTGAAACTTGTTGACATTCAGTTCCTAATTCGGCTCTTAGTAGGTAGTTTTATGGCCGTATGCACAGAATGTTGCCGAAATGAAGTGCCGCTTAAATATCATACTGGCGCAGTCTTTTCCCGAGTGTGAGACAGAGACAGCATGACTTGGAATGTCCATAAAACTTTGAGACGTTGTTTGTGTTGTGTCCAGACTTCGGACCCTGTAGTTTGCTAGAGTAGTCTGCTATCTAATCTCCTGCCTCGTTCGTGTGCCTACCTGCGTCTGCTAGTGCGCCTCGGAGTAGAGCGTGGTCGCGATGTAGGTGGTGGGCACTGTGCTCTCCTCGTGCGTGTGCCTACCTGCGTCTGCTAGTGCGCCTCGGAGTAGAGCGTGGTCGCGATGTAGGTGGTGGGCACTGTGCCCTCCTCGTGCGTGTGCCTACCTGCGTCTGCTAGTGCGCGTCGGAGAAGAGCGTGGTCGCGATGTAGGTGGTGGGCACTGTGCCCTCCTCGTGCGTGTGCCTACCTGCGTCTGCTAGTGCACCTCGGAGTAGAGCGTGGTCGCGATGTAGGTGGTGGGCACTGTGCCCTCCTCGTGCGTGTGCCTACCTGCGTCTGCTAGTGCGCCTCGGAGTAGAGCGTGGTCGCGATGTAGGTGGTGGGCACGAAGCCCTCCTCGTGCGTGTGCCTACCTGCGTCTGCTAGTGCGCCTCGGAGTAGAGCGTGGTCGCGATGTAGGTGGTGGGCACTGTGCCCTCCTCGTGCGTGTGCCTACCTGCGTCTGCTAGTGCGCCTCGGAGTAGAGCGTGGTCGCGATGTAGGTGGTGGGCACTGTGCCCTCCTCGTGCGTGTGCCTACCTGCGTCTGCTAGTGCGCCTCGGTGTAGAGCGTGGTCGCGATGTAGGTGGTGGGCACGAAGCCCTCCTCGTGCGTGTACTGGCGGCGCACGCGCGTCCAGCCGTCGCCCGCGTCCGTCTCCAGCACCAGCAGCCGCTCGTCCACCTCCATGCGCATCGTCGAGCCGGTGCCGTTCGCTGCGGGAGGGCACACGTTAGTACACTCGTCACTCTGAAGCGAATGGCTGGAGAGAAAAAGCCCCAAGACTTGGATGTATCTGTCGGTGTATAGGTGTTGGGACCAGTCCTTCCTCGTAGAGTAGGGAACCTGGTGTGGTCTTCAATAAAAGATTGGACTGTATTTCACGTAGGTAGGTTGTATTAAAAAAGATGATGATGTCGAACACGAGGTTTTACAGAAAGATAGCCGATGCAAAAAGTGACAGCTAGGATGACAGATGTCAAAGGCGTTTGGTTTCACCAATAGGAATCATTGCTTATGTTTATCATCCTTATCATATCTTGAAAAATGTCAGTAGAAAGGTGATGATTACGCACTCGGATCCCGGAGCCCAACCGATCTAATTCAAATTCAAATCCAAATTCAAAACGTCGTGGGAATGAATGTAAGCATTGTATGGGGTAAGTTGGAAGAGTATTTTCTTCAATATCTACAGGGTGTAACAGAAAGGTGTAGTCATATTTTAAGGGGTTGTTAAGGACATCATTCTGAGCAACTTTCACTATGAAACCGATTTGATCAGAGCAACTTAAATTTTCACATCTCTATACAAATTAGCTGACCGCCCGGACCAAAACGTATGGAGCAATGAAAAATAAAGTTGCTCTGATCAAATCGGTTTCATAGTAAAATTTGCTCAGAATGGTCTCCCTAACAACAAAAATATGACTATACCCTTCTGTTACCCCTGTATAATCTTCATGATCGTCCCTATTAGCTCAGTAGGTTCCATCGGAGCCATTAAGCCTAGCCTTCTAAGCTCGTCCCTCAGTCTGTAACAAAAAGAATCTCTCCAGCAACTCACCTTCGAAAGGATACAGCGCCTTGCAATACCCAAGCGGCTGTAAATCCGGCTCATAGTAATACTCCCCGAACTCCTCGTCATCTTCGTCTCTATGGTCATCCCCATTGGGCAGGTCCCCGTGTTGCTGCGCTAACTCCCCGCCGAGCCCGGACTCCGGCGAGCCGCCGGTGGCGCGCGCGCCGCCCCGTGCCGCGCCCGTGCCGGCGCCGGTGCCCGTGCCGGTCGACACGGACGACTCGGAGGCCGAGCGGGAAAGCGACTCGCTGTTGGACCCGATGCTGGGGGGGAGGAGTTAGTTAACACAGGGGGGTGGTGGTGATACAGCGAACTGATCGTGCGATGGTTAAAGCGGCCGGATGTTTATGGTTCATAATAATAATTTGTTCAGGTAAGAAGTTAGGCACATAGTTGTAGTTCCCTATCCGAAATATTGCCCCAATTATCGCATGGCATGTAGACGCGAATTGTGTTCATGAAGATAAAAACTCTTAACCACACTATTTATTTGCGTTTCCTTAGTGCCTTCACTTCGAACGCCTTTAGACGGTGCCAAAATCCGAAAACACAACGCTAGCACGCACCCCATCGAGGATTTCTTAGTCACAGTCCGCAGAAAAAACAACAGCCTGCGATTGAAAAGAAAGAAGGAACAAAAGAATGTGAACGTTGGTATCTTCAGTAGTTAAAGGTAACCACCGTCCGCTGGCCTCCGTTGTGCATACCTCGTGGCCTGCGGCGGCTGCAGCCCGTTGGTCCGGGCCGGCTGGTGCGGCGCGCCCGCCTGGCTGGTCGCCTCCGCCAACAGCTCCTCGAACTTGCTGAGTTGCGCACGCAGCTTCTTCAGCTTGTCGCAGCTCTCGTTCAGTTGGCCTGCGAGAACGAATGAATGAAATATTTGTAGAATGTAATTTGTATGTAGAGACGATAAGAGGAGAGGCGGACGGCAGCAAGAAGTAAGGCCAGACCAAACAATTAGGGGCTGCACAGAAATAGCTGCAGATGATGTGGATAAATGATGACGTTGGCTTGCTCGCCCGCGCGTTTGCCTCATTATGACATGAAGTCGGAAAGCGGTTGGGTCAGGGAGCACTTATCCAGTGGAGAGCGTATAGATACATTTTCATTTGAAACACAACTCACCAATTTACGGGCGGCGGGGGACGAGGTAAGAGAGCTGTGATTGGTCAGCCGCTGCGAAACTGTCTGGCGGCCCGTCATCGTACATAGGTTGCGTATGTTTGTTGAATACGCATTACGAGCCGCATTCCCCCGCAGGCGCAGTCAATTGGATATATAGTCTCTGGGTTGGGCGGAGGTGGGTGGTAATGTCCAGCTATTAGCTTGGACTAGTAACCTGCTACTTCGGCCGCTATCTTCGTGGTCTATGTTTTTACTCACAGTCTAAGTTGAGTACTGCACAAGCTATTGCTCCAAAGGCCAAACATGCCATTAATGAACTAATGGGTTATTCAATATTTACCTTCTACTGACAGTGGATTTCCTAGTGTGGGATTTGTTTCATAGACGCCTTTCATTTTCATCAGTCCATCCATAGCGGCCTGTTCTTGTGCAACCTGAAAATACAACTTCTTTTTAACTGAACTAGCAACTAATAAATAAGGGATGTCAAAAAACGGTGTTTCCAAACAAAATTTGCTGAAATCCGAGCACAAAGTTGTAATCTATCTATCGAGGTCGCCTTCTATCTAACCAGTTATTATGATCTAGTTGAAAACGGCGTTTTAATACTTTTAACATTTAAACTGCACACAAATTGTAGTCATTATCGCGGCAACTACGTAGAGTTGTTTGCTATATAGCCAACTATTTCGGTATTGAAACGACTGCTGTTTCTGTAGCTGTAAATGTCGATTGTTAGACAGTGTTAAAGTATTTCGTGCTGTAAGTATGGTCACACATACCTGTTTGCTTAATTCCTGAACTTTGGCCGCTAGTTTCTTTCTCTTCTGGTTCGGTGGCAGGTCTGAGTAATCCTCCTTTCCATCCAAAGAGATATTGTTCTGGAACACATGAGATCAAGTTAATTTACTATACAACTAATGCATTTTACCAGCGTTAATTACAAACCCACAATCCATTCTAATCTAATGAAATATCTTTTCTCCGTCTACAAATATGTATAAAAATCTAATAACACTCTTTTGAACTATACTTCATAATTATTAATTTAATTCATCTGGCCTGTAATGTTCTCAAACTAGACTCAGAACGTAGCCCGCACATACTGATAAGTATTCCAATTACACTATGTGCTAACGTTTTTACATGACACTAGAAGTGCAATATTATATGAACAAATACTTATGATAAATACATCAAGTATGACTAAAGCATTTGCGTGTTAGCCATGAAAGCTGTGCGTCCAACAGATACGAAAAACCACACCAAACTACAAAAAACGACACATAAAATACCACAAATTTAAAAAGACTTTCGATGAAAAGCTTATAAAAAAACTCTAATAATATTTATTGATGTTAAGCTCGTTTAAGTTTGGGTTGCAGATTACAAGAAGGATCCTGAAGAATAAACGTTATACCGAAAGTCCCTAACAAGGCAACAAAACCAACCCAAGCACGAAAGCGACTGACCTTGAGCGAATGGCACGCCTCGACAATCTTCTGCGTGGGTTAGAAGACGCGACAGCAGACAGGGGCAGGGGACAACAGGAGAACAAATGAGAAATGAATGCGAACCAAAGACATAAACAGCTGAATGCTCTGCTGCTCAAGTAAGGTATAACTTATATATGCCATCGCTCATTCTACACTACATTGCACTGCAGTGCCCTGTAATATCCTCGATGAATGACAGCATATTTTTGAGTCGGCAGCTTTGAATCCAGGCGTACGGGCTACGGTTATTTTGTGCGCATCAAAAAAGTAGAAATTATATCATTTTGGCGGGACATTGCTGAATTGTGGTCAATTGCAAGCAACCGCAGCTAACTTCATGGACACAAATAACCGTAGCTCGTGTGTAAGTAGCGCAGACAACACAGGGACATTGATGATTGATGAGTGCGGTTTAAAGTAGACACAGAAAGCTAATGTTGCTATCCCTTATTCTGAAGGCAGTCCTAGTCAGCTTGGATCACCAGAATATGTCGAGTTCAGAGTGTGCAATCAAATTGTCCAATGAAATAGGTCCACTCATTTTCTGAGGATTCAAGCAATATTAAGATATTATATTACAGCATGGAAGAAATAGACTGTGGTGACGTAGTATTTAAAATCCCAGTTAAATAGTTAGAAAGTATGTACGTATATATGTATATCAGTAATATAATTTAAATGAAAAGTTGATGGACACACTCTGCACATGAAACAAATGGGGCATGAAATGATAGATGGAACAAAAATCATAGCAAGTGCACAAGCAGCCTGCACCATGCGACGTCACTCCGGCCCTCCACCACTGGACTTACATGTTCCATATGCGCACGCGCACCGGCCACCGTCAGCCAATTATATCAATGACGTTATGTGAACCCATTGTTAGGGGATGGAGGGGTAGAACACAAAAATAAATTAGTATACCGCCGACAATACATATAATATAATATACTCCGGCCCGCGGTCATGAAATGTTATATAATCATTTCTGAATCAAAATAAGTTTAACCTCTTTTATAAGTGAGCAATTACATAAAAGTCAATATCTGAGCTTTGGCTTCTTTAGAAGCATGACTTGTCATTAAAATAATATATTGAATTCGCGATGTAAAGCAAATCGATTCATGTCAGTATGGTTACGACTTTACCTTCATGCTGTGTAAGTTGGAAACTGTAAATTGAAACTAATACATAGTGGAAGCGGAAATAAAAGATAAACTCATGACTCATTCATGACTGCGGGCCGGCTGAACAAATAACAATAACAAAGTACAAAATATAGTACGCAATATGAGGCAGTAGTAAACTATAATGTAGAGCACCGTATGACTATTACACAATATAACTGTACTGTAAAGGCTGAATAAATAAAGGCACTTTCAATAGAAAAGCATGCAAACATATGCTCCAGATCAAATACAGATAAAAATACGACGAAAAAGCCTAAAAAGCTGCATAAAACAGTCTATCATAAAATTATGATAATAGCTATATTTAACTCATAAAGAGACTCATAACGAGGAGAAACGCACGCTTGCTAGTCGTGTAGCCGAAATAATAGCGCGAATAATAGTATTATGGAGGCGGCGACAATCTTACGTAACAGCAGTAGTCGCCGATCTTAATATCAATAACTCACTGCCTTTGACGATTCCGGTCACAACGCCTCTGGTAGAATGGCTTTGAGAATTATATCATCTACGACGTGGTTTCGCACAACGATACTGACACGATATCGTTTAGAATTTATCTACTATTGTTTACACTGTGCTCAGTTCGTACTTCACAGGGACTACAATTTAGGTTACTCCCATAAACTGTAGAAATGCGACAGTTTGCAATGTCAACTTATCAAAAACTGCGTCAGTTTAGTTGTCGATTTGATCTCGCGACAGTGTGCCTCCGTAGTTAGAAATAGAAACCGCAGAGATACGCCGTTTTCCCACTGCCGCCGTCAACGATAACAACCCCAGGAAATGTGTCGGCGCCGACGCCGTCATGTTTACTATGGCCGTTCTACATGACGGTGGCGGTGGACAAACGGCCATAGACTCACCCTAACACCGTGTCAGGAGAATGGCGGACCGGGCGGTCCCTAATAAGGGATCCTAACTTATCTTATAACAAGGGTAACCCTCATTCATGCTTAAAGCTGGGTTCTTTTGTCCGTTCCGTACCTCCGTTTTCATCAGCATCGCGATCCAAAAAAACGGACGCTCCCGTCAGGCTAATGCCGCGGTCACGTCAAGACAGTATCGTTTCGCCATTGAACAGGGCGAAACAAACGACACGCGAATCTTGCGATGGATCGGAATACGGTACCACCGAAACACCGAACATGTCCGAACATCTCCGACCCTGATACGAAACGAAGGCACGGAACGTAGAAAAGAACGTATTTGGACGCAGCTTACTACACACACACACTTGCGGCAGGGGCACCTCACCTTGTTACTGCTAAACAGCGCCAGCAGCCCTCCCCGCTTCTTGCTCTTGTTCCCGGACACCGTGTTGCCGCCGCGCGCCGCCGTCAGGTGGTAGTTGTAGTGCGCGGGCGGCGCCGCGTGATCGGTCGTGTCGGTACCGCGCTGCTCCTCGAACGGAAAGTCCTCGGGGGGGAGGAAGCCCGATTTGTACCTGTCGATCACGAGTTGCGTGTCCTGGAATAGGGGGGGTTTATGTAGCGACTTCTGGATTGGAGAGGAATATGACACGAATTAACAGAGTTACAAATGCTCATTTGTAATCGGTAATTGAATAGGATTTTTATGTCCTAGATACCGAATAGCGCTCTCAAGAACACAGGGCAAGGCAAAGAAATGTGGCAGCAATTAACAGGGTTACAGACGTTCATTTGTTTTTTAGCAGAATGAGTTACAGAGAGACGTCCGCAGAATGAGTTACAGAGAGACGTCCGCAGAATGAGTTACAGAGACGTCCGCAGAGTACAAACCAAAGGCACAAGTCGATTGTTATAACAACATTCGATCCGTTCTGAATTTCTGACTCAGGTGTTTTTGGAAGGGAATGTATTTATAAACATGAGTTTCCCTATATCATCAAACAATAGTGTTTCCAAAATCCATTGTCGCTTATTAAACAGCCACTTTGATAGGTACATCATATCGATACCGAAACACACGAATGCATGTGTTCAGAGGCCGTTACGTAATGTTTTCACAATGGCTTCCGATAATATTGATTAGCCGATAGTTTCGACACAACTTACCTCCTTTTCGTTTATACTATTGGCCGCTTTGTCCATTCCATCCAGGCACTGCATTACGATTGGAGCAATTTTTCTTTCGACGTCGACCGAACTTAGCATAAAGTTCTTTATGTTTTTGATTCTTTTCTCGTCTAGGTCCTGAAATAGAAAGATCAATCATTAGCATTGGTCAATATTGGTCTGCTCTACACTTTTTAAGTTTCAGTAACAACCAAGCAGAAACTATCAAGTGTTGTTGTTCGTAGTATCTTGGCTGTGGAACATTAAAAAATGTCGCAGAGATGCGTTTTCCGAAAATAGCATCGTGTTTAAGTTATGTAAATACCTATTTGACCCGGTTGGCTAGGCGCCAATGGAGATGCATGCTGCTGCATTTGAAATGGGGCATTATCTCAGAGTTCACAAAATATTTCTTGCTAATCATCATCAGTGTGCGTGCGTGACTGACGGAGACGTACACACACACTGACAAACGGAGCTACAACCAATGCCCAAGCTAAGTCTTCATTTGCAATAAACTATTAACCGGGACATTTAAATGTCACTTGAATAGAGTTACAGGAATCTGTTCAAATGGTTACTCAAGCTTAGATGTTTTGCCAACTGGTCATTAAAACCAATCGCATAATGGATTGCATATTGTATGACATAATGTGTATGTCTTGGTAGGTTTAATATAGTCAGTTTATAACATTTCGAACTATTTCCACTGGTTACAAAGGTCATCATCATCAGTAAACAGAAAGTAACAATGATTTAGACTTCGTGCTATCCGCTTGTGGAACGCACTCCCCTGCACCATCAGTGATAGTCCTACTCTCAATATTTTTAAGAGTCGTGTGAAGAAGCATTACCTGTCTTTATAGAATTATAGGTAGTATGTATAGTATTTATTAGTTTATGTATATATTATATAATATACTTCATATTTATTTATATAAGTATGCACTAGTTTATGTAGTCTATTGATTTGTAAGTAATTATTATATGTATTGTACACATGGGTCTACTCCTGCTCAGCAATCCACCTGTCTCATCCCTATTTGGTTTGCTGGAAGAGATCTCTTATTAGAGATAAGCTCGCCTTTGTACACGTTTTCTATGTTTTTTACTGTCCTATGTAACTGTTTGTGTGCAATAAAGAAATTATGAAATTATGAAATGAAAAGGACAATCATAAAGAAAATAAATTATGATTTATAGTATCGGCCGTTCGCCAACACGGTTAACATAGAGGACGTACAGAATAACAACAGAAAATAATATAGTCATAGGAACTATTCAAGAGACAAATTAAGGGTTTACTTTAGGACTCTACATACATCAGACAGGCAAGATTTTGTAAGATATCTTTGGTATCCCTGCAGCACTATCTACCCAATTTCAGGAAATCATCAACTTCAAGGATAATGAACTCGGATTCGAAAAAGGCAAAGAGTCAAGAGTCAATAGGTTTTGTACTTTACCTGAAGTTGTTTGAAGACATGCGGTTGCCTCTGTTCGTAGTGTTGCCGCTGCGCCTCATTCGTCTTCCTGAGCTGGTCAGCATACTCGTGCTTGGCATCCTCGCATGCTTGGCTTCGTAGCTTCATGTTCGCTTTGTGCTTCTCGACATCCGCCCGACTGCAAGATAGAGGGTTAGGGGTGAGCAGAAAGTGTTGTCCCGAGCAACCCACTAATGTAAGAGTAGATACTTCTTTCTGTTACACCCTGTATTGATGTTGATACGCAGGCTGTGTATAGTGATTGTTATGGATTGGAATGGCCGTTGCGTTGTTTGTATCAATCGCGCTAGTTATCCAATTGATAAATAGATATGTCTATTGTTGATTGAAATCTTTCGTTGATTAGATAATGATGCTATTACCTTAGTTGACCTGTAAACACAGACGTAGTAATGCGCATTCCTTTACCTTAGCTATCATTACCAATCTAGTCTAGAGCAACAACAACTTACATTTACATTTACATACAGGTACATAGTATACCCTGTGTCGTGGGAACCAGAAACTGCGACATCACAAACATGTTACACCCGAGACCTAGGGTTTTTTTTATTCAACATAGCGTCATCCCTTTTCTCATACGAAAAGACGATTCTCTTTGTATACTAATATTCCGACGCCTGAGGCTAGGTACATATGTACACAACCATCCGTTATTTTGGGAGAGGCTTTGGCAGGCGTATGGATAAGGCGGAGAATACCATATAAAACGCACTGCGAAGCCGCGCCACGGGCAGCGATTGCTAAATCGTACAATAGCACTGAGATTTGTTTGTTTGAGTGGCGATGGCTTGGCCACGTAATGAAAGAACACCTGTCAAAAGTAACCCTCAAATGGTGCCCAAAGGGGAAACAGAAGAAAGGTCGCTCCAAAACAACGTGCATCGGAGAAAGACGCCGCCATGAGCTCAGATTGGAGCAGATGACCCAAGATCGGAACAAATGGAAATCTGTACTGAGAGCCCTATACCCCTGCTGAGGGGTGGCAGGCCTGCGCAGTGCAGGCGCAGGGGAAATGCACGGCCCGCTCAACTCGGCTAGGTGCGGGCACTACTACCCCCTGATGAAGAAGAGGGGTGACAGGATGAGATGATGATGAGGATGATGAGATCTGTTTGGTGTGGGGCTCACCTCAGGTTGAGGTCTGCGTCGGCCCGCTGGAAGGAGTCGAGCGCCTTCTCGGACTCCTTGGCGGCACGCTCGTACGCCCGCCGCGCGCGGTCCAAGGCCCCGATGGCTGCGTTCATGGCCGCCATCTGCTTTGCGCCCTCGCCGAGGTGCAACTGCAAGTGTGACCACAACTACACTTACGGACTGTGCTCTTGGGGTGCTCCTGATTTCCAGGTTACGAATAACTAGAATCCTAGTAAGGCTTCGGCACTCAACCGGTAGCAGTAGCGTAGTGGGTGTCAAATACAAGAAACTATGAATGTCACACCAGGCGGCGCGGCGGCGGCAGGCGCGGCCTCATTTCATTTGAAACAGTCCGCCGGTTACGACCCGCAGGTGACGCGCCGAAGTCTTATGTATGATTGAGCCATGCTCTACGCAGGTTGATGGAGGAGTGTCAGGCTAGATATAGAACAGAATTAATTATACGGAGCCAAGTGTAAAACGGAAAATCTAAATATCTAGTTGTTAGTTAGTCTTCGTTCAGAGTCTTAACACATCACGTCATGGTATGGCATGAATCTCTTAAAATAAACAGTTGATTATTCTATTTATATCCCAAAACAGCTTATAAACTTACTTCACAGTTACATAGTTGATACCATTACGAAACTTTGTAAGAGGATAGCGCCGATATGCTGCGGTTCTTATAAATTAGAAGGAAGCCAACAGGCTTGCCTATGAATATGAATGAACTAGGTGTGATTTAAGAATTAATATCAATAAAACCAGCCGGTTGTATAAAATCAACATTACGATGTATTTATGCGTATTCGATTACGATTACTCGAAAAGGTGTGCTCGGTTAGGAAAAATGCATATCTAATTCTATTAGTACACATTATTGATATAGGCGCTGGTCCTGTCCATCCACCTACATGTACGGCTATCGATAGATAAGTATGACAACACGAAAGCAACTGATAAAGATAACAATAATTGTGAAATCTATACCACTGATATCATGCAAGCGGTCAACGGCATTGCGATTGTTTATTTTTTGTAGCTAATCGGAAATACTGATATGCTCATTGACTGCACTCTACATTCGGTCATTGCAAAAATGTCGTGCTCTAACAGCTGTACTAAGTGTACATTCAAAATTATCATATCGCAGAAATCACTTAACAAGGCTTATATATAGAAACTCTTGTTATCGGCGATTCTGTCACTCAATTCGATAAAAATAAAAGCTGACAGACCTGGAAATTGAATTAAACACAACACTTTACCCTACCTACCTCTACGGAAATGAAACATAGCGCTTTGATTAATCAGCATGTACGAAAAAGAGTTATCCTTGTCTCGCGCCCCATCTTAGCACACATTAAGAATGTGACAACATTAATCCACTCACCTTCCTCTCTTCCCGTAGCTCTTTCGCGAGCAGGTGCAACTCTCGGACGACATTTGACTGAAGGTTCTCAGCTACCACCTCTCGTTGGCCGGCGAAGTCGCCTAACTCTTGAAGGAGTTTTATAAAGGCCTTGCACGCTGTGTATCTGCACAAGTGGAGGTGTGACTTAGTATCGTGCTGGCACAGAGGCATCATAGTAAAATGATAGCTGCAAGTTGTTGCATATTTTTCAGGGTCCATATTTCTACTAGACGAGAACGTGCTCGGTCAAATTGACTTGTGGGCGTGACTGGAGAAACCTAGATGTATGATTAGTGCGGTTAATTTTATCATTAGGAAATCCCAGAATCCGTTTCTAAATAATTAGCTAGTGTATATCCTGGTATTAAGAAATGTCTGTTCAGCAATAAGGCGCCTACACTGTATTGCAAACTGTACAACACGGACAGTACATATTAATGTTTCTGCAACTAGTTCGTCTGATACCCGTAATTAGTTGCGGTCAGACCAAGGTGCATGCATCCACCAGTCCCGAGGGCAAATGGGAAACAACACAGCATCTTGCAGTTTAGTACACGTAATTAGACTTAATTGGCGGCGGCGAGCCCAAAACAATAATAACTGTTGCGTGCAGTCACGATTTTAGTGAGTGTGCGAAAGAGAACGTTCTTAAGTGTTAAACTATGTGAAAGTAAAATCTTTTGCAAAATTACCTGCCCAATCGGTGTAATTAATCATTCACGAAAAGACGCCTAAAGTCTTGCAAGAATTCTTACTAAAATACCTTTATAGCGATAGCTTATTGGTAGGTATCCAAGTTAATTTGATTGCAAGTTTTTAACGAGGCCAGAACCAGTTCAAATGTGGCGTTAAGTATTATCTGGCAAACAGACGTTTTTTTTACCGATGAGGTTCTATCTTTAGATTAGTCTGTTTGCGGTAAAATACAGGTTGATGCGAATCAGCAGATTACAACACATAAAGCTACGTGATCTGGATAACTTTATTAGTATAATAGTCACTTTTGCGAAGTAGAACGTTTGCTGGCCTCGTGAACTGTGGACTGTAACAACCTTGGTTTGTGTGCCAATTGCTAACATAAGCTTGTATCTATAGCCAGTCTGCCAACTTGGATCAAATCTGGAACAAAGCCAAGAGGCTTCCAGGGAGCTCTGGTTGATGCGCACAAAGAGTTAATTTAATTAAATATCTAAAAACCTTAAGAGGAAAAGCATTAGGATGCGAGCAGTAGCACCCTGGTCTGACTAACCATCTTTAATTGTACAGTAAACCAAGCAGATACCGGTCAGCTATCTGCTTGGCTGACTGTACATAGAACATTCCATTAAAGAACTCTTGTCCCGTATGTTGGACGGGTGCACAGAAACAACGTTGAATACTTACTGATATTCATCCTCTTCTTTTCTTTTTGGTTGATAATTTTTCACAAGCCTCCTGGAATAGAAAGATAATAGAATTCCTATTAGTATTACATGGCGTACGGCAGACAGAGCGTCTATCTGTTTATTAATAGCCAAACAGACTCTCACCCGGATCAACGTCATTTTATAATAATTACCTAATATTATCACGTGGAAACGGTCATTAACTATTCGGCAAGGCATCAGAATGAAGCGAGCCTGCAGTGAAAGTGTTTTCAACATATCCAAACTGGTGACACCGGTTTAAAATGCTCAGTATAATGCCTCACTCGACGAATGTTTTAAAACGAGCAGCGAGCGAGCATTTTCGCTTCGCGTGGCACTCGCAAACTTTTTCTGGGTTCATACCAATTCGAAAGCAGCCTTCAACACAGTGACATAAGATAAGATAACAGAATGCATTACACTAATTCTTTGTCAACATTATGTTCAAAAGTAAATATGTGAGACATTACGAGGCATCCACAAGCAGTAAGTATACATATATTATACTCTTGTAAAGTAATCACCTGAGTTTTGTTGCATATTCTAATTCTATCGCGCAGCGCTCCTTCACAAAGTTACCATACTTGTCTAAAAAATCGATTCCTTTCTGTGTGTGGGCGGCTAAGTTATCATACTGATCCTGTGGACAAGAGAAAGAACGATTTTAAAACAACATGTCGAAGTATGTAAACAGGATAATGAGTAATTGGGGTCAGCCCGCTTAGTCAGGTCGGGAGTCGGGAGGAAACTGGTGGGTGATACGGCAGTATCACATATTATAAGATTACGACGAGGTCTTACAACGGGAAATGACAACATAAGACCATTTATGTGTGATCGGATCGTTCATCAGAGTCATCTGCCTAAGTAACCCGTAAACATGATTAATTATCTGGGTCCCTTTATTACGGGACGTCGGAAAACAACCTCCCTGTCTTCCACAAAGTATACTTTGCTATACATACATCAAGTTTTCGTTGTACAGAACTGTTGTATTGTCGAACCTATTCTGGTGATTATATCTCCATGATGATATTTCCATTTTTCTTTCACAAAGGGAAATCAAGAAATCTTAAGAACGCATCTCTGAACACAACAATTAAGTTCAAGCCTCTCAGGCATCAGTTTTAATAGGCTTTCCCATATTTCCCATTGCTGTGCAGTACACCCGCCATAGGGCACAGCGCGCACGTAGGCAGATTGCGCGCTGAGATAGATGCGCAGCGCACGCGATCCGCGCCGCGCATGCGCCCTTGACTCGGGACGAGGCACCTCGGGTGCAACGACACCGACGACCGGCCACTTGTGCGTACTGAATGAAGAGGGATCAATCGGCAAGAGGCTTCGATGGGAGGAACAGGATTGGCAATCGTTCTCCTTGTTTGTTGAGCCGGCAAGCTATTTTATTACATGGACAAACATGGCCAACCCAATCAGACTCGGTATGCCGAGGTGCTTTATTTTATTACTCGAAGGAAGCGGTAGATCTCTAATCAAGCTTACAGGTACAGCTTCACATCAAATGTTTATCGGGCCATACAGAGTAGATTTTAAAAATGTTTAATTTAAAAGCAGATACCAATTTACAATACGTTTTGGAAAATGAGCATGTTATGGTCGGCAAACCCCAACTGACTAAGCAGCTAGCAGGATATGGGCGAGTTATGTCCCTCAATATTGCATATAAGGGTGTTATGTATTCAGTACCTCCCTCCTCTGGGATCAAGATAGTATGTTGAAATGACACATTTAGTACACTTGTGACATCGCCATTAGTCACTTTTCAACCGACTTCAAAAAAGGAGGAGGTTCTCAATTCGACCCGTATGTTTTTTTTTTTTTCTATGTTTGTTACGCGATTACTCCGGCAATTATGAACCGATTTGAACAAATCTTTTTTCGGCGTATAGGTAATACCTCAAGGGTGGTCCCATTGACACCAGGTCAGGATCTGATGATGGGATCCTGGAAAATTGAGGGAACTCTTCAAATATTATAGGCAGACCTATAGTGATTTTTGTGTTTTTCATAATAACTCGTGCAAATGCACATGGTAAGCATAATATTGTGATGCGGAACTGCTGATGAAGACCACATATGGCCACCAGATCTGCTCAATACTAGGTACAAACAAATACAATGCGTGGCTGACGGGCAGGCAACGCATAGCCTAAACCGGTGGACCTAGAGCCATGAAACTTTGTACAGAGGTTCCTTAGTAGCGTGGGGTAGCACTGAGATGGGATTTGACAAAATTAATTCCCCAAGGGTGGGGGGATAAGGGGTTACAGTTTGTATTAAACTCAATCTAATCAAATAGGGTTTGTGGAAGTCGGTTTTTTCTAAAGTTTACTTTTTGTTTCAATTATTCACTAGTGAAGCAGAATATACATTGGTACTGTTTTAATGTAAGTAGAGTATCTATTACATTGTTTAGTAATAAGTACTAATAAGAATAAGTAGATAACGGGTAAGTTAACACACCTCAGTCGCAACGCATCGTATGACAAATTGTAAGCGATATGCATTACGACATAAGAATAATTCGATTGCTACATATTTAAGGTACAACATTCTGATTTGGTTGAAAAGTGAGCGGAGAACAGGCGTGGGTCGGCCAACAGTCGCATGATATAAGGGCGTACTTACACAATAGCGCCAAAAGGCAGATAGAGCAGAACGGATGCATGCAACATGAGAATAGTGTATATGCAGCCGGAAATGGGAATGCATTGACCGGTATGAGAATAGATTGCAGATATAAAGATAATTATCCTAGCTAGAGGCGAAAACAGGATACAGTTAATGTAAGGTAGTTCGCATTGAGAGGAACTTTATTATAACAATATGTATGAATATTTTGATTGGATCGAAATCAGAAATCGCACTGAGCGAAACTGGTATAAAGTGAATATGAAGCATATGAACACACATATGAAATATTAATGAAACCTACGATTAGTTAGCTGCGGGCGCACAATGTAATGACGTCTTAATGGACCAGTTATTTTTAGCTATGACGAGAACATTCCTAGCTGCTATCAACAAAAGCTGTTTTAAAATCGTAACGTATATATGTATAGACGAGAAGTAATACTGCCCCTGGTCAATATGCAACAGAAGAAAGTAATCTACGAGCACACAATAAAAAATATGCAACTCTACATAACAAAGTAATAACACTTCTTTTGATTTATGGAGTGTGAAACGACATTTACTGCCAATGATTGCTGTAGCAACCAATTACTAAATGCATTAATACCCATTAGAAATCCTGGCGGTGTGGTAATAATTTACATACCGCTACCTTTTACAAGTTGCAGAAGCGATCGCATTGTATGTAAAGTCACCTACGAATATAACAATGATTATAGCTTATTGCTTTATCATTTGTAGTGTAAAAGTACCGTTCGCGTCCTCGATATGACCGAGCACTAGATAGGACTCGTTGTATATTCCACCGCAGACCCTGGTTAGGCCCCGTTACTCCTCCAACAGCTGTCATTGGATGTTATGAGAACAATAAGTATCACTTGGACATGATACCGTGCGGGATCATGGCTGGCAATCAATTAAGTAGGTTGGCATTTGAAATGAGTGGTTTTTTGTAGCGTACAGTATTGTTTTTGTGAGAAGTGACCTGCATGGTCGTTATCGATCGGTGTCTTATTGCTCGACAGGGAACAAAGGTGCCCACAACTCTTAGTTAGTTTATCCGTAGACATAAAAGGTAGATACAACTTATCAAGTTCATCCAAGTTATGATAGCCTAATTACATTTAAGAATCACAGCTTGCTGAAGTACCTGATTCTGAGTCGAATTCGATTGCAGATTGTAGAATCAGCAATATTGTCTCGTGTAACTCCCAGATGGTGTCTCGTGAGGGTTCGGTATGGCCGGCATACACTATCAAGCCTATCGTCAAATCGGCATGACTGCAGCGTCAAGCGGCTTGATCAAATCTGCAGTTCATCCATATACACCACAAACGATCAGTTTGATTGTCAAATCGGCATGACGGCGTTCAGTTGAAGCCACGGCGTCAGACGTCAAATCGGCATGATTAACCAATACACGGTCAAATCGGCTTGATCAAATCGGCATGATCAAGCCTAATCAAAATTCGATTTTGCCATCAAATCTAACTGTCAAGCCAAATCCACTCATACCCACGGTCAAATCTAACTGATCAAATCGTTCGTCAAATCATTCGTCATGACGATTTGACGATAGGCTTGATGGTGTATGCCGGCCATTAACCGAGGTTCGCAACACCGCCGCCGAGACGTGGGTGAACAGGCCCCGGCCGTGACAGCCACTACAGCCGAGAAAAAAAACTCTGCTTAGAGCACCGAGCCTCTCTTAGGTGCTTATTAAAACAGGAGTTATTCCTGGAGCCATTAAACGCAGCCAGTTACTGGGGAGAGCCGCGAGAAACTAGTGGTTAGCTAAAGCTGTACTTTGTGTATCCTGTGTAAGATTCTACACCCTGCAGTGTAGTATTACCACTCGCGAATGTGTAGGGATGGAAACACAAAGCGAGTTCCTTGACAGGCAACCCTAGTAACATCTTAGGATTAGTTGCTAATCGTATGGTGCCTGAGTTGAGTGAGGTCTGTCAGGGGAATACAAGTCACCTCAATTTTTAACCGAATTCCCAAAGGAGGAGGTTTACAATTCATCCGGATGTTTTTTTTATGTATGTGCCCCGATAGAGCCTAGACGGATGGACCTATTTGGAAAATTATTTTTTTGTTTGAAAGGGTTTACCTTCCCATTGATCTCATTGACACCAGGTCAGGATCTGATGATGGGATCCTGGAGAAATCGAGGGAACTCTTCAATTATTATAGGCAGACCTATAGTGATTTTTGTGTTTTTAGTAATAACTCGTGCATTTACTCACGGTAAGCCTAATATTGTGATGCGGAACTGCTGATGAAGACCACATATGGCCACCAGAACTGCTCAATACTAGGTACAAATACAATGCGTGGCTGACGGGCAGGCAACGCATAGCCTAAACCGGTGGACCTAGAGCCATGAAACTTTGTACAGAGGTTCCTTAGTAGCGTGGGGTAGTACTGAGATGGGATTTGACAAAATTAACTCCCCAAGGGGTGGGGGGGACAAGGGGTTACAGTTTGTATTAAACTCAATCTAATCAAATAGGGTTTGTGGAAGTCGGTTTTTTCTAAAGTTCCCTTTTTGTTTCAATTAATATTCTTATCGATCCATTTAGCGTGCGAGAGGCCTTCAAGAGTATGACCCAATCGTAGGCTCGGGGAAAAAACCGGCCGAGTGCGAGTCGAAATCGTGCACTGTGGGTTCCGCATATAATATCACGTCATGTTTTGTGAGTATAATGTATAAACATCGTGAAGAAACCTTCATTACTCTATAGCTGCGGCGATGGGCTAACCCCCTGTCACGCAAAATGGAGTGTTGAATAACGGGCTAAAAGTGGGCACAATTGTGCTACCCCGTATGGAAAAAGGCGTGACGCTATGTGTTAAGTATGTTATAATGTATAATGTATATGGTTTTCAGATTAATTTTCTTCCTTGTGCTGATAAGTAGGTACTTGCTTCCTGCTTTTTATGATTCTAGGTCAAAGGGAATCCGAAGTAAGGAAGTGCATGAGAATTCCATTGCTAGTATCAAGCAAATTCAGATATGCGACATCAACGGCCAAATCTTTTGACTACTTTGACCTAGGAGTTTGATATTTTTACAGGGCCAAGGGACCACCGAGCTCCGTGATTGAAAGGTTTTAATTTCAGCTTGATACCTTTACTCGTTCCTGTAGAAAAGGGGTATTGACAGACGGAGAGACGGACAACGAAGTGATACTTTGAGGATTACGTATTTCCTTATAAGCTACGAAACCCCAAAATGCCAGTAACTAGTCTAAGTGCCGTCACGTCCGTGGCCGTTGAAAAGGCAATTGTCGTAGGCGGCGCCCTGTCGCGGAATGCGCACACGCACAACAGTGCCAACTACTGCCAACCCATCAGTATGCAAAGCAGGGCCACTGCGCCGCGGACATGTGTACGTCACCTACCGGCCACCATAACTAATTATCGGTATTAAAATCGCTCAACATAATAGTGACAAGATAGCAAAACGTGCTGAAAGCATCTAGGACAGCCGACAACGCAAAGTGCGGTTTCGGCAATCTAACAAGAAATACGCATTAGCGTTTATTACTCTGACCGTTTTCATCAGAGTAATGTCTAAACCTAGCTGTACACGCACCATCGTAAACCTAGATGTATAACAGTAAACATTTCTTTATGGTGGTGGTGTTTCATTCATTCTAAACTTAAACACATAATATATCGTCACGCCATTTTCGATACTGAGAGGCAGAAGCACAATTGTGCCTACGTTTGACTGTATATTCAATATTACGAAGAGGCTATCAAATGGCTGCTCAAACTGCCACCTTTATGAGTTGTGACGTTGACGACAGCGACCGAACGCTAAATAAATAAATATTCAATATTCCATTTCACGTTTGCACATTCCCACCGCTAAACTGAACACTTCTGAATATCTGTTACCAATAAATGTACGTGAAGACAGACAATGTACACAGACATCTCATTAGCGAACCTAAGTTCAATGAGAAATGCACTGCTAACGTGAACCTCATTTGTGACCCTTATGTCTTTTGAGGAAGTCCAAATTCCAAATTCCAAATTATTTAATGCTACATTGTGGTTGTAGAGTTCTTAAAGTAAGGAGGTCCCAACAATGACGGTTTATGAAGTTTCGTCCAACATACGTCAAATCAAACACATCATTCACTCACGCCCTGTTCAGCTTCATAAATGAGACGGAGCGTCGAACAACAATATTCCACATGTCAGTAAAATGTAATTTCGGAGTACGGTGTAGTATTTGGCACAGTCGCCGGGTGCACAGATGTCGTTGAACCTGACAAAGAAGTCAACTTTACTATGAAACATAGTGTGTGGCGTGTCAATAGCCGGCGATTGCCACACATGCAACACGCGACAGTCAAATATTTCATATATGCAATTGAAAAAACATTTCACCAAAAGAAACATCGTAAAGGAGGAAGTCTCTATCGCTAGTTATTGCGTTGCAGTTAATTTATATTCCACTCAGTTTCAGTAAACATTGTGATCTAACTGTGGGATTGGACGCTACCTTTACGAGAGCGGTAAGACCTTGGCTCTATCAGAGAGCGTCTTGCTTGCTTGAATGCCAATGCCATACATTACGTTGCGGGGACTGTATCAGATAACGTCCAATAGAAGGATATCTGACCCATCGATCAATAACGACTCGTCGTATCAATTCAGACATTGTCGGACACTGTTACAAATTGCAATAACCTTTCGAACGATGAGTAAAATAATGCCCTTTGGTGAGTCGATTGCGATTGCGCCACGGACGTGGGAGTCACACAATCATCATGCAAGCCGGAAAACGGTGAACAGTGTTTCGATTGAGTTGAATCGATGAATCACTCCGGAGGAACGCCCGCCTCGCCTGTCCTTAGCTGATAATGATAATCAAAACTCATTATGACTCATCATCACCTAATCAGCAAAACAATGACCGCTGCCGTGATAAGATTACATTACACTGAATCAATAAGATTGTAGTAGTAATAGTAAACGTATTTTAGCGACTTATCTGAATCTACCAGACAGAAAACAACATTTCTAAATCATAAAGCACTGAATGTTGCTTTATGATTTAGAAATGTTGAAATGTTCTACATAAAGCAACATTCAGGAGACTGTCATTCAGTATGCAGCAGTATATTATATGTGAATTTTACCTCGAATGACGAGTCAATGCAATATTAGCGGTATTAACAGTGTCAGAAACATCCGTAAGTGATTTGTCCTCTCGTGGCTCAATCACATTTCCGATTATCTGTTAAAAACTTTCTGTTTCGCAGTGATATTTAGGTCTGGGTTACACAAGGGATGGTTTTCACCTTGAGCAATGTATAGCATTATCGTCAAAAAAAATCCTCTGTGGATATGATGACTCACTAGTTGACTATATTTAAAAGTAATACCACCACCCTCGGCCCCGTAAGAAACGGGTACATAAATTTTCATAGTCACCTAATTAACGGCAGATCGAAGTTGGGTCGTACTCTCCAGAGGGGCTCCGACACATCAAGTAAGTATAGGGTGTTCTGCCATGCGGCAAAGCAAAGTGAGGACATAAGAGTCGGAGGGAGGCTAGGAAAGACCTCAAGTAATTATCAGACCAAACCGCATTACTACATGATGTAATTTAAAGGTAAAAGTTTTCATTTGCACAAGACCGTTGCACTGTAGATAACTCATAAACCTAATACAAGTTTACTTTCAGTTTTTTAGTTTACTGAATTATGAATTATTCTCCTAGCTACCTACCTTAGAGTTATATAAGGCATTCTTCTGGGTTGCACCACCATCACTCTGATCCGACTCAGCTAGCATAGGCAAATACGTCGCAAACAAACTCATAATGAATTAAAAATAATTGCACAATTGACACAACACACGCCCTTTTTGCCGCGCTGAATGGACACCAAATAACCAAACGCTACATAACATAAGGAAATATTGGCAGGTGATATGAAAATAAATGCGCAAGTATGTAGTGGTTATTTTATCAAAGGACGTTTCGTCAAATGTAAACACACATGTTTAAATAATGGATGATTTATTTAATCTAAACCCAACACATGATTCAGAGTATTCAACAAAGTATAAGTACCTACCTACACTACAGACAGGTGGACGTGTTGAGTGAGTATCGTTTTGGGAGCAACACTTTGGGAATTCTCAGCCTCCTCCTCCTCCGTTTAATGGACGGAATGGTCCTTAGAAGTCTTAGAACCACCTCGTACCATAAACCCACTAAACGTCCGCCCTGTATCGCAATTTAGTCTGGCTCCAACATTAATGAGACTTGTCTAGCAATCACATTACTGAGTTATGTAGAGTAATGCTGAGTAGCTTTAAATGAGCTGTGATACCGTCTTTACCCAAAGACCGATTTACGTAGACGATGACTCAGAGTTGCGTGACGTCACGGATTGTTTTAGGGTGGACGTGGTACTAGAATTAACAGATCGTTCGTGGGTCACTTCGTACTCCATTGGTTATTTATAAAGTTTACCTGGCCTTCTTACAACAAAAGGTAGGTTTGCGAGTTATATTCGAGAATGGGAATCGGTAGTAAGCCCGGGGGCTTTCTCGCCCCTGCCTGCGTCACCCTGCGTGACTCACCTCGCTACCACCTCGCCCCCGCACCCCACCTTGCCCCCAAGGCGAGACGGACAGACGTAAATAGATAGAAATGGATTCGAAAAACGACACGCGATATTTTGATACCACAGCCCTTCTTAGCGAGACGACCTTGTGCTTAATAATGTATTGGAGAGTTACAGGCAAACCGAGTCGAGGTTGATTGATTTTATGGCACATTTGATAACAAGGACAAATACGAAAACGGGATGGCGAAATACTAGTTTTAGATGTCATGCTGCATGTCATGCATGATTTAGGTGCTGCTGGATTCTAAACTTCATTTTAATAACATATCGACCATATTATCACTCGAGCCTACCAAAAGCTTAGTTTGATTCTGCGTCTTTCAAAGCCCTTCAAGCGAGCAAAAATCATTATAATGCTATACTATGCATATGTGCGTAGTATTTTAGAATTTGGTTGTGTAGTGTGTAATCCCCACATTGCTCGTCTTGAGAAGATTCAGAATAAATTTTGAAATCATTAGATTACAGGACCGGCACTAACTATAATGATAATAAAAGGCGGTGTGATAAATTCAATATTGCCTCCCTAGAAAGCAACGCACTTTTTTGGATGCCTCATTTCTATATAAATCATTAAATGACCACATAGATTCGGCATGTTTACTTAAGAAGGTAAACCTGTTTGTTAACCGCATCTCCTCACGTTCAAAGAAAACATTTTATTCTTCCCTGTATGTTAGCACAAATTATGCAAAAAAAACACATTCTTTCGACGGTCTCTCGAAACTTATAGCAAAAGACTGATAGATTGTAGATATCTTCGCAAACTCACTTCCTAGCTATACGACAAATAAAAGAAATTCTATTTAAGTAAGTAGGCAATTTAACTATACAAACATGCTCGAATATTTTCACAACTCTTTATGAATTGTAACCGATTACTGTTTGTTACTTAATTAAAATAAAATAAATAAATAATTGAAACAAAAAGTAAACTTTAGAAAAAACCGACTTCCACAAACCCTATTTGATTAGATTGAGTTTAATACAAACTGTAACCCCTTATCCCCCCACCCTTGGGGAATTAATTTTGTCAAATCCCATCTCAGTGCTACCCCACGCTACTAAGGAACCTCTGTACAAAGTTTCATGGCTCTAGGTCCACCGGTTTAGGCTATGCGTTGCCTGCCCGTCAGCCACGCATTGTATTTGTACCTAGTATTGAGCAGATCTGGTGGCCATATGTGGTCTTCATCAGCAGTTCCGCATCACAATATTATGCTTACCATGTGCATTTGCACGAGTTATTATGAAAAACACAAAAATCACTATAGGTCTGCCTATAATATTTGAAGAGTTCCCTCAATTTCTCCAGGATCCCATTATCAGATCCTGACCTGGTGTCAATGGGACCACCCTTGAGGTATTACCTATACGCCGAAAAAAGATTTGTTCAAATCGGTTCATAATTGGCGGAGTAATCGCGTAACAAACATAGAAAAAAAAAAAAAAAAAAAAAAACAAAAAAAAAAAAAAAAACAAAAAAAAAAAAAAAAAAAAAACAAAAAAAAAAAACATACGGGTCGAATTGAGAACCTCCTCCTTTTTTGAAGTCGGTTGAAAAGATAAAATGTCATTGACTTCATGAGATTTATGCATTTGTACGCTATGCACTGTATGTATACTTTACTTTACATACTTGTCTATGAAATAGAATAGGTAACATGAAATAACAAAATAAATGTAAACTAAACTACCTTGCAAGGACGTACCACTTCGGATACGTTAAAATTCTAATTCGAAAGTGAAATCAGAATACGAGATTACGAGATGAAAACCAGTAGTATTAATGATAATTTATTGAAATATAATAAAATAAAATTATACAGAAGATCCAAGTCAACAGAAGACGTTTCTACGCGTGTTTATATAAATTTAAATTTCTTTAGCATAGTAGTCTGCTTGATAATGAAGAGAATATCTGGGGACCGACCGACGGGCGGAACGGAACGGTCTGCTGACGAAACGTTTGATGATGAATAGTGTTGTTGACGAAAGGATCATAAGTCATTATTGAATTTAATCATTTATGAATTGGAATTAATTTAATTATTTAAATTTTGATTATGTGAATACGTTTTGTATGATGTTTGTAATTATTTAATTAGTAATTTTGTGTTTTGTTTGTGCCGCCTTGGCTCGTTTGCTGTAATGGCACAAATATAAAATGGTACCTATAAATAAATAAATACTAGTGGCTCTGTGAGCTGTAGACCTCGCGAGTATGTCGGTGGGAAAGCTGAACTGCTAAAACACATAAAAAAATAACCCAAATAATTTTCTTTCAATAACACATACAAACTTATGAATGTACCTGGTTACGTACATGCAGTATGAAAGTAGTCGCACCAATAACTTTGTAAACTACATTTCGCGATCTTTTATACAACCTATTGACTTTTTACTAAAATTATATAATCTGTTTCACTCTCATAGTCTTTACAAATCCAACGACACCTCATTTGTTAATATCCATCGAGCCGTTTGGGTTGTAGCGATTTTTTTACATTTTAAAACCCCATATCTCCGCCATTTTGAAAAAAATCAAAAAACTGGCTCGAGTAAAAAATTCTATTTATTTTTTCAACCTGCTCACAAAATTTCACGAGAATCTGTTCATAAATGCGACCTGTAGAGGAGAACAACCGGACATACAAAAGCATTTTTGCCCAAACCTGAAACGGAGACGCTTCGCTCGCTTCGCTCGCTCATCTGTTTCACTCTCATGGTCTTTACGAATCCAACGACACCTCATTTGTTAATATCCATCGAGCCGTTTGGGTTGTAGCGATTTTATCTCCGCCATTTTGAAAAAAATCAAAAAACTGGCTCGAGTAAAAAATTCTATTTATTTTTCCAACCTGCTCACAAAATTTCACGAGAATCGGTTCATAAATGCGACCTGTAGAGGAGAACAACCGGACATACGAAAGCAATTTTGCCCAAACCTGAAACGGAGACGCTTCGCTCGCTTCGCTCGCTCGGTCAATTAAATAAATAAATAAGTGAAACAGTCTGTCGGGAAAAGTTCTGTGACGATGTTTTATGCCGGTGAAATATCCAATAGTGAAACATAGTTGTGAAGAAACGAAGGAAGACCAAATGTTATGTTGGTGAACATTCCAAAGTAGAAATGACTGTTGGTGATACGTTTCGGAATCGTTAAATGTTTCTGTTATGGAGCATTTAGAGAATCCTAACCTTTAAAAGAGTAACGAATGTGCAAGTTAAAAAACTTGACTATATACAGAAACACGAAATCTCAATTAACATTAATACAGGCACATACAAAGGTACAGAAACAACAAAAAGGGTACCTAATGTAAATGAAACATCGCGTATCATCCAACTAACAATAAGACAATAATTTTAACATGCTTTTAAACTTTCCTTCCTCTTGCTGCATCCGACATGCAAACACACTTTTAAATCCCTTGTCACGTAACGATACAGTGTTACATGTCTTTCATTCAATCAAATACATGTTTATCACTGCATAGAATATAAAATACACGTCTTTAATCATACAGAATGCAGAATTAAACTCGATACAAAGTAGTAAAGTCTCATCCGTTTTGTAATAATTCAATGAGTTATTGTTTGGCGCCATTTGAACTGGTTCTAAGGGCTGACAGTTTCCGAATTGTGAATTTTAAGCCTATTACGAAAGAAAGAATACAATGAGTTACCAAACCTGAGCGGAACGTGCCAACCCGCCCATCGTAACTCCATTCTCCACTGTGGCGTGTTGTCTGTTGCCACAGAACTTCCCAACACGTACACAGCTTTATTGCCCCGAATTTTGGCACTTTCTACATGGAACAGCGCTTTGTTCTACGCACGTTTGTTACATTAAACTATTACGTTATCACTACCGACAGACATTATAATGTCAACGGCACGTCTATTTTGTTAATCGCATGTGAAAAGAAAGTATTTGTTTTCATCTGTCGTAACTGTTTCATGGGACTCGATTCAAATGTGATTTATTTTAACGCCGAGGTCTAATGTCATTTTACTCTTCACTCTATTTGCCTTATGCTCTATTGTCTTGAGATAAATACACAACACAAACGGAACCAGCTGAAAGTGATGATTAATGCGGTAGTAGTATTTACGTGAAGGGCCTTCAATTCAACGTTGGGCAAATCGTGGTGACTTGAAAGCGGCTCTCTCGACTACATAGCAAGTAATGTGATGCATATTAAATTATGTAATTTCATTTCAGTAGGCTACGCAATCAGACAGTTCCCTAACAAACCTTTCTTTGTTATGGACGAGTTACAACGCAAACAATAATTTTCTTGTGTTGATAGCAAATTACAGTCATAAACGTGTGGATAATTAGTGTGATATTACATGGGTGCGGTTTTATGTGGATGTGAAAGTCCACGATACCAATACGGCGAAATCAGTCGACTGTGTCCGTCATGTGCAAATGCTGCGTCGTGTATCACTTTGTTACGTAAGCTAGCCGATTTAAAACCTTCATTGCACTGCATACTCGTTTATAAGCCGCGCATTCCATCAGCGCAGAAGAAAGGAGAACAGTTATAATATAAAGAATGCAGACTATTGCAGATTCCAGACCATACTTCAAATTGTTCTCTCTATACATTTTCTCAACGCGCTGCTGTTATATAATATTTTAGTCATTCAATTCTAACACAACAATCACAACGCTAAAATTTTCATCGAGTGAAGCTCAAGCCCTCTCTCGTCTGACCAACCTACATATTACGCCGAGAAACATCCACATGAAAAACCATGCGCCATCCTACATGTGTGAGAAAATATGACAAACAGCCGTGCAATTTGTTTCGCTCGTTAGTATCGGTTATTTTATTTGAAATTGCTGCTTACTATGCAACTGTAATGTAAGTGCCACAACAGAAACTTGTCCGGGGCGAACTCGACTACATTCCTTGTAACGTTTGCACATTTGGATCAGCTATTTTAGAGTGATTTTATTCAGAGGCTCGTGTTGGTTTCCACGGGCCAATGGGTCTGGCTCTTAATTATGTATTTTTTTACTACTGGTGGCAGAAGTTGGTAGCCGCAAAGCCTACAGGCGAACAATGGTGGCTGAAATGAAACTGGCTTCGTTAAAGTTACACAGAGCGAGCCTCACCTCGTACTAACGAGTGCGCGCCTCTCCACGTCTGCACAGGAAACGTGTATTTATGAACTGCAAAAAATGAGGATTTTTTTCCCATTTCTAGTATTTTCCTGGCACCGGACGGCAGGATCGTGACTAACGATGGTGCTTGCGTGAACAGCTCATGATTATGATATCGATCGACTGACCGCGATGTAAATACTTAGTAGGCGACTGTACAGGACAATAATGTAACTACTGCATAGAAATCGGTGCCAAAAAGCTTCGCCATTTCGCCAGCAG
This sequence comes from Argyresthia albistria, assembly GCA_963457715.1. NCBI lineage: Eukaryota > Metazoa > Arthropoda > Insecta > Lepidoptera > Argyresthiidae > Argyresthia > Argyresthia albistria. The sequence goes on from OY735262.1 coordinate 8,287,189, forward strand.
GTAATGTTTGGTGGTGAGAGTTTTTATGTAGAGTAGAGCCACAGTCTCAATAAAGCATCAGATGAGATACGTGGGAAGAGAAGCGGGTGTATTGTGTAGCCTGCCTGCGCTTTATAACAGTCTTTTGTCATTCTATTGCTTATTGTTGCTCATAAAAGGGCTTGTTTCCTGTATTAAAACAAATCATGGATGTTAAACAAGATGTGAAAACATAACGGAATGCGGTAGAAATCAATACGTTTTCTAATGAAAGGTTAACCAGGAGCTTACCCAGAACCTTTTATCGTCAATTTATCGGTGAATAGAGTAGGTAGAGTGCTGCAAGTCAATACTGCACGCACCCTCTGAAGGGACGCAGGAATTGGATTAGTGATTGGCCCCAACCCAAGAAGAGCCCTTTGTGAAGGGTAGCGAAAAAGTATTGCACATAAATCAGTGACGTCTTCGTAGAACGCGGAAATCGGTTTAAGAGCACTTTTCGACATTAAATATATACAAAAGTTTGCAAGGCTCATACTTCTTTCTTTCTTTCTTCTTTTATGACTATGTATATACGTGTATATGTGTGACTTTGAGGAAACAATTCTAGAATAAGGCCATTGCACAAACAAGGTCAATACGACAGCAGTATAAAACACGACATGTCGTCAACTCTCAGTTAAGTATACTCCGCATTATTATAGTTATAGTATTGCTGTTCCCGGAATGGTCTGTCTGTGCGCAACACACAATGGCCTCCTACTCCCATTCGTTATATGTTTGTGGCTCAAGCGCGAGCGCCATTGTAGAGACGCGCACTTCCGCTCTCTCGCGGAAAAATGTGCATTGTGCGCAGTTGCGTATGCGCACGGGCTTCAATATTATTTATTCATAAACAATAGTACAATTGTGTGTACAATACTCTCAGTTTGTAAACGGCAACATTACATTACGTTTCAGAATTTGTTGTTTGCGTCAATCATCGGTCAAGTGTTGACACACTTGCGCACGAAAGACACTCAAAATTGCACTTGAAAATCGAAGAAAACGATGAGTTTGTAAAGTGGAAGAAGAATCGTCCGTATTTACGCTTCAGTTCGATGTGCTTTTATTAGCCATAATAATCAATTGACCCGTGATCGGTTTCTCGATGTACAGCACGCTGATATGTGTTCAATTAGGACGCGCAGTGCGCACGTAAACAGTACTTCAGCCGGCTCCAGTCTGGCGCAGCCGCGGCCGCCGGCACAAGAACCGTCTGTTCTTGAAGTCTCAATGTGAACAACGCAATTTACGGAGACCGTAGCGCGGTCACTCAACCACGACTGTGCTGTAGCTACAGTATACAGGAGAGGTCACGGGTCAAGGACGGAGAATCAGACATTCTCCAGGAATGGTAATGACGCCGCATTTCGGTTGAGATCGAACAAAGTGAGCGCGCAACGAGCATCAATTGACTCAACAGCATCAATTAACAATTTTATCGTCGTGATTCGGAATCACAGCGCTGTAAAAGGTTCAATGTTCATTGATCATGTGGTTCGAAACAAAGACGAGAACATCTTGGAATATGAAGTCGGATGGCACAGTGTAGTGCATAATTTCACGGTCGGTCGAGTAAGGGACCGGAGGGGGAAATCGACCGCAGCAGGTGTGCTTGTCGTTGTAAGTTCAACTGACCCGAGGCTGCCAGCCAACTTGACAGCTGAACGGCATAAGCTTATGATAGCACACACCTGACAACTGAAAACCAGTTTGGGACTAATTAAAGCTAGAGTAACTGAACCAATCTACCTACATTATGTTAATTAATCCATGATCGTATTCTGCGACATCATCCACTCGCACAAAGAATAGCTAATTTGGGTGCTAGTGCATATTGCATTATCTTTATGAAGCCAAAGCGTGTTCTTAACACCGACACGACACAGTCCAAATGGCCCCCATTTTTGACGTCAGCCAATGCCGAAAACTCTCTCACAGCGCTATTTCTGGTTACCAAGACGCCGGCGCCCATTTTAGCTAACTAAACGGGCAAAACCGTAAGGCATTCTAAAAAAATTTATTAGCTACATATACATAGAAAGCTATTTCGATGAATGAGTAAGTAACAAGCAACCCAAGACCGTGGTTTGGTTAAATCAATAATATTTTATGTCTGGCTTTGGAGCGTTCAAAGAACCGTTTGTTTAGATTCAGGCGACTGAGTAAGTTCGTTGCTGCCTTCGAGTGCTGGGACCTTCCCACGAGAAGCCAAGCATGAACTGAGGAGCATAAAGGACTGAGCAAAAAACGCCGATATATTTCCTTATAATGGCCGGGTGGAATTAAAAGTCTTGAACTCTTTGTCAATACAAAGCTTATAATTGAATACTACAAGGAACTCATTATGAAGGTCAAGAACTGAACATTTAACCCTAGATTGTAGATGAGATCCGTTACTTAGACAATAATCAAAACCACAACGAACCCATTGAGAAAATATATCAAATCTTGTCATTCCGGACAGTAACTCCAAACAGGTACACGGGCAAGCTTTAGATATGACAAAGACCAAAGATGAACGCATATAAAGCCTAGTTTGTCAAACAAGGCTAACCGTTACCAGTTTACCGACATACAAGGAAGACCCAAATGGTCATGTTTTACTCGATAGGAAGAGCGAGAGTGCATTAACCCACATGAATGAACGCAGTCTACAATTAGAGCCATGTAATGTAACGCCAAACAGCTTTCTAATAGAGTGATATCAAAATAAAAGGTGCAGTGAAAATTTAATTGCAGCCAATTAGACGGAACTGTGCTGGGAGAACGCAATTAAAATTAACATTTTTTATTTATTTTCATTTGGTTTTCACAGTCAACGTATTTTAGATACGCTATCAATGTTAGCGATTAGCAATATAATATCGAACGCTCATATATCGAATCATAATAAATATCAGATCACAATGTCGCCATACCTGGGTAAGGTCGACACGACAACTGGTGATTCACTTCCACCCCAGAAATAACATGATACGAGGTCGTCCGTCAGTCAAGCACATGTGTGTGTAATGTCTAATTGAGGGGCATCGTATGCACCGAGCGGCGCGTGCCGGCATCGAAACAAAAAAAAACATTACCGAAATTATACACATTGTAAAAGTTCAAATAAACATGGCAGCCGAATGAACGAGGGTTATAAACAAAAATATTCACCAGGTGGTACCAACAGCACGACAGGTCTGAATAAGAAAAGTAAACAAATAGGTATCTGCAATTTAGAATGGAAATGATGTTCCCATGGCGTGTGGTTAGAGTAGCAAACAAAAACTCAGATCAATTGGAAGATATAGAAGTTCCCAATAGCGTTGCAGTGCAGACCTGCAGTTGTAAAACAGCGCCCATGCAGTCGACTGAATAGCAAAACATGCTAGGAACAGGTGACGCATTCACTCGTGGTCCAGAATCAGCAATCAGCATGCAATAACAACAAATAGGTTACCCGAGTAGCTAGCTCAAGCCACTCGCTATGATATCGTATTTTAGACGGTAACTCCACTGTAGTATCGTATTAGCCCATAAACAACTGCTATTAGGAATTACCCCACTTCTCTACGTGCTTGTGGGCGGGTAATTCACGAGGTTAGGTGTGGCTCCATCGAATTAAAACCTTTATAGAACTGGTTTTACTATCTTGCTTATAGTTTGGTTTCAACAAAAGTAAATTATCGAAAAGGAGAGTTCTAGAAACAAAACATTGAACAGTTTCAGGCTAGCCAGTGCGCAGCTGACGTACCTTTCACAATGGAACCTTGAAATGTAATGTTACTAACCAGTTGAGCACATCAAGTGTTGGCAATGCCGTCTAGCGTCCGAAGGCAAATTCTCACGAGACTCGATTGAGGCGAAGCGTAAGCATGCGAGGAATTCCCATTGAATACCTACTATACGAATACACGGAGTGGTAACAAATCACTCGAACCAACGCATACTCCTCTTGGTAGGTAGAAAGTTTAAAGATGTTGCCGTTTCAAGGCAACACCAAATTCTGATTTCCGAATAAGCCTATCGTAAAATATAGGAATACCAAGATATTACAGATATCAGTAGCTTTCACTTAACATCCAACTCAACAGATTAATTTAAAACAAATTAATTTCCAATCATAAAGTAATCCAGCAGTACATTCAGAATATCAACCTAACGAGCGTAAATAAAAAATGGCTGTTGTAAATCACGGAACGTGATGATAACTGGAGAATTCACGAAGAAAGCGTGCTGGAAGTTGCGAGGTGGAGTGAGGCGTGACTCGTGGTCGCTTCACCCACTTGGTCCACTCACGCGCCCGTCGGACGGAGCCCACGGAACACCCGGCCGGCATACACTTTCGCTACCCGTACGAGAACAAACAGTATACATCCCAATTAGCGACATGCTTACAGAAATGATAGGCACTCAAGCAGATAGCCCACTTTATAGTGCGTAAAAATAACTGCGTAGCAAATACTTTCTGATGTTTTGAACATAGCCAACATTACGAGTTTACTTTTGAGACTGTTGCCAAAGATGTTTCATGAGAATTGGCACAAAAAACCCCTTAAAAAAGTCTACGATTTGATAGCATCAAAGATTCTACAGAGAGTTCATGAAACGCTCTACGCTAGTCGTTTTACTAGTCTGCAAGAAATCGTAATATAATCTAGAACCAGGACACATAAAACACGTAGAAATAAAGCCGTCTCCGCAAGATATGCGGAGTCAACTAAGATCAACAGACTCGTAAGAACTAATCATAAAGAAAGATTAGTATCTTTACTTTATGTCGTTGGGATGTTGTGAAAACAAATCAACCGAGGAGAGCAAGATGCCAGATCGAGGCACTAAAACTTTTAATACTCAACGAGAAAATAAAGCGTCTGAAGATTCTTTCATCAAATTAAAACTAGTCACCGACGAAGTCGCCATTAAACATAGAGAAGGATTGTTATTAATTTGCGATGTCCACATTCCTTGTAAGTTAACCGTAAGTACCAGCATCAGCCATCTTGCTCGGGCTAAGCTGACCAACCGGTTGGGCACCAACTCTTCCAGGCACTTGCGACATGTCCTTATATGAAGAAAGAGCGAATTTCATGTGCACATATTTAAACATGTTTCCATTGCAAGGCAGAGAAAGGATTAAAAGAAAATTTAGTGTGCCTACATACACCAACTGAAATTTAAACAAAATTAAATCCAATCGCACTATCTGTGCTGGAGTTGCAATCGTATAAATTTCTATTGCTGCAATGCAACGTCTGAATGTGTGGAATCAATCGAACAGGCGTACCACAGCACGAAAAATCAGAGATTAAAGAATATCACATCTCCATACGTGTTCCTATCCTTAAGTTGTTATCTTATTAAAGTTCAAACGCATATAATTTCATAAGCCGTTAACGAAGCCCTTCCCTACTACCTCAATATAAATAAAATGATATGTTTGGGCTGCAGCAACAGGAAATCGATCCAATGCCAGGGGCTAATGGCTCTGTAAACATCAGAGTAACGGGCATTAGACAGCCCTCACTTCAACTTGTGATCGATTGACGATAAAACTATTTAATAGAAGCTGTTATATTGGGACCGGCACCCGCATTCTCCAAGACATCATAATTTGTAACAGTTATGCAGTGAGCACCGCAATCACAAGCCACCTATTGAGCGGACGACCAAACTGTTGAACTTTAGTGGAACAAAAAAACTGAAACGTGACAAACGTCTCGTGGTTGAAGAAAAAGATACTCCCGGTACTGAGAAGTATAGATGAAGCCACAAGTCACTAGAAAGATAAGTGCGGGACAACAAAACAGCGAAGAAGGTCTCCAATCGTGGTTCGGACGTCTGGCCAAGGCGGATAGCACCGTTTATCGTTTCCGCCGAGATGCCGATTGCAGGCTATCTCAGAAATAAGGATCACCAATAACCCGGCGCAATCGAAACAAAGGGAATACAAATATAATAGAATACATAGAGATTATACTTGACATTACTTGGGCAAAGATGTTTCTGAAATCATCAGATATAACAGTCAATTAGATTAGACACAAACAGTTCAAACCTTCGACCCTTTCTGCTCCTGCGGAGCTATTCAGAATTTCAGAGCATGGCCCACCTGACGGATGAATGTCCTCTATGGTCGATCGAGGGAGGGCTGCAAAAAGTCCACTCCGCTGACGAAGAGGCCATCGAATGGCTGCTCAAGCGACAATAAATAGTTCAAACAGGACAATATATATATATAGAAAAAGTGTACAAAGTCGAGCTTATCTCCAATAAGAGATCTCTTCCAGCAAACCAAGTAAGGATGAGACAGGTGGATTCATGACAATTCATCGCCATTCATATACATAGTTAGTGCACACAGGTCACATTCGATAGGTAAAATATGAAAAGTAGCACATTACCCGGCGGCGCTCGTCAATACGACGCAACGTACGCTCTACAGATTGCATAACGGTTACTTACCTGAAAGCAAAACAAAACTCATTAGCACACGTATTTACAATACTTGATGTCAAATCTAATTAACTAAAAGTTCTGTTGCGAAACAGTTTAGGCTTCAACTATCATTATCATCATCACTATTATCTGGGTTAACAGAAATAAAAGGCAAGGGAATAACAAAGCCTGCAAAAGTTTCCAAACCATTCCCACGTTTCGGATTGCTAAGACATTTGGCAAGTGTCAAGCAATCGCTGTCATCAACACATCATCTACTCGAGCTAAAGATATGGGCTTGTGAGAGTTGTGAGACGCATGTGAACGACCTCGAACTTGAGCATTATGGTACTGAATTATACTGATAGAGTTGGTTGGCATGTGTAAACAGAAGCGCGTTATGCGGCGGCGAATGAAATTCTTACATGCGAGAGTCTGTTTCCGCGTCTGTTGCGCCGGCGCACGTGCCAGCCAACAACCGAGAGAAATCGGACAACATCAACACGATAATTTCTCCGTAAGTGAGTATAAATAAACTCCAAACGTTTTTATGCCTTCGGTAAACCGTTCGCAGTGAGTTGCAAGATTGTCCTACCTTAATGCTAGTGAAATGACTCTAGATTTATCAAGTCACCTGATTACTCGTTCACTACTCGCTTGCATGCCAGTGGCATTGCCAACATTTGAAACCAGTTGAGATTATAGACTACGCTCTTATTCATAAACGTCCACTAAACCTATTACTAAAATGCCGTTAAAATTAGTTTCTCTTCCTCTTTCACATTGTTTGTGAAAAAGGGACAAAACACATTTTAGTTATCAAAGGCTTGATAAGTTTTATAAAGATGGTTACCATAGAATAATTGAGAACTCAGCCACAAACAATTCAAACTTGGCTGAACATAGTTACCATTACCATGCGTACAAGTCACACTCAACTAAACTGTAATGGTCTTAGCCGACACATTAGCCTGTTTCATGGAATCAACTAGTACCATGGCAGCTTGCTCTCAAGATAAAGTGCAGATAGGATCTGACCCGAATGTATACTCCTCGGTTAAGTACCCCGTGACAAGTAGACCTGTCTCTTGGACCACGATACTTCCTGCTCTGCTCTGGATCAGTGCAACAGCTGTATCTAACGGTTTTGTCTTGACTTTGAAAAGTAAAGACTGCGCACGATCCATCATTTTACGGAGTTCTACTAATGGATCATTCCGTTAACTCGAATCTTGGTCGCTTAGCTGACATGTGGCCACAGGGACTCGTGGCGAACATAATTAGGTTTCATACCTGAGAGATGATTGTCATTCAGATATTACGATGTTTGTGGTATTTTAGTTTATAGATATCTATAGTCGGACTCGCCCATGAAGAGTTCCGAGTAGCACAGCATCATCTTCATAATACACTAGCCCAATTACTATCATTCTTCACCAGCAAATACCTAATCACTTTGTTTTCATATTATTTGTATGAATTACAAAGTTAGCTTTGCGGTTTTTAATAATTATCTTAAATACTGCTTATTTTATTTTGTTCAAAACATTTTTTGTTGAAAGTGTGTATTGAGATACACAGCATACATTTTTTTTTAGCTTTTCACTCTCTTATTTTAAAAGTTAGAGGGAGGGGACACAATTTTTTGTAATTTGTAATTGTAATTTCTTTATTGTACTCACATGACAGTATTTTTTTCTTCGTTTTTTCCACTTTGGAAGGGTTTAAGGGTTGGAAACGATTTACTTTGAGGAAAAATGGTTACAGGAATCTCAACATCATTTTTACCGACCTATCTATAGAAGCCAACACATATAGGTTCGATGAAAATATATATTTTTGGGTTCAGTTCCATGTACTTAATTATTATTTTTTGTATGAAAATCGTAAAGCGGTTCACAGTTTACATCTATCTACATACCTACTAAGGTTTCAACTGTGTAATCCTAATAGATATGGAGTAAAGTTGCTGTGACATACGGACGGACGGACGGACAGACAGATTCGACGAAACTATAAGGGTTCCTTGTTTCTCTAGGGAACCCTTAAAAGGGTAGGAATCGATTTATCCTCTGTTTCAGAATAAATATTTAAAGAAAATACTGTTACGCGCCAACAAAAATTGTGGCAAAGATGATAATAATATAGTATATTGATCTATCTTTTATTATTAAATACTCCTGTCAATCCTGCGTTTGCGTGAAGAGATCTCTTATTAGAGATAAGCTCGCCTTTGTACATGTTTTTCCCATTGTTAAGTGTTATGGTAAGTGTGTATTCGTTATTTTGTGCAATAAAGTACAAAGTTAGTAATTCTCGGATAGTCGAAAGTTATGTTGTAATGCCGTAACATTATTTATTATTATAATCCATAATGCCAGTTTAAATTCAATACTATTACATAGATCTAGAGAGAGCGTAGGTTCAACATGGTTTATGGAGATATTTCTATTGGTTGAATTTATAGTAGGTAAACACATTTCCTTATTTTTACATACGGAGGTCATTTCACATTGCGTAACAGAAAACAGACTTTGACCTTCCGATTACCGTTAAAAGTGTCGCGTGCGAGAAAGTTTTTAATATCGTATCAATGCTAGAGTACTATCATAACAAGTAATAGATGGAGATTACAAGATATATATTACACAGTATGAAAATCAATGAATATAATTGAAACAAAAAGTAAACTTTAGAAAAAACCGACTTCCACAAACCCTATTTGATTAGATTGAGTTTAATACAAACTGTAACCCCTTATCCCCCCACCCTTGGGGAATTAATTTTGTCAAATCCCATCTCAGTACTACCCCACGCTACTAAGGAACCTCTGTACAAAGTTTCATGGCTCTAGGTACACCGGTTTAGGCTATGCGTTGCCTGCCCGTCAGCCACGCATTGTATTTGTACCTAGTATTGAGCAGATCTGGTGGCCATATGTGGTCTTCATCAGCAGTTCTGCATCACAATATTATGCTTACCATGTGCATTTGCACGAGTTATTATGAAAAACACAAAAATCACTATAGGTCTGCCTATAATATTTGAAGAGTTCCCTCAATTTCTCCAGGATCCCATCATCAGATCCTGACCTGGTGTCAATGGGACCACCCTTGATGTATTACCTATACGCCGAAAAAAGATTTGTTCAAATCGGTTCATAATTGGCGGAGTTATCGCGTAACCAACATAGAAAAAAAAAAAAACATACGGGTCGAATTGAGAACCTCCTCCTTTTTTGAAGTCGGTTGAAAATATAGAGAAAATATAGAGTATAGAGGCCTAAAAAGTTATGTATAGTCATGACGCGTTTATCAAAAATTCATTAAGACGAAAGTTATGAGTACATATGAGAGATATTTAAAATTAACTGTATATTTATACTCTAGCGATTCGTTTTATAATTAACTTTCTTCAACGACTTGTGTTGGCATTTGAAAAAATATGATTGATCTATTGTGTTACTCATTAATTTCGAACTATTCGATAACTGGCCCGATTGACCATGTAGCGTGAATCGATTTTTCTCAAAAAATGAGGCAACAGAAACGGTATTGCTATTCAGTCGATCCCATTTCCGATCGGACACGCTCGGCTCTACAGCACAACGAACAAGTAACATTCCGATACAACGGACGCTACTGCGACACCAGTGGCCTCATACAGGAGCCAAGGAGAGAGAACGGCTCTTAAAAAAATACTTGTTGCGACTCCAACTGAGAAAACACGACCTGAAAATGGCATTCTACGCAGCGAAACGCAACCGAATTCTTTAGTGATCAGCCGAAGCGAAGGGTCGCAAATAATTTATTTGCCTTGGCATGCTTAATACAAAGTCATCCAAACTAGTTCTCGTAACTCCGCCAGCAGCACTAGATTTCTAAAGCCATTTAAACACAGTCATCAGTTAAGTACTTCTCAACTAGCCACTTTAATTCCCAGCCTCGCGAGTCGCGGCTATCAGATGATGCGCAACTTTGAGAAGTGGTTACGGTTGACTTGACGCGTGTGAACTTTACAGCTCGACTCTCGAGTGGAGTTACGAGTAACAAATATGGATGCCATGTCAGCCGTACACGGCGTATCGGGGGTCTAATTGCAACACTGGCTAATTGCGGTACCGCATCCATCAGATTGCGTTAGTGTGTGTCTTCCAGCAATGATTCGTGAGCCAATGTTGCGTTCTCAGGCCCGGAGGTATCCGTTACCTTACGCACACAAAGAGCATGCTAAGTGTTGGATTTAATTATTTAACTACTTTTGTGAGGTTCAGGTTCAGAAGAATGCGCGTGGAGTCACGTTGATATAAACCAACACTTAAACCCGAATTGGTGGCTCAGGGTAAACTTATGAGGTTGACAATTGGGATCAGGATCAAATCACCAAATTTTGGGAAAGCTGGCCAAACAAAACTATTTTCGCTGATCTTGATTGTTTTGCAACAGATCCGTGGCGTCCTGGACGTTTAGTTCACTGCTGGAGCGATGCTTTATGATCTTTTGAAATAATCGTTTCAAACTTGTGGCACCTAAGTATGAGAGTTCACATCACGATTGCAAGATGGCGTGCCTCGTGACATTTCCACAGGCCATACGAATCCTCTCCGTGGGGATGACCCGGCGCGTCCCGGCGATTCAGCTCGATGATACAACAGCGACCTCTGTTTCCAATACACTTTCACTTCGCAACAACTGCACCAACGACAACCACTTTTTAAAGCCAACTGTTACAAAATAAATCGGTGCAGGTAATTATGAACTGTGGTTTTCAATAAAAACAATACCTACCAGCGCGTAATTGGTTTGGTAATTCAAATAAGCCTTTAAATTTTAATACAGTAGCTGAACAAAAACACCAGAGCACAAAAACCAAATCGCTTGCTCAGCCAACCACCTACAGTGTGTTCGATTAGCCAACCACGCAAAAGCGTAGGACTACAAAATATTCGACGTGTTCTTAATTTTTATTAGCGGTCTAATTAAAGATGTTGAACTCTTTAACCTAAGTGTTGTGTTGACACATTTGATAACGACGCGGAAAAATAATGTTCGTGTAATGGGCTCTACATTTTGGTCGTAAAATCGTCGTGTTGGAGGCGCTCGCGCCGCTTGCCGCTCACCGCTTACGCTATTTCTGTGGTGCAGCTTGCCTTTCTGGTCAGACCGGTTTCGAAGTCTGCAAGCGAACCTGCTGCCGCTTGCCAAATGCGCGTCGCGCGCTCTCTTGCGTCAGCAAAAAACAATGCTGCATTGGAACAACCATAAATCCCATCACAAACACATAGGTTTGTATCAGTGGTTAAACACTATCAGGCAGGTGCGGCCACCAATTCCATTTGCACTGCAAAGGTCACGCTTCAGGGTAATCCACACCTAGTCCAATTAATTGAGGGCTATTTTGACTCGCTGCTATTTCAGCTTCGCTGTCGAGCTTATGTTTGCTGCCCTCGGGAAAGTTACTTACAGGCCAATAACTTGGTATTATCCAATTAGCATACAAACATGACATTTTACGTCCGCTACTTAGAGGAGTTTAAAAACATGCAATGTCTGGATCTGGAACACAAGCAAAACTAAAATAGAAGTTTAATTTTAACAATCTTGAGAACGATATTGATCTGGCAGCTGTGGGGCTTCTACCTTTGTGCTACCAAAGAAAACTTCTGTTATTCAACATTGCGATTCTTACATTCGTTGAGCACATTTTTTAAGCCGGTTCCATCCGATAGGTATAATAATAAAATCTATTCATACTTTATCCATCCGATAGGTATAATAATAATCTATTCATCTTTAACACGGATATCTAGGCTCTGCTAGAGCAAATCAGGTTTTTTACCTGAGATGTCGCGAGATGAGCGTCAGATTTTTATTGACACAGCGAATGTGATAGCAAATGACAAAGGACATAAAGGTTACTTTGTCAATATTGTAAGAAAGAGCTTTGGAAATTTTGTTGCGCTACATTCTAAAATATACAAATTTTCAATCTCTCGACTATGAGATATATGTAAACCGAGTTGTTGTTATATTATAACTATAGCCAGGTTAGGTACAACAGCATCGCGTTTTAGTGATGAGATCACCGCGCGCCAAGAAACCATAAGAGGCCGGGGTCTGTTTTTATTTCGGCTTCGACCAACCCACTGCTCGATGAAGCGGATTGGGCTTTAGGCGTGCCAAGATCTTTTGTTTTTTCTCTGTCATTAAAAAAGGCTACATACTCAGTTCCACAACACAAGCTTATCAACAACCTTGGGCATGGAATGTGTCGTATCAATGCAGAAACGTCATTTATTTATCGTCGAGCCCTTCTGAATATTTGATTTCACTTCCAGATTTGACTTGTTCCTTAATTGATTTGCAATCAGAGTGACATGACATGACAAACTACATTTTATTTTGTTATTGAACCCTTTTAGTTCATTCAATAGGTACCCTTTTCGAACGTTTTTTGACCCAGAATTAAAGGTCATAAATATCAAAAGATGTTTTAATATTGCAAACAAACTGTTGCAACATCACATAGGTACCTATGATTCCTATGAACTTCGCCAAAACAATTCCCAAGTTTCGATGACCAAAACAAAATTTTTAGAAAGCCAACATATCCCTTCAATTTTTTCCACAAATTCCTCAATAAGCCGGCTTATTGGGATTAAACCCAACGAAATGCAGTGAATGTGAGAACAACAATGCCAGGCAGGTCAGAGCAGGTAAAAGAACTTACAGAATGTTGTCCTACTGAGAATGGAGAAATATGATAATGATAATATAGGATACAAAAGTTATAGCCTTAGAAAGTAGGTACATAATTGGCGCTTTTAACCTCAGTTTCAAGTCCACAAAGAGCGCTCTCTAATAAGTACCTATATTCACAAAGTTTTCACTTGCCATTATAACAGTAGTTTCTAAAAATATGTAAACTATAATTAAACGGCTACAACAGTAATTTAACTGGTAAAGAAATGGTGCAATATCAGGGTTTTTAGGCCAATCGATACACAAAACACCGGATAAAAGATGAAAGGTCATTCAGACTAAGCAGTTCTACTCCAAAGTTTGGTTTTAATAAACATTATATTACTACGCGAGTGAGATATGGCTAAAGAATACAACCTGTAAGCAATCAACATAACGGTTGATAAGTAAAACGGCAATATGAGAGCAGGCACACCTGTGAGCCCATTTTTTGTGAGAATGCTCAGTGAGTGAGTTAGTTAAGAAGGTACCGTAACTCTATGGAGTATGGACATTATGTGTTATTTGTGATACGGATGCGGCACACAACACGGCATTCTTGACACCCTAACGTCACGGTTCATCCATCTAATAAGGCAGGAGTCGAGGGAAATCGCCAGAACTTACGTTGCAGTAACCGTCAACCAACACTGCACCGTCTGTGGTTATGAAACTGGCTATCTAGTTCAGGGCCAGAGCACTAGCGCTCGATAATTTAATTGTGTAATGTAAACATTACCACCTTCTCTCTTCACGGCTCGGGAGTTCTCTACTCTCTACAGCTAGAGAGGTTGGGGTATTGTGTTGTGGCTGAATAAATCCATGAACATTTGGAATGACATCTTGTATGCAGACATTGCAGACTATTGCAGACTGATTGAATCAGTTGATTGAAAAGCGAGACTGCCTGCTAATCATGATTGCTCTCTGTATGATTATTCTGTCGCTCTTCAGGGTCTGGCGTAAGTGAGTGTCTTTAACTAGATCTTTCTCGAGTATTGATTTCATATCAGTAATGGCAACAGGTAAGTAATGGTCTCATTTCACAAACAGTGCCGGCTGCGGAATGCGGCCTGCCACCGGCCTTGCAGCTTGCCAGCTCTGGCCACTGGCCACTCTCGGCGCAAATGGACATTGCTAGACTCAATCGAGTACATAGATAGAGGCCGTTGACCGCTTTTATATTTGCTCAGACACTTTTACTTCGCACATGATAAATTTTTCTAATCCGCAAACAGCGGCTTTTGTTGTCAATGTGAAAGTGAGTCATCTCATCATTACAGATCTGTTCATCAGCAGCGCAATATCGCACGCGAAGATGCAAATAATGTCTCTCTTATTTCCACAGGGTACCAATTTAAATTACTTCAATCATTTCTCATGACATTGCGATGATGGCAGCCACTTTCTGTTGAAAATGTTTTCTTTATTTCTTTTGAATTGTTAGGATAGTAAAGGCGCCGTGGAATTTCTTACTGATTACGTCGAAAACCTTTTTGAAACATAAACATGCGACTTTCACTTACTGAACAATCGCTGAATAACTATTGACGACTATTGAAGGTCCATTACCGCAAGAACTAGGTACGTTCCGCTCATTGTTTACTCTACATGCCGAGCTAAGCAATGATGGTACATACATTGTGTAAACCATAAGATCCGCTCTTGGCTATCGGCTTCGATCTTTACAGTGGACTACAAAGGCGACCTCCATTTTTCTCAAATCCGCTGTTATCGACGTGAGAATCTCTCCATCCGTATAACCCACCAAGGACTTGTTAGTGCACGAAACGGACATGAAAACGAGCCGGTTTATGTTATTATCCAGCATAGCACCTAGGTAGGTATTAGGTAGAGCTCGTCTAAGCTGAAATGACGCGCCCCACTCCTTGGTTTTGTATTTACTTGTCATACAAAACCAAGCAGTGGGGCTCGTCATTTCAGCTTGGACGCTCGTGTAATAGACGATTTCATATTTAGGTAGAGCTCTCTACCTAAATATGAAATCGTCTATTACACGAGCCGGTAGCTATTATCCAGTAAAGCACCTAACTACTTAAGTAAATATGAAATCGACAATTATTATTTTAACAACCTAATCAGTGGGCTTGATTGCTAATTTGTTTAATTTGTTAATGCAATACCTATTTGCTGAAGAGTCGAAGAATGATCACAAAATATGAAACAGAGTTGGTGTGGCAGTTTTATTACGAGTACACCATGTACACAGTACATACTACGTTAGAGCTCGTCTAAGCTGAAATGACGCGCCCCACTCCTTGGTTTTGTATGACAAGTAAATACAAAACCAAGGAGTGGGGCGCGTCATTTCAGCTTAGACGAGCTCTACCTGGAAGTTCTGCATGGATGGTTTGTGCACTTTGTGAAAGAAGCTGGATTTTTTTACTACAGCTAGTACGTGTGGCTAGGATCATATTTAGAAATTGAGGAAATTCGGATTCGACCTGAGAGGCCCGTGAAGATGGATTTTCAGTATCGAATCAGTATGTGTCCCATCTCTCGTATTACCAGGCCGCATCCGCGTAACTTTTGCTACGCAATACTTCATCCCCACTGCATGCTCCAGAACATCTTCCAGGTCCAAAAAGTGTTGGGTCATACCCATTTAGGGCTTTGAATACCAACTTTATTTGCACTTTGGAGACGAGATATATCTAGGTCCCACGGGACCACTCCGGGCATTTCATCTGGTGAGGAGTTCCTACTGTGTGTTTCAGATCGTCGCCTCTACCTACATTTTCACAAAAAAGCTGAAATTTTTAAAATTTGCTGAGGAACGTTAGTATTTTATGTACAAAAATGAATTCCTCGTCCTTGTTTTATACAAAAACGATATCAAACATGCCGTTGTAGCAGAACTTTATCAGGAAGAATTTTTAGTTTGTGGCGCGGGGTGCGTTTTTTGTTGACCCTCACGGGCCTCTCGGTTGAGTCCGACTTTCTACAATTACCTAGGTACACGTAAACTAGCTGTAGTAAAAAATCCAGGCTTCTTTCACTAAGTGCACAAAAAAGTCGCTTCTAGACCGAAGTCCACTACGTCGTAAATTCACAGTAAATATTTTGCGTGAACAGTCTGAAGCCTTAATTAATTGTATGGAATATTCAAAGTAGAGTTCTAAGGAACAATATTGGAATTGTTGATCCTCCTTAATACTTGTAGTGAGGCTTGCCTCAATCACACCTATAGATACACACAGCTACAGTTGATACTAGTAGTGAGGTATTGCGTGGTGCCAAGTCACGACCACGATCCATACACAACATGAGTCTCAAGGTGCCTTTACCTCTCAATGTTTGATACAAGTCTTCATATGCTAATGAGACATTTCATTGCAAATAGGTATGTGTTAACTAATTGCGATTTTCCATCCAATTTAGTGCATAATTTTTGTAGAGAATTATGATATCATAATTATACATACATTAATGGGTATGTAAATGTCTTACAAAACAAAATTCAGACATCATGTGAATCATGGTGCTGGTAATGAGCTCACAAGGAAACGAGCATACCACCATCTGCTAGTGCTTATTACAATTAGCATAAAGGTTGAGTTAGATCACAAATTAGTTAAGGATGGAATGTTTGTAACCATGAAAGATAATCAACCTTGATAATTGAGGAACCATGCTCTAATTTACACCAACTGAAATAGCAATTATCAATTGTCTAGACTACTTCGGCAAAGACAAAGAAATTAAACAAACTATTCAATTTAAGATAAGATCTAACCACAGTATTTACTATTATGGCTCCTATAACAGTGGAAATACCTAGTTACCATACTACTAGAAGGTTTAGGTTGTTATGATGACGCTTTTGACTTATGCTCTTTTTTTGAGAACTAGCTAGGCAGATACCTATTTATAGTGTTTCTTCTCTTATTCATATATTGCACTCTATGATAACAATAAGGTCTTACTAAATAGTGGTAGATCATTATGGATGGACCCTGTTGGGCACAAGCAATATTTAGAATAGAATAGAATGGAATAGAAAATGTGTTTATACTCAAAGTGTGGTTAGACACTTTAATTCCATTGAGTGTTCCAAGCATGCATCCATGGGCACTTGATCCATTCTGTTTCTTTAGCGGAACTGATAGATAAACCTAGTTCATAAAAAATTGAAAATTTTCTATTCAGCTATTGTTTGACGCTTCCTTGTCATATCATATCATATTTTGTATTCAGCTTCAATGATATATGTATCAAATTGTAGTCACAAAATTATACACAAGAAAAATTAAACAAGAAAACCAGATAGGATAAGAGAATCAAGTCAATTTGCAGATTGAGGCTCTTCTCTGAGGTCACGGGTTAGAAACCTGGCTGGAGAGAAAAATAAACCCAGGTCTTTGGAGATTCATGTGTGATATCACTGTTTCTGGTTCCCACAGCACAGGGTATCCTAGTGTGGACCAGAAGCAATACATATAGTCAGTCTAGGGATATAACCGCTCCACTACAAAGACCCTGTTCTGAATGTTGCTTTGTGTTGTGTTGCTCTGTGTTTTTTTTCTTTTAATTTACTTTAGTTTTAGCTTAGTTTAAAGGGTTTGGTTTGAAAACCAGCGTTGTGTGCTGCCACCGCACCATGCAACATATGCTGAAACCAAACCTTTTTGACACATGTAATTGTTGTTGGTATATCAATGTATTCTCTGACGTGTGTCAAATAAATGATTCTTTCTTTCATGTGGGCCACGTGCAGGCACTTCAGCCCCCTTACAGAAGATACAAGATTCTTTCTTTCTTTGCGCCCCACAGGCTATTACAGCGGCGCACAAAGATTATGCGCCGCTGTGTCGTAAATGTATGATTACTTCTATTGTAATAGGTCTAAAGCTTTGAAATAAAAAGATACTACATGTTTATTGATTGTTTTATGTGATAGTGTGATTGTAAATCCCATTATGCTTCATATATATGTATACGCTGTCTAAAGTACAGACTTGAGGAAAAATATACATTTTATGGCACTATATGATTTTTGTTTCTATAACTGAGGACAATTATATATCAAAATTATGACTGTTATTATCCTAAATCAGTCGGTTTTTTTGTTTGTATATGTCGGCGCCGATCGTAGACTTGAGCACATCATGATGTGCCCAAACGTGAAATATCTTGAAACGATCAAATATCTTAAGGCAAACACTGCGGTAGCTTAGGTGAAGACTAAAAAGGGCTCGCCCCTTTACCGCCCCTAAGCATTATTGTTTTATGTATAATTTTAGGCATAAAATCCCTCCCAAAAAGCTTGGTACCTATGTAGTATCAACCAGTGTTCTACTGAGATGAGAACTGATCAACTGAATCCAGGAATAGTTACAATTTGAGCTCAAATTCAAATAGTATTCAGACTGTTTACATATTGTAGAGTAACTTCTTAGGCCCAGCCGAGAAAAAACTAATAACGGCCGACATGGAATGTCGAAATATACCTTATCATTGCCCATTGCAATAAACGGCAATAATTCACACGATACTACTAATAAAATGCATAAACTTGGCTGCAATAGAATGCTAAGAACTTACCCATAGCTCTGTCCCCCAATTCATTTTCGCGACTGTTATTGTATCCTCACAAGCACAAAATACACAATTAAACTTCACCAGCACAGTGCTTTGATAATATTTTGAAAACGCACTACTTGTATGTAAGAGTTTCTCACTGCCACCATTTCAATCAAACACATTCCAAAGAAATAATCATGGCTGACCAAAACCACTGACATCAAACTGGCTGCGCTGCATCGCAGACTGACTGACTGACTGAACTGACGTGAGGAAAAAGAAAACGGTCAATTTTGAATTTGTCTCTGGTCTGTGTGACGTATACACAGAAATTGCCTTATTCTCGGGAAAATAGCAAGCGAGTTACTATGCAGGAATAATAATTATAGTATAAGTTTGATAAAATTATTTTTATTTTTTCACTGCAGTAAACAATAGGTAAATATACAAGAAACAGCAAGTAGCTATGCTTAATCACTAACCCCTTATTAATAAAAACTTTTACTTCGGGAGCAAAGTTAATCCGGGAGTAACTACAGGACAGAGAAGACAGCTGTCTGTCCCGTAGTTACTCCCGGACAGTCCCGGATTTACTTTAGTCCCGGAGTATAACATTTTATTAATAAGGGGGTTAGACGTTGCGCGTAGATTTAGATAGATAAAACATCGGTTCGTAGAACATAGTGACATATTGGCATATTTTATTATTGATCATTTATCTTTGTCATACTTTGCGACTGACCTTGTATTGTATGTAACTACAATTTGCTACACCCAGTAACTAGGTTAATTTTACATTGTTACTTTATTTATATTAAAACATCATAGTACATGTAAACTTATGGCAAAAACATACTTGAAAACGATTAATCCGAATCTGTTTGACTAGTTGACACAAATATTTTAATATGTCGCTGACTATTAGTATTACGAGATTGAAGCAATGAACCATCTGAGCCTCGCCGAACTAAGGCACTGCGACGGACTTCCTGAAAAATGTATAAATATACTTTTGAAAATCTTTCAAAACATATGTAAACTATCAATAAAAAATAGACATTTTTAACTGAAGCGAATGTGTATACTGTTTTTGCGCTTTGTTAAGGAATCCTCTAAGATGATTGCGATTTGATTCTGATACAATGAAAATAGAAGGGGTACACTTAGACTAGATTATATTGTCTGAATGATTTCAAATTCACGTAACTAATGAATAAAAATTCAAAATTCGACTTACCATGACAGGTTCCAGAATAATGTGGTGACTTGATCTTCTGGACGTCGGGGGACCCGTGAGAGAGGAAGCTCTTGAAGATGGTAGAGGACTCTGCAATGATAAGAATA
Organism: Argyresthia albistria; assembly: GCA_963457715.1. Classification (NCBI taxonomy): domain Eukaryota; kingdom Metazoa; phylum Arthropoda; class Insecta; order Lepidoptera; family Argyresthiidae; genus Argyresthia; species Argyresthia albistria. Next base: position 8,307,261 of record OY735262.1, read on the forward strand.
TGTAAAGATAATAAGAATAGGCATACCAAATAAAATCAATTCATGAGCCGTTTATTTACCTTCAAAGCTGGCACAAAACCAAAATCTGATGGTAATGGTTGTGCTTGAATGCTGTAAGTACCGTCTTCAGAAGCTATTGATACTATCGATGGTCGAGCAGAAAGTTGCTGAGCTAGGAGTAAAGGATCAGCATCTGAAATAATTATATAATATGGGTAATAAAATAATTCAGATACGCAGATACACAGTAATGTTTCTTTATAATTGTTTCATCAGGTACTGCCACAAGTGCAATCGTTGACAATTAGTTAGTGTAAGCATGTAGGTACTTAGGTAAAGGATGAAATAAGACAATGAATTAATTAAGTCATACCAATATTCATCCCTTTGGCAACTCTTCGAGCATGTACTAGTTTGCCAGCGCTTCTGCGGAATTTAACTCCCTTTTCCGCTTCTCGTCTTAGCTTTTGCGCAGATGCAGCTGATTCTCCTATCGCCATGGCAATTGAACTCATTCCTGATCTTTTCAAATTAACATCTATCAAGTAGCTCAGACAGATCGCATTAGCAAGGGCACTATCACTTGGCTGAAAGAAGAAATGACAATACATTCCAGATCATCAATCAATCAATTTCTTAAATAATGGCTTCCATCGATTTGATGATTCTGCCAATGTCACGTATCTGAGGTGGCACGGTATTTTATTAAGATTTTTTCGGTAAAATGAAAATATCAATATTTCCAGAACCTAGAACAAAAAAGACAAAACAATATATAAATAAATATTTAATAGTTTTAGATTAATTAGTCTACAACAAGAACACAACTACGGTTAGAGTTTGAATGAGTACTTATAATATTTTATTTTGTTTATCAAGTTTTTTTTTAACACGCTTTTATTAGCTTGGGTTGTATGTAACGGAATCTTTGCGCTTAATTTTCACCGGTTTCTAGAAGTCTGATCAACTTGAAACTTTGCACACGTCTCAAGGACCGATGACAATGCAATAGTTCGATGAAAATTTTCCATTCCATTTTTCAGGTGTTTTCAGCACGTCGGTCATCTACAGATATGGTAGCCGTTTCTTAAGAAAGAACATTAAACTTAAAAGTAAAAAATAAATATAGTTTAAAAAAATACGCTTTTAAAGAACATCGAAAAATAAAGTTAAAAATAATTTTTAAAATAAGCTTAAGTTTTTTAGTTGGTTGTTCTTTAAAAGCGTGTTTTTTAGTGTTTTAAACTATAGTTATTAATATGTTAGGTTTAAATAAATGTAGGTAATTAAGAACCAACCCACCGATCCTATGTCATTTACACTAATATCCAAAGATCTGAGGGGAGTTTTTGCAAGTCCAATAGCTCTTGCCAATAAATCTCCACATGTTGGTGGGTTCTCAGCACTGGTAGCAGACCAAACTCCAGCTGGTGCTTTGCTTAATGGCCCTGGCTTTATGCCGCAACCAGATATGTTCAGCCTAAAACAATTTGCTTTTTAAATACATATGCATAAAAGTATTAATTAAATATTTGTAAAACAACTAAGTATACTAACGAAGTGAGATTACATCCTCTTGCTAAGGAAACCGCTATATGAGCAATGCCCTCAGAGCCAAGTTTATCATTTAATCTTAAATCTAACAGTCGAATTGCACAAGCAGTATGTGTCAATGCATGAGATAAACTATCCGCTCCTACTGGACCTGAAAGTATATAAAAAAAATAAAAAAATAAGTCGACTTCAAATGAACTCAAAAGTAAGAAATAACGTTAACCACAGTCACCAATTGAAATGTAGGTAGAAAACTAATTTGGTGTCGTTTTTTTAGGTAGGTTGCCTTGCCATGCCATGATTTGAGAATCAAAAACTGTTAGTATTTTTAAGTAGGCACCTACCGCAAAAACAAAAACGAGACCAAATTAGTTTTGTACCTAGATTTCAATTGGTGAGAGTGGTTAAAATTTCGTTATTTCTTACTTTTGAGTTCATTTGCAGTCAAATTTTTTTTTTAGTTATTTTTTATTTCGTAATTTTTTGGACTAAAGAAAAACTTGTAACTATTATAACCAGTGATTGGAATAGGCAGAGCTAAAATGCCTAAACTATGTGGAACAGAGGCGAAAAGTGAAGAAATCATCTTTTATTTTTGGGACAATAATTTTATTCCAATTTTGGGGCAAAGTTTGTATCTATTAAAATACATGTCCGTGCTAAGATAGTTTTATTGAGAGAATATTATGTACCCAAAAAAAAAAAATTGGTTGCCTGTAAAGTCGGTATACGGGCGAAAGTTTTACGTGACAACGACTTTTTATGTCTGTCTCTCTCGCTCTTAGGCGGGCTAACCATGCCCAAGTTGAAGGGACGCGTGCCTCTCACTCGCTCTCATTGTGAGCGCATAACGTGAGCGGAGCGTAACGCAGTTTCTTGAAGTGTCACCCGGCAAACCAATTTATAAGACGTTGTCACGTCAATATATATAAAAATTAGGTCGATTGTCGATAAACGGGTTTTATTATTATTATTATTATTATTTATTAAATTTCCAGACGTGATGTCCAATATTAATTACAATATAAAAATAAAATACAATTAAATTAAATAAGATTAGATAAAATTATGTACAATTATCAATAAAATTAATTTAAATTCAATAATAAATTTCCTCAATAATAATAATTTAATGCGGTTTCCTGTAAATCATAGAGGACTTTTCTGTGATCATTCCTAAAAAGTTTTGTCAAAATAGGTTTAGCAGTTTTAATTACTAAAAAGGTAGAAAAATTGAAAAATGACTTGAAAGAAGTACTTAATTAAAGACTCTGACAGCACCGATTATGTTATTATACAGGGTGTAACAGAAGGGTGTAGTCATATTTTAGGGGGTTGTTAGGGAGGCCATTCTGAACAACTTTTACTATGAAACCGATTTGATCAGAGCAACTTTATTTTTCATTGCCCCATACGTTTTGGTCCGGGCCCGGACGGTCAGCTGATTTGTATAGAGAAGTGAATATTAAAGATGCTCTGTTCAAATCGGTTTCATAGTAAATGTTGCTTAGAATGATGTCCCTAACGACCCCCTAAAATATGACTACACTTTTCTGTTATACCCTGTAGTTACAAATTTTTCTTTAGAACTAAAAATTACGAAATAAAAATTAATTAAAAAAAATTAAGTCGACTTCAAATGAACTCAACAAAAGTAAGAAATAACGAAAGAAATTTAGGTACACAACTAATATGTTGTCGTTTTTTATGAAGGTGCCTACTTGAAAATCCTTACAGTTTCATATTGAGGAATGGCATGGCAAGGCAACCTACCTAAAAAAAAAACCGACAACAAAGTTTTGTACCTAGGTATATTTTAATAGGCGAGTGTGGTTAAAATTTTGTTATTTCTTACTTTTCAGTTCAGGTCGACTTATTTAAAAGCTTTTATTTAACTTGCTCTGTATGTGGGTGGGTGGGGGGTGGGTATGTATCAAGGTTCGCGTTAAAAATGTCGGCTTGAATTTGACCCACTTCCCGCTATCCAATTGTGCTAAAATTTTGCATACGTATGTAAATTGGATGACAATGCAATATTTTTCTGACTTGGAGCTGATCTGATGATGGAGACGGAAGGTGGCCATGGGAACTCTGTCATCAAACATCGCAACACCATCATGCTTGGGCTCGTTCGATTCGTCTTAACAAATACTTTGGTCCTAAAATATTTTTTATGACATAGTGCTGATCTGATGCTGGAGCCGGAAGGTGGCCATGGGAACTCTGTTACCAAACTACGCAATTCTATCGTGTTTGGTCTCATTTGATTCGTCTTGACAAGCACTCGAATTCTAGATTAGATGTTTTGTCCTGTAATGATAAAGACTAAAAAGTTAAAAATAAATTAAAAGTAAAAAACATTTTTAAACAAAGCTTTTATTTAATGCCCTAAAAAGAAGAAAATAAAATTTCAATTCAATCAAATGCGTCATTTTATTACATTACATTACACAATTTATACGATATAAAAGCTTGTTGCGGGATTTATCTCCAAGTCTGTGCAAATAGGTGCCTACCCACCTAATTAAGTCTACATAAGTAAATCTAGCAACAAGCTTTTATATCGTATAAATTGTGTAATGTAATAATGTGACGCATTTGATTTAATTGAAATTTTATTTTCTTCTTTTTAGGGCATTAAATAAAAGCTTTGTTTAAAAATGTTTTTTTACTTTTTTTTTTATGAATTTGGTTAAAAATATATATGTATTTATTTACACACAAATAATTCAGTATTTTTTTTTTTTCATTGGCCGTTTTTTAGGGTACCGTACGTGAAGGGTGCCAAACGGGACCCTATTACTAAGCCCACGCTGTCCGCCTGTTTTTTTGTCTGTCCGTCAGTGGGTCTTAGAGCCGTACCGTGAATGAACCGTAATAGCTAGAAAGTTGAAATTTTCACAGAATGTGTGTGAATATCTGTTGCCGCAACAACAAGAAATACTGAAATACGAGAGATATTACAAATGTTGTACGATGATACGGTACCCTTCTTGTGCGATTCCGACTCACACTTGACCGATTTTATCATTAGGATATTGCGTCTGTGTGACATACACATAGGTCTGTACTGTAAGTGGTGATAGATTTGCTCTATCCCCTCTTATGTGTGAATCGCAATACAGTGTGCACGACATTTAAATTATAAAAAAGCCGTTGAAGTTCATTACAAATTGGAGTTCTTCAAAATATTGAATGCGTACCAAAAGCGTTGTTACTCAAGATGAGGCTTCGAAGATTTTCATGACGAGATATGAACTTTGCTATCGATGCTATACCATCATCACCCAACTTGCAGTGGCTAAAATCTAGAGTTTCCAATTTTTCATTGTCACTCAGGCCTCGCAGAATATATTTTACCTTTTGACAATTCAGATCACTTCTTGTAAGCCTGCTAACAACCAACCAGCTAGCATTACGACATTGAAACTTTAAAATTCTCATGAATTAAATAAAAGACAAATATTTACAGTTAGGTACCTTAAATTTGAAATTTCTTACTCACCTAAAAACTCTTAGCATACAACATTTTTCCAAACCCCGCCCCAAGTTCTTTGCGTCGTTGTTTGTGAATTGAAATTGGTCTCTTCGAAAACTCACTCCGATATATTTCAGTTGAAATGTAATATGAAGTTCTACCAAATTATGTAAACTTCCTAAGGCTGCATGAAGAGAAATATGATCTGAAAAATATTTTCACTTGAGAGTGTTGTAATTAATATATACGAGAATTTAATTAGGTCTAAGTGTATAAGTTACGGCGGGAAATTTGATAAGTCTGCTCATTTTCATACTGTCCAGTCATTATTCATACTGCACGCGTCAATTATGAGATTTATGAGACCATTGTGATTGTGACCGTATTACAATAAATGAATAAACGATTACAACTTTACTCCCCGACTACTCGCGTACCTAATAGTAAAACTTGCCTCGTGTCAGCGGCTCGGTTATAGTTGGCTGTTTATAACTTTTTCTTGTGTGACATGTAACCAAATCCGCCATTTCAGGAGAAACTATTCTTTGAACAGGAATATCAGATGGAATCAAGCTACGGATCGATAGAGTGCGAATGTAGGGTCCACATAATTTTACCAAATTAGTGATCTGTAACAGAAGATTGTGATAAATGATATAATGTTTGGAAAAAAATTGTAACAAAATTATCTCTATTGCTTGCCTTTTCTGGGTCGTATTGACGTGGATTTAACACTTCCAAATATTCACCGTAATAGCGACTCATAAAAGCATTTATCCATTTATTCTCCTCTGAGATAATAGGATAATCGTTCCACTTTGATTTATAACTTCTTTTCCAAAAAATATCACTCGATATGTTATCCACTAATAACTGCAGAGGTACTACTGTATCTAAAATCTGTAGGAAGTGTTCTCGGTCTTTGTTTATTAATTCTTCTAACTTTGGTGATCCTTTCCAATCCGCACTCAACTTTTGTATGCAGAGGGTCGCTAAAGGTTTCGGGTATGTTAGATCCCATTCGAAATTGTCTGCTTTCAATTTTCTTGAGGTCTCAAGTCCAGGTGGAGATTTGTAAGCCCAATAGGTATTTACATTAACACCTTCTGGAAGTCTCATTTTTGTAAATCATTATCCAGAGTAATGTTGCATGTATTCAAGAACAATATTGACTAAACGCATCAGGTACCTAACTAACAAGTAGGTATTGTAAGTTAAATCAATATCACCGAGACAACGTGAGACAATCAGACAACAGAATCTGCATTTCAGATGCTTGAAAAACTGAGGTACTTCAAAACAGTAGTTTTATAAATGCTTGTAGTATTTATTTTACACAAAATTTAATATTACTCCACCACGGCAGAACGGAATGTGTAATAACCGGCCAAGTGCGAGTCGGACTCGGGCACGAAGGGTTCCGTACTATTATTATCTATAAAAAACCCCAAAAAAAAACTCATTAGTTGTATGGGAGCCCCCCTTAATATTAAATTGCTTTTGTTTTTAGTATTTGTTGTTATAGCGGCAACAGAAATACATCATCTGTGAAAATTTCAACTGTCTAGCTACCACGGTTTATGAGATACAGCCTGGTGACAGACAGACGGACGGACGGACGGACGGACAGACAGCGAAGTCTCAGTAATAGGGTCCCGTTTGGCACCCTTCGAGTACGGAACCCTAAAAAAGATACTAGTATACCATAGATCATTATTTTATTCGCCAGGGGATTTGTTTACTTTGTGCTGGTATCACCAGGCAAAGTCTTAGAAAGCCATAGTTTCTAGTTCTATTCGAAAACCAATATTTTTAGCATTACATTCTACATGATTCTACACAGAAAAACTATAAGTCGCTCTGGCTCTAGTCTGTTTAATTCTTAAATATTATAATAATGACTTAAAAGTTACGCTCTTGTTCATTGGTTACTTTGCATAGGTACCTATTTTGTAGGCAGTTATTTTTGTTTATTAATCCGTATGTCTAGAAACTAGAAATACTCATTCAGTTTTAGATTATTCGAATGCGACTAAGTTTAAAAGGTCATAGTGTGTTATCCTGCTGTCTTTTTTTCTCTTTATGAGATTAGTAAGTTTTGTGTGACAGAGATAGCTAAAGAGATAAAACATGAAACCACTCTTATTTTTCCAAAACATACGTCACGAAGAAAGAAAGATTGTACTTGATTGTACTTACATTGTATTTGGTTGGTAGTTTGGTTTATTTGGACAATTTCCAATTCTATAGATTTGTGTATTTAGGTACCTACTGTTGCAGTTTTGTAAGCCCAGAGCCAGAGGGTACGAAAAAATCCAAATATGGATAAGCACAACAGTTCAGAGTTATTGAATTCCGATTTTTCACTCTCCAAGAACGCCAGTTCTGACTCACTGGACTCCGATTCAAAATCAAGCTCATTGAATTCTAAACACGGCCAAGACTCCGTAAGTTTTCCTAAAACGATTAATGTATGCTTATTTGTCCTAACAGTTTTGTAGGCACTTCCTTTATGTCCGTTAGTAGATCTTGAATCTTAGTAGAGTGTGCAGGACTTTCTAACACTTGCTGATTGTGCTGAACTGGTTTACTATGCAGAATAACAAATCCATGCATATTTGCCTTTTCATCAATCGTATTCATAGTATAAAGCCATTTACTAATGCAGAAAAGGTATCATTCCTGCCTCAAGATTGATGTGATCTCATTTACTATGTGATCTCATTCATTCATTCATGAGATTAAATTATAAATTTTTATTTGTTTCAGCCCCATGTGCTCGGAGATATTCAGCTGCTGGACGGCGAGAAGGTCATTGGCATGTCCCGGGACGTGACATACCTGTGCCCCTACAGTGGGCCCTCCAGAGGAGTGCTGAAGGTCACTAACTTCCAGTTACACTTCCGGCCAAATGATGCGGCAGCCCAGCACAATACTCTTAGTGTCCCTTTGGGGGTGGTGAGTGATGGTGAATTTAATCACTTTATTCCTAAATTTATTATTTATACTGTGGATATCTCACCCATCAGAAAGAAAAACGTGTTAAATATGTTTATTTTATTGTATGGTTTAGTTCATAAATTAATGACTTTAGAAATGTGTATGATGATGATCCCCAGCCTCAAAATTGTATTTTCACATTAATTTATGTTCCCATCCAGGTTTCCCGAATTGAGAAGGTGGGTGGTGCATCATCAAAGGGTGAAAATTCTTATGGGATTGAAGTATTTTGCAAGGTAATTATGAATTAAACAAATAACAATTTGCCGAGGACAAAATGAGAGATGTATTCATGGGCGAGAGTGGGCGAGAGTGGGTGAGAACTTGCCGAGGTGCCAAGTAACTTGGCGGTAGCTGTGGCTATTCCCACCTTTAACAATGGCAACCGTTCCATTCTTATTTATTTGAAAGTTGTTATGCCATACCATAGTAAAAAGACACCTCAGGCAATCCTCAGCAAGTATGTCTAATGATGGGCTTGCCTGCAGGACATGCGGAACCTCCGTTTCGCGCATAAGCAAGAGAACCACTCCCGGCGCGGAATCTTCGAGAAGCTTCAACAGCTGGCGTTCCCGCTGTCACACAAGATGCCCTTGTTCGCGTTCAGCTACACGGAGACATTCCCCGAAGAAGGATGGCATGTGTTTGAGCCGGTGTCTGAATTAAGGAGAATGGTAAGGTTTATTATTTTACTAGACCATATTTTGGGGGCAGGCCTAAACGGAGATGGCGGGACGACCTCGACAAGTTTTTACCGGGGTGGCAGAGACCAGGGAAGTGTGGACGAAAGAGGAGGCCTTTGCCAGCAGTGGGACACTTTAATGGCTAAATTAAAATAAATATATTTTTAGATGATTGTAGAGCAATATTTAATTTATTTGAGGATTATACATCTATTTTGTGTAACATATGAATTAAAATATCACACTGTGAAATAAGATCACATCAGAGTAAATGGGTGTTATCAGTTGAGATAAATGTGCCTTGACAGGGTTGGCTGTTTGTATTCTATTAGAATAGAACCAAGATATACCTGTATTTCTAATTCAGTGCCAAAATCCTAAATACATGGATTGCCATATAAAATGTCATTTTGTCTAATAGTAGATGACTATTTTGATAAAAGCGGCACTTTATTAATGAATTTATTAGTAGTTCAACAGATAAAAATCGAATTATTTGCCTGATATAACAACGATACCTCAAATAAAATCGTATCCATAAATATTTCATCAAGATTGTTTTAGTAGAATTTATGATCATGTTGCACTGGTAGCCCTTCAGATGTGACTTGACGTTGAAGGTGGGTTTACAGGGCGGCGCCGGTTCTACGCAACTTAATGTCAAAAAGCGTTAGTTTCACCTGTCACCGCAAGCCAAAATATTGTTGGAAAGCGCATCTCCAATATACAATGACATGTGTTACTTTGGCACTGACATATATTTGGTATTTTTTTGGCAGTGAATTAGTAATACAGGATAGAATAGAAATTTTATTCATCTACAATAACAAACACAACATAACTACAGATATTTCCATTTTGTGCAATGATTCAACATGTGCATAGTTTGCTGGATATCTCTAAATCTCTCTCTCTTGCCTTTGTATATGTTTCTTTTTTATAAGTTAATTGAATTTTTTGTTTAGAGTACCACTTATTTTACTTACTTTATTTATAGGTACTTTATTGCACAGAAACAAAATGCAGACACGTAATAATGGAAAAAACATGTACAAAGGCGAGTTTATCTCTAATAAAAAATCTCTTCGAGGATGGACAGGAATATTTAACAACCTCTCTCCGCAGGGTGTAAACAACGACATGTGGCGCATCACCCGCATCAACGACAAGTACGAGATCTGCGACAGCTACCCCTCCGTGTGGGCCGTGCCGTCGGCCGCCAACGACGAGTTGCTGCGGGCCGTCGCGCAGTTCCGGTCGCGAGGCCGGATACCAGTGCTGGCGTGGATACATCCCAGCTCGCAGGCGACGATTACGCGATGCAGCCAGCCTTTGGTTGGGGTAAGTCGCTCACGTACACCCTGGCTCCAAATCTAAGAGGATGGTTCGGGATAAGCACAACATCTCTATTCCTGGTCGCAGTATTCAGTGAGCAGATTGCCGTAATGGTCGCCAACTTCCGATAGGAGATGGCACCCGAAGAAGTCAGCCTTTGGTTGGGGTAAGTCAATAGTCATTCTCGCGAGGCAGGATACCCGTGCTCGCGTGGATACCAGCTCGCAGGCGACCATTACGCGATGCAGCCAGCCTTTAGTTGGGGTAAGACTAGAACATATACCCTGTGTCGTGGGAACCAGAAACAGCGACGTCAGAAACATATAAAATATCCAAGACCAGAGGATTTTATTTTTTTCCTCCGCGATTCGAACCCTCTTGTTTGAGAAGCATATTGTGTAGTGACGATAATATAATTTAAGGGGGGGGGGGGGGGGTACATTCGCGCAAGGCAGGATACCCGTTCCCGCTTGGATACATCCCAGCATAAACAGTGGTTTTATGATAATTGCTTTTGTGTCAACTTTTTTGAAAAAAAAAATTGAGGTCGTGATGAATGAGTAGAATTTTTATTTAATTTTTGTGAAACCGATAAATGCCTTAAAATCATTAATTAATTTACGATAGTGCATTGTCGCGCGGAAACGCTAGCCGCCATGATGTTTCGCTCGTGACGTCACTCCGATAGTAAACACACGACGACTGCAAAGACCAAGTACTAATTTACGTCGATGAGATACTATCGATCGGAGTGACGTGAAGTCGGAATCAAAATGGCGAATGGTGTTTTATTTAGTCAAATGAGGAACTGAGTAGAAAACACGACTTTTCGAATTAAATTATAAAAACGTTGCATTTTTATGCATTTTTATCGACGATTCTCGTTTAGCTTTTTGGGTATCTACCTCGGACACGCATAATTTAATAATTTCTTTATTGTACACAGAAAAATTACAATAGGACATAAAATACATAGTAAAGGTGTACAAAAGCGAGCTTATCTCTAGCAAGAGATCTCTTCCAGCAAACCAGTTATGGATGAGAAAGGTGGATTTCTGAGTAGGGGTAGATATGCATTCTTAGATTTATTCTTACATGGGCAATAATACCATATTCCGCCTCCAGGTGAGCGGCAAGCGCAGCCGCGAGGACGAGCGCTACATCCAGCTGATAATGGACGCGAACGCGCAGGCGCACAAGCTGTTCATTATGGATGCGCGCCCCAGCGCCAACGCCATCGCCAACAAGGCCAAGGGCGGCGGGTAATTAGAAACAGAAACATTTACATACAGGCACATACATTGCTTCTGGCCCCACACTCCACCCCTGTGTCATGGGAACCAGAAACAGCGACATCACAAACATGTAAACATCCAAGACCTGTGGTTTTTTTGTCCCCAGCCGGGATTCGAACCCGAATGGTAGGCAGATGTACAACCGCTGCGCCACAGAGATCGTCAAAATAAATTGTTTACTACAGGCGAATTCTACTGTACACAAGCATACCACAAGCCTGGCACAAACTTGAATACGAGGCATTTGGCAAGTTTGTGCCAGGCTTGTGCGTGGTATGCTTGTGAACAGTAGAATTCGGGCCCTGAGCAATTGATAAATATAAATTTCAGCTTGATACGTCTACGCGTTCTTGATATAAAGGTCTTGGACGGACTTACACACGGACGGGCAGACGGACGGACGGACAACAAAGTGATCCTATAAAGGTTTCTTTTATCGGTACCCTAAAAAAAACTTCTAGGTAAACGCAATCAAACCATAACGACCGTTTCAGTAGTTCCTTTACAAAAAGAGCATTTGTGCGAAACTTTCGTTGCTCTTCCGCCGCGCGCTTGACCATTTATTTAAAATATCGTTCGTTATTTCGTCGGCCTTTCTATACACTGCCCCTACCCCGCAGGTACGAGTCGGAGGACGCGTATCAGAACGCGGAGCTGGTGTTCCTCGACATACACAACATCCACGTGATGCGCGAGAGCCTGCGCAAGCTGAAGGAGCTCTGCTTCCCGCAGATCGACCAGACCAAGTAATCTATACATACCTATATACATACTTTTTTTTAAATAGCCCAAATAAGTCTTCACTGCTGGGCAAAGGCCTCACCGATTCGAGCCCACATATCTCTAGCTGAAGCTTTGTCGGTCCATCCTGGAGTATGATTCTCGCGCATTCGATATACGATATCTACACCTATATCGAGTGATTTTGTACGGGAATCCGTCAATATAGGCCTCGATATCCGTATATCGAAGGCGCGAGAATCGACCCGCTCGCTGGTAGGAACTTATCCAGCGACATGATTCTCGCGCATTCGATATACGATATCTACACCTATTCTATTCTTCTATAAGGGGGTTCAACTGCCGACACGTGGCCCACATGTGCGGGGCCTTGGTGCATGTCCCCTTCTCCCGCTCTCTTATTTCAGCCAACCCAACTCCTGCACCAGCTGGAGTAGGAGGCCTGGATGGATATCTACACCTATATCGAGTGATTTTGTATGGGAATCTGTCAATATAGGTCTCGATATTCGTACATCGAAGGCGCGCGAATCATGCCACAGGTCATCCCTCCGTCTCCTTCTGGACCTTCCCTTAAGCCGGTGTCCGTCTGCAGGCATCTATTCAGTGGCTGATTTCGCCCATTTGTCGTATATGTACGTATGCTCACGCCTTTTTCCCGGAATAAGGGTTGGCAAAGACCGAAGACCTCCACTTGCTACGATCCTGGCATACCTGGTTATTTTATAAAACAATTGATTGATTGGTTCATACACAGGAGTTATATGTGATGTATTCTGTATTTATTATTAAATTAAATTAAATTAAATCATTTTATTTCCAGACATAAAGTCCAATACAATACAAATTATAAGTAAAATAGAAAGTTAAATGTCAATGATAAAATAATCTTAGAGAAACCAAAATAAATGTCAACTTAATATAAAATAATGTCAATAGAATAAAAAACTAATTATAATTATGAAACAATTCAATGATTTGACGATTAAATTAGATTAAATGGGAATAAATAAAATTTTGATTTGATATTAATAATTAAAACAGAATACTTGACACCGACACAATGCACGCCTACATATCACAGCACTTTACCCAGTGGTTACTGGGCAAGCGCGTGGTACTCCTGCCAAGTCCGATGTAGTGGGCTGCCCATCCACTGTCGAGCGGCACATAGGATCGGGTTCGTCGAGGCGTCGATGCGCGCGCGCTCCCCGGCCGAGCGCAGGCGCAGCAGCGCGGCCCAGCCCGGCGCGCGGCCCGCCGCGAACATCTCGCTGGCGCTGCACCCTCGCGGCAGGCGGTGTAGTGCACGCCACGCGTTGTTGTACGCGACGCGCATGCGCCGCATCGCCTCCACCGTGTGCGAGCACCACAACTCCACGGTGTACACGCTCGTACAGTAGGAGAGGAACAGCTGCTTCTTCACCCCGTCGCTGCAGCGCTGGAACCGCCTGGCGAGCATATTAGCGCGCACAGTGATTGCGCGGCGCTGACGCTCAATGTCAGCGTTGTCAGACAGACGGGAGTTGATGATGTGCCCAAGGTATTTCACTTCGTCCACTCGGCGTAGTATACTTCCATTAAGATGCAGCGGGATGTCAGCTGACGGAGTGTTGACGGAGTGGAAAACCATGCATTCCGACTTATCTGCGTTATAAAGCATATTGTGCTCCTGTGCGTATTTTTCACATATTGACAACAGCGTTCTCATTGCTGTTATCGATGGTGCCAGCAGGACCATATCGTCTGCATAGCAGATATTGTTCATCATAGTGCCGTGCATTGAACATCCTACTTTCGTGCTGGACAGTTTTTTGTTCAGCTCGTCCATATAAACATTGAAGAGCGTTGGTGACATGCAGCCTCCCTGCCGCACTCCGCAGCTCAGGCCCCTCGGCTTCGAAAGAGCATTGTTCCATCTCGTGAGATTGGTTTGGTTGGCGTACCAATTCTCGAGCACCTTCACTATGCACTCTGGTGTTTGCCGGTCTCGTAGCTTCTTCCACATCAGCTGGTGTTCCACTCTATCAAAAGCCTTGCTCAGGTCCAGGAAGCATGCATAAACAGATGTTTTTCTGCTCTTGTAGTAGTGGGCGACTTGTTTCAGTGCGTAGATAGCTGATACTGTGGAGTGTTTACTTTTGAAACCCATTTGATTTGGTTCAGTATTCAGGTAGCTCTCGGCCTTTAAGAGTAGCAGTTTCTCCAGAACCCTTGCAACAATCGATGCCAGTGCAATAGGGCGATAGTTTGTCGAGCTAGATATGTCTTTTTTGGCGTTCTTCAGTATTGGTGATACAACAGTCTGACAGATTGATAAAGGTATGTGAGATGTCATAAGTATGCTGTTATATAGAAGCGTGAGCGCTTGTACTGTCGCGGGTCCACTATTCTTCAGGTGTTCGGCTGATAAGCCATCTAGACCGGGTGATTTCCCTCTGGTTAAGTTTTTAATTATCTTGCATACATAATCGGCCGAGATTTCAATGTCTGTTATGTTTTTATTTGGTACATATGTTGCTTGACAAGTCGAGTCAGTCTGCGTGTATGAAGGAGGGGACTGAGTAAACATAGAACTGAATTCCTCTGCTATACGTTTGTCGTTAGTAATTCCATTAATGTGGGAAGACGATGTGGTTTTAGGCTTAATTATCTTGTTAGTTCGGTTCCAAAAACTTGAAAAATGCTTGTCCTTCATGTCCGTCGCTAGTTTATCAAGTAATATTTGGTCTTCATTTTGCAAACAGGTCTTTAGTGCCTTTTTGAACTGAGTGCGACATTGTTTGCGTCGCTCAGCTGATTCTCCACTGGCCGGGCGGCCTGCTTCGTGCCATAGATGTAGTGCGCGTCTGGATGCGGCATAGCGCTCGGCGACGTTTTGATTCCAGCCAGGAGTTCTTTTTCTGTTGGGCTGTTTTCGGATGTTTTTAGGCTTGAAGGCCGTCTCAGTTGCAGTCTGCATGGCTAATATAATAGTATTGCAGAGCTCATCTATACCTTTAGGGGTGATGTTGGCAGGAACTTGGGTGATATTAGACATATATTCACCTAGAATGCTTTCCACAACTTCTGAATAATGCTCAATCTGTGGCAGGGATTTTGGTTTCCACGCGTAAGTATTTTGCTTGAATACATTGTTATTGCAGGTTGTAAGTGCCTCTATCTGTATCTCGACGTATAGCGGGCGGTGGTCTGTCCAGCACGTTGTATAGTCTATGGCCATATGTGTTATCGCTCTGAACGTTCGATCAGTGGTGATGCAGTGGTCTAGCCATGACGTCGTGTTGTGCGCGTCGCTGACAAATGTGTATGAGTCAGTCGGTAATAATGCTCGGTCCGCGTATATGTACTCATATTCTCCGCAGAATGACTCCAACTCCTTGCCGAATGGTTTTCGTGGATCCGCGTTAAAATCACCGATTATTATGCAGTCAGTGGTGTTGCGTTCATCTATTAAGGCGTGGATTTTTCCTAATAGTGCGCTGTATTCTGGGAAGTTGCTGTTATCACTCTTATCTGTGGGCATGTAAACCGTGAGTATAAACAGGTTTCGGCTGTGTGATAGTGCTACTTCTATAGCTGTAAGTCGGGGCGAACCACAGTCGATAGTGCGCACACACAATGTGTTTTTGTACAATATAGCGACCCCGCCGTATGGCCGGCCTCTGAGGATACCCGCCGAGGTGTCGATGGCCGATGTACCCGTACTGTTATGCGTGTTGCTAACACTGTTAAGTAGGTGTAGATTAGTCGGGAGCAACCACGTCTCTTGCAATATTACGATGTCTTGTGTAGAACATAGATCAGACACGAAGCTAATATTTGTTATTAGTGCCTTGCAGTTGACTGAAGCAATTTTTAGTGTTTTTTCAAGCTCTTTTGTTTTGGGTTTGTTGCACTTGAAGTGGTTTCCAGTTGAAATATCGACCAGCAATAACGTCCTGCGGCCAGTAGTCTGGTTTTAAGAAGCTAGATAGATGATCTCTAAGTACCATGAGCCGGAATGACTTTGAGTTTGTAGTGGAATTGTGACTCAGCTCTTCAGCTTGTAGAACCGACTGCCCCGTTTGTGCTGCATGTTCTATAATATCCGAGCTCGTTATAGATTTCTCCAAGTTGGACACGTAAACGTAGCAGGTTCGTGGTGCCGCTTTTAGTTTGTTAGATGCCGTGTTTGAGCCGGTTCCTCTTATGTTGTTATTACGACGTTTCTTTTTGCGAATGACTACTGTAAATCCGTCGTTATCATCTTTTTGGTCAGATTCTATCCGGTTTTGCGCTTTATTTACCTTAGTTACCTGGGCATAGTCCTTTATGTTCTGTTGTGGTGCCGGTTTTGAGGTTATGTTATGTGCCAATTTGGATTTCATTTTCTCAGGCGATTTAGGTAACAGTCGGTCTTCGGTAATAAATGTATTGATCTGCAACTCAGGTATTATTTGTGGGTTAGGCTCGCTATTAGCGGTCTCTAAGACAGAGTTCCGTCTTGTTATATTAGTTGCAGTCTTCTCAGGTTTACTTTCCATGTTATTATCAGCTAGGAGGTTAAGGGCCATCGGTCCGCTGTCCATTGTGTGAGGGCTGTGGAGAGCCAAAGGTCTGCTACACATGATGCTGGGACTGCGTGGGATTTCCAGACGCGCTGGCTTGTCATAAAGTTTTTGAATTTCAGTACGTAAGATTCTGACGTCTTCCGCCGTTGCGTACTTACTGCGTAGTCCTTTCATCTCAGTTGTCAGGGCCTCGACGTCACGCAGTAGGCTCGTTACATCGACATGGTCGAATGTTATGGGGGGCAACTTGGCCAGGTCTTTAGCCACGAAGACGGGAAGCTCCTTAGGATCCACATCTCTCAGGAGTCGCAGGATATCTTCTAAGTCGCGTTGCTCCTTGCCCTCACCTCTCCTGGTCTTGGCCCTGCCGGCGACGTGAGCCGTACCGGCCAGACTTTCAAACAGGATCGTTTTCGAGCGTTCGATCTCACTTGATGAAAATCCGTTTTTGCAGATTTGCAGTAGGCTGACATTGTCCATCACTTGTGCCTTATTTTGCACGTAAGCAAGTAATTCGTCAATAACGACGTTACACATGGTGCATTTCGCGTTTTTCGACATTATTCGAGTAATTTTAGCAAAAACCGTTAGATTTTGACGCTGCGCGTGTGACGGCGCTGTCAGAACTGTATTTATGTATTTATTAGTAAGTAGTCTTTGTTTTAATATTTATCGTTGTGCACTTATGTAGGTCTACCTTTTATTAAATTATCCTCTCCATCCTAGGTTTGCTGGAAGAGATCTCTTATTAGAGATAAGCTCGCCTTTGTACGTGTTTTTCTAATATTAAGTGTCTGTATTATGTTTTCTGTGCAATAAAGTAAAGTAAAGTATGTTTTAACGATGGGTTACAGATGGTTCAGCGGTATCGAGGCGAGTCAGTGGCTGAAACATTGCAAGTGCATATTAGCTGGCGCGGTCCGAATAGTTGACAAGGTGAGACTAAAAACATTTATCTTCTCAGTGGGGAAGTAACAAAAATGGTAACAATAATTAATAATGGGTCCACTTCCTGATGTGGCGTTGCCATCATTTACCCTTTCTGCCACCGCGTCTTTTCCCTTTAAGCCGGCTACTGACATGCCTGCTGCAGGGGCAACCTAGCGTGAAAAAGTGTGTTAATCTGGAGCCGCCTGCCGTGTCTGCATGGAGCGGTGTACTCACACAAAGCAGGCGTATCCAGTTTAACATACTTTTTCACCGGCATGTCAGTATCCGGCTCTACCTCGTCCATCACTCTGATACCTATCATACCTATACCCACACTTTACTCTATCAATTCCTACTGCATACTAATAAGCAAGGATTTGAGCTGTCAAAAGCTTCTTCTTCTTCTTTTTATTAATGGCGTCCCAACCTCTTTTGAGGTTAATTTTGCCAGTGTCAAGTGGTCAGGTTCTCATTTGAGAACCTGGAAATTATAATGTCTTGAGATGATTTGATGACTATGATGATGATGATTTGTCCTGTCAAAAGCTTGTTCATTTGCTGAATAGACTATCAATGTCAAATATGTCTACAGGTCAGTTATTTAGAGCTGGCACATTCACAGTACTCACACTAATGCAATTTCCCTATACAGTATGTTTACAAATCAAAAAAGGTAACACAATAACGCGCTTCGATTGGCACATCTCTCGAACGCGAAAAAGATCACTCTTTTATCAGCAGTAGCAAAAGCAAAACAATATCTTTTTCCTTAATACTCGTATGACCGCGCGCGGGAGAGACAGATAGATAGACTATTCTTGATGCCCAAGCAGCGTCACTCCGCGCGCTAATTTACAGATACTACACAAGCCCAACGTCTAACGTCCAGTTTCAATAACCTATATTTACTTTGTACTTATACTTGATATTTTATACTTTATTGCAGAAAAACAGAATACAGACACTTAATAATGGATGTACAAAGGCGACTTTCTCTAAGATATAATAAGAGATCTCTTCCAGCAAACCTAGGATAGACCTACCTATCAATCTTTAGATAGGGTCAAATTTGACATAAGTTCCATAGCGCAACTGTCAAATCTAACTAGTAATGTGAAAATCATGGATATTTAAATAGGATATTGAAACTGGACGTAAATGTTTTGAACGTGGTAGCTTCTAATAACCGATCAGTGTAGGTTTGCAGGAAAAATTATGTACGCATCGAAGAAGTATTCGAATTGAAATGTCAGTGGCTCTTATGTACTATGTCTTATGTACTATGTCTTTTCATCTGAAGTCGAACACTTTTTCGATCTGGTAAATATTCCTGCTTGACCCACTGGACTTCCCTTACCCAGGTAGAGAACCACAAGACGTCCGTGCTAGTCCACTGCTCGGACGGCTGGGACCGCACGGCTCAGCTGACTGCGCTCGCCATGCTCATGCTAGACCCCTACTACCGCACGCTGCGAGGCTTCCAAGTCCTCATCGAGAAGGAGTGGCTCTCGTTCGGGCACAAGTTCCAGTTGGTATGTCTACTTCCTCCCAGGATAACCACAAGACGTCCGTGCTGGTCCACTGCTCGGACGGCTGGGACCGCACGGCTCAGCTGACTGCGCTCGCCATGCTCATGCTATGTTTGGACGTTGATCTCAATGTTTGTCCTCTAGCTATAAGTTACGTATTGCAGGTAAGAAGGCAGAAAGCAGACCAGTGTAGGTGGCAGGAAAAATTACGCATCGAAAAATCATTCGAATTTACATGTCAGTGACTCGTTCATTTCTTCTGAACTCTGAACACCTTTTCGCGCTGTAAAATACTCCTGCTTAAGGCTCTGAAAATTGCGACTGTGTTATTGCGCGCACACAACACCCACCGCTCGGCTCATGGCCTCACCCTGTCACTCACACAAACGTGTCTCTTTTGCACTGTAGTTGCGGCCAAATGAAGAGTCACGTGACCTCTACTCAAAATCAATTATCACTTTGTCATTTCCACCATGCTGGTTTGTCTCCCAGCCCTAGACTGACAGGCCAATCTACTGGCCAACCTGACTGTCAGAAGTTTTCACCCTTCTTTCTCATTACGACAGTCCGGCGCTGCAAACTACAGGCACCGATGAAGCGAAACAGTTTGCGCAGACAGCCGTAATGAGAAGAGAACAAGGCTGAGAAGCTTTACCACTACTTTTACCACAACCAAAGTTATGTATGTTTTATCTGTGTCTTCAGCGAATCGGCCACGGCGACGAGAAACATTCGGACGCGGATCGCTCCCCAGTGTTCGTCCAGTGGGTGGACTGCGTATGGCAGCTGCAGCAGCAGTTCCCGACAGCCTTCGAGTTCACCGAGAGACTCCTGATCACGATCATCGACCATCTGTACTCGTGTCGGTTCGGAACCTTCCTGTTTAACACGCAGCGCGAGAGGGTTAAGGAAGGTTGGTTGGAAAGAAACTAGCTCGCTCGTTGAAACGTTTCTAGAAGGAGGGGAGGAGCCGGATATGATTGGCGAAGAATATGAGCAGGCTGCCAACCTGTGATGGGTTCGGCACGTCACCGGCGGATCGTGAACGGGTCGAGAGTATACAGTAGTAATATCACAGAATAACTAATATTACTACGTACAGAAGGTTCACTCCCGTACAAAAGTCAAGTTTAGGTGCAAAAACATATTTGTCTATGCTTCTGCATATTCTCGCATGCGAAATTGAAACTTATCGTATGACACGAGCGTTCATATTCCATTAGACACCGCTGACACGATGCCGATCACGCAGGGTTGCGAATCGCACTCAGTTGTTTTCGGCGTCATTGTTTTCACGCGGATAGCCCGCGCACCGAGAGCCGAGCGACAACCATGTGACAAAGACTGACTGGCGCGTATAGCCGGCCGTAGATACCTACTCAGCGAAGTGAAACCCCCCTGGTAGTATACAGTGTGGCAATGTATGGTTACCACACTGACACAACATCGCGGCCCCGCTTTCAAACCGCCCCGCCCGCTTGTTGTCAAATGCTTCATAGAGCTCCCTACTGGATCGGCATAAAAACACGATACTGGCGCCAATTTGGGAGGAAAACGCACTAAAAAGCCAACTAATGCCCGATTTCACCAACGGTTAGGGGATTCTTAGCTCTTTTTCTTAGCTGTCTAGCGACTGTTCCGGAGGCCAGCCTCTTAAATTTAGGGGGTCCACTAGTAACCTAGATGACCCTTAAACTTAGGTCAAAGCGAAACAACTGGCAGGTGGCCCCTGAAAGGAAATAAAGTGTCCCCTAAAGATTGTTGGTGAAATCGGCCCTCTAAACGTCATTGACGTTATCCTAAGTTGTTGATATCAACAAAAATGACGTCATTATGACGTTAAGAAGCCAGTTGCCTTTTTAGTTTAGTGTCCTTTGGTCCCACTCTCTCTCACTTAACTTTTAGGAACTTTGCTTCTTGACAACCTTGCTGTCCTTGCATTGCAATATGTTATTCGAAACTGTCAATACTGTAAAGTTGACGATCTTCAATCGTTCTAGCTTTCTTGATATATCCACAGAAGTGAAGTCCAAGACGGTGTCTCTGTGGTCGTACATCAACAGCAATCAGGAGGTGTATCTGAACCCGCTGTACTGGGGGCCCGCGTCGACCGGCCCGCCGCCCGCCTGTGTGAGACCACAGGTATATAGACCACTAATATTATACTATGTGTATGATTGGTTTGCTCGTATGTGGGATAGCGGGATCCGCCAGACAATCGAAAAGACAACAAACAATGAGAGGATCTCCATCACAAATTCACAAAAAAACAACAACAGGTTTTTATGTCCGTCACATCTCGCTGGTTCCCACAAGACAAAACTGAGTATTAGTTGTCAAACGCAGACTCAGTTAAATGTTCCCGGCTCGTCGCCCAAAAAAGAAAATGTAATAATTTGTTCTTTGGTGTAAGTTCGGATGAAGGGAGCCGTATACTCGCCCTCGAGAAAACGTGGGCGCTCGCCCTCGAGAAAAAGATGAAGAGATGAGTTATTGGGTTCATCGAATAAGGAGTGGAGGGAGACCGATCAGGATCGAATAGAGTGGAAGAGGTGGAGACAGCTCTTCGTCCCAGCAGTGGGACTTTTTTTTTACCTGGATAGTGTCCCACTGTTGGGCAAAGGCCTCCCCTATGTCAGACCACTCCTCCCTGTCCTGTGCCGCTTCTGCCCAGTCCGGCATAAACGTACGTACGTCTCTGCCTGCCTCTTTGGTGTCCATCAGTGGGGACCCATTCGATGGCAAGTTTGGCCCATTTGTGGGGATGCATGCGGCACAAGTGTCCGGCCCAGTCCCATTTCAGCCTAGCGGTCTTAACCTAGTCTCAGCCTATACTGGCCGCGTTACCAACTGAGTCGTGAGTGAGTGAGTTGTTTATGGACCTACGACTCAGTTTGTCACCCGGCCACTATAGTGGGACTAGCTCGTAATAATAATAAATTGTAATAAGTTTGGAAGTTCTCGCTGGCTAGTAAACTTGTGCGAAGTTTATAACTGAATGTTGAACAGGCGGTGCTAGTCCCGGTGGCATCGCTACGTGTCATCAAGCTGTGGAAGGCGCTCTACTGCCGGTGGAACCCTACGATGCGGCAGCAGGTCAGACCCACTACTACCTTTTAACACAAACAACATTACATAGCGTCACGGCTTTACCCACACGGGGTGGCAGAGGCACTATTGTGTCCACTTTTAGCTAGTTTAAGTGCTACTTCTTTGAAGGCTGTTGCGTTACACTCCGCATGGCGTCGTTCTGCCTTGTTGCTGTGTTTTCTCGTCTTACTTTGTGTTTATTTCCCGCTTGTTTTGTTAGTTTATTTCGTTTCGCTGTGTCTTGTATCAGTTCAATAGTTGTGATTCCCTTTCCATTATAGTCTATAATTTTCTCAAATCGATTAAGTAGCAAGATGTGTAAGGATCATAGCACGTAGATGTCTGCACAGCATCCCTACTCCGGGCCGCAGTATCCCGTGAGCAGTATCGCCAACCTCCGATAGGAGATGGTTCCCGAAGAAGAAGAACACATATTCTATGTATGTAATATACTGTTCCCCCGTCAGGACCCGATCTACCAGCGCACGCGCGAGCTGGTAGCGCTGCGCGCGCAGCTGAAGGCGGCGGTGGCGGCAGAGGCGGCGGCGGCGGCCGAGCACGCGGCGCGAACGCAGCGGATGCCGCTCACGCCACCTCGCATGCACAGCCCGCACCACGTCTGAGAGTACCTCGCGTGAACGACGACGTTCCATGTTTGAATTTGAACTTCTTTTACTAAATGGCGTGTCAACCTCTTTATGGGTGCCAGTGTGAAGTGTATTTTTGTGTATTTGAAGGATTGCGATTTGATCAAGTTGTCTTTCGAGAATATGGAGGTTGATGCCTTGCAAAGGATGTTGCTCTTAGAACTATAGGTAACGCCATCCACGGCGACGCGTGACGTAGCTATTTGCATCTTTCTCTTTCATCATTGCACTCTGCTGAAAGACAAAGATGCAAATAGCTACGTCACGCGTCATCGTGGATGGCGGTACCTATACCTAGGGATTGTTCATAGTGACGGGATACAAGTTTTACCTGAATTTAAACTGATGATTGATATCGTTACGCCTGATTATTAACGTTGAGCTGAGCCCCATCAAAATTCACAGCCTTGCGTCATGGAATGAGGTCGGGTAGGGGTCGGATATTTCCTGATGTTTAACATGTGCTCTTTCAGTATACATAACCAAATCAACGCAGCTGTCTGTGTATTGAAGGCTTCGGCATAAAATAACTTTTCTCCCTGACTCAAATAGTTTGACACAAACTCAAACTTTTAAACAATATCACAAGTATGCTAGAGTGGGGATGTCATTCTTATTTCAGCCGATCGGCACGTTTTAAACTAGAATAATTTTACATGCGCTTTTTATTGCCCAATTTATATTTTGTACAAAGTCTAACAACATGGCTGACCCTTGTATATAGGACTATTAGGACTATATCTTTATTATTTCTATGTATCGATTAAGTAGAATATCTAAGCATAACTAAGTATATGCCATAGTGGAGCGATTCTTTTGGCATCAAAGTTTGTTTATAGTTATGACTTTGTAACTCACACTTCAAAACAATGTCCAAAGAATACATCTAGCTATGTATTTTATTTCTGTAAGATTTCTGTAAAGCATTTATTATGTAAATAAGCCAAAAATAGTATTATGAATGGAAATATATTGAAATGTTTATATCAAATACGTATTTCGATTAGTAGCTCTAACATACGACTAAACCACTCAATACGTTAGTGTTTACTCCACATGCTAACTGCCAATTTACGAATCACGTCTGTATATACATATAATGTCTCAATCACTTTAAATATTGGAATAATTGCTATTACTGATAAAGATATTATAATGTTGCTTAAAAATGTCTTTGTTCTAGTACATTTTCTTTATGATCAACAATTTAATAATACCTTGTAAAAGTAATAAAAATAACCGGCCAAGTGCGAGTCGGACTCGCACACGAAGGGTTCCGTACCATTATCTATAAAAAACTGGAAAAATAAATGTATGAGAGCCCCCCCTAAATACTAATTTAATTTTAATTTAATTATTTATTTTAGTAAATAATATACTCAATATATTGTGAACATTAAAAGCGTCTACCTGCTACCATTATCAATATCGAGCAAAAATGAGCAAAAAAATCACGTTTGTTGTATGGGAGCCCCCCTTAATATTAAATTTCTTTTGATTTTTAGTATTTGTTGTTATAGCAGCAACAGAAATACATCATCTGTGAAAATTTCAACTGTCTAGTTACCACGGTTCATGAGATACAGCCTGGTGACAGACAGGCGGATGGACGGACGGACGGACGGACAGACAGCGAAGTCTCAGTAATAGGGTCCCGTTTGGCACCCTAAAAAAATCATGCCTTGACTATAACTGGTGAGATTTTCTTGCTCGCTATTACTAAATTAACGTCAACAAGCCCATGATATCCAAACATGACCTGACCTTTCTGTGATAATGATGGGCGTAGTACGTGGGTCAGACACTTATCTAGTCTATCTAACTTATTGGCTCATTACATCAAAACAGTCCATGGACGACTAAAGAGACTTGAGAGAGTATTATTTCATAGAGTTTTAATTAATTAACATGTTTAGGGTTTTAAAAAGTGGAAGCATTAGGCATAAGCCTGCAAAGTACCCTGGAAATGGATTGCACAAACGATACCTTGCGTCTGATAGTGAAGTGGTCTCTTCGGCAGATGTCGTTGTAATTGGTAAGTTATGTAACGAAATAAATTCTTAAGTATTTTTAGTACACCGTGCAGCCCATGTTGAATGTGTAGCTTACCTAAAATGTCTAAAGAACATTTGTACACGTGACCCCCCTGGTAGTCCAACTTCATTTGTTACTTAAGACCGAAAGATAAAGAAAGCAAGTTAGCACTAATCTCATCTGAAGATTCCCTGCAGTAGAGAGAAGTGAGGTGAGACAGAGAGTTGACAGACAGGTTGGTCTGAGCCCCATAAACTTGCCGAGAACTGCACAACTGCACATGGTATGTCAAAGTTGAATCAAGATCAAGATTAGTGAAAACTCGATTTCCATCTTTCGGCGCTAAGTATTTCTAGTGATTGTGACATTAGATGATGTTTTTAGGTGGAGGCATAGCTGGCTGTAACACATTGTACCAACTATCCAAGCGAGGGGTCAATGCTGTGCTTGTGGAGAGGGCAAAACTAACCAGTGGCACAACATGGCATACCGCAGGTAAGATACATTGCAAAATAGTAGTAGAAAGTATTGCCAACGTAAATATACCTTGGCAGGTAACATAACATAGCGTCACGCCTTTTCCCGTACGGGGTGACAGAGGCCCAACTGTGCCCACTTTTAGCCACTTTTCAATACTTCATGCTATTAAATGATGACAATTTATATGATAATATTAGTGTACTGAAGAGCGGTCTTGTAAGCCTGAAAATAGTATGACACCATCAGACAGCCAACAGCGACCATGAGCTGCCGTTTAAGTGCTTTATATTCCGGGGCAGCTTCACCGACCTGGTTGCGACTAAGTTATAGTCTATTCGTGATAAGAATGCAGTGGAGTCGTCACTGTCCGGCGGCCTAGCCCCGTAACCAATCAAATCGTTTCCAATTATCAAGGCAAGTTCACAGTGACCAGTTGAAGGCAAACTTTCGAACGCGACGGTTGTGTCCTGTCCTGTGAGTGTTTGTTAACAGATTTAAATTTTAATTTCACTGCATTCTTGTCACGAATAGACTATAGTTGCTATGTTTAGAGCTGAAATGCAGAAAGCATGTTAACTTTGACAATAATGTTATCGTTGACCGTAGTTACTTCCGGAGTAACTTATTTTTTTTACTTATAAGGGGGTACTTATGTTTATGTTCAACTCGCCTTTTATCTTTGGGCCTCAGCCCGTGAAACCCTTTGTTCAGGATTTTCAAACTAACACTGATAAATGTTCTAGGTATGGTATGGTCGCTGCGACCTTGTGATTTGGAAGTTCGTCTATTGCAAGACTCGAGACGAGTCTACAAGGAGTTGGAGAATGAATCTGAAGACTACGCCGGCTGGATCAACAATGGCGGGATGTTCATATCGCGTAGTGAGGTGAAACCTTTATCGAACGTATTAGAATATTTCCACAAGGCCCATGGGTCAAGAGTAGACAGAAAACCCGATAACTTAAAATATTGATTGATCATCCTGTTTTCTCGCGACACTGAATGAAGCCCCCTATGCAGGGGTTGCATGGAAGTGGGAGAGACGGTCGAGCACATGTTGCTGGCATGTCCATCCACAATTGAAACCAGGATGGCTATTTTGGGAGAACTTCTCCTCTCCTTGTACATCCAGGCCTCCTGCTCCAGCTTGTGCTGGAATTGGGATGGCTGAACTAAATGATCGGGAGAAGGGGAAATGCACAAAGGCCCTGCACATGTGGGCCACGTGCAGGCGCTTTGACCCCCTTAAAGAAGATACAAGAAGATACAATACTGAATGAAGCCCGACAGAAACTCTAAACTCCTCAGGCCAATAGCGGCTTCAGCACTTCACTGGCGGCAGGAAGGAGCGGGGTGATTGTCAACGTTGTCAAACGTATGGCTCAGAAACAACAGTGCGGGCCCCTTTTAGAACTGTCGCCCGCTTGGCGTAACATGCTTGATATAGTTTATTTTATTTGATACCTGGCCTGAGCCTAAGCACTAAACTCCAGTACCTACCTAAACTTTGTATTTTAATATCAACTTGAGTTTAGTGTTAAGCCGAGTTCGAAACAGTCGCACTGAGGCAGGTGACCACGGACTGATGCTATACCTACCCCATCAGACTATCGGGCCTTGTCGTATTGTTCCTTGTGTTTCATCTTTACTTCATCATCAGTGGGTCATTTAATATGGACTCTACTCACGATGCAATCTGTCTCGCGATTTGTTGCTGCAACTTGTATTCTCTCCCTTTCTATCTTCCTGTTCTATCCTTCTCTAGCGGTTGCAAGGCAACCTGCCTTCTATGAGTTGCAGCGACAGATCGCAAGCCAGGTTGCATCGTGAATAGAGCCCCACTGACGAGGGATTCTGTGATTTCAGACGAGAACCCAAGAATACATGCGTCTCCACACCCTGGGCAAAGCGATGGGGATCCCCAGTAAAATCTTGGACCCGCAGGAGGCTCAGAAGATAGTTCCTATACTAGACCCGTCAGCATTTGATTTAGCGCTGTACTCTCCGCAAGATGGCTCTATTGACCCGGCCATGGCGTGTTCTGCTCTCGTTAAGGGAGCCACGAAGAATGGGGCTAAGGTACCTAAGGCACATTTCAATCTTTTCAGGATCCGCTAAGTCGAGAAAAGTCCCAGCCAGCCCCAGCGCCATCATTGGGCACGCAAGAGAATCAAATAGACAACCAAGAGTATCTACACAGCCAAAGTCTTAGGGACACTAGTGACATAACAACCCTAAGGCCAAGGCTAAAACATTAGTAAGCACGCAGAGTCGCGTTCAAAGTGTTGAGTCTTACATGGCTTGAGGGTTATCTCTCACATACAAGTATTTATTTACGTTATGTTGCAGGTGTATGAAGATTGTCCAGTCCTGGACATCAACTATGCCCACAATACTCTGGGAAACAAGGAGATAACCGGCGTGACGACTGAGAAGGGGTTTATCAAGACTAAATGCGTGGTCAACTGTGGAGGTAAGATAAAAACGTTAGTTCTACGTATTTTTTTTACATATTCAAACTGAATTATCTCAGAAATCCTACTATTTACGACATTTTGTCAAAGAACATTTGTTGTTTGTAATTAAATTCTCTATCGATGGACATATTATGTTTTATAGGTGTAATATAGATGTGCCGAGCCGGAAACATTGCGGCAATGTTGCCGTAAAAATGGCAATATTGCCGGCTCGGCACATCAGGTGTACACGAAAAAGCGAAATTTGAGTTAGGACGTTTAATTAAACCAACTTTCCTTTTTATGCCGGTTTTTTTAAATATTTTCATACATTTTTTTTCTGGTATGCCAACTATTTGCATTTTCTAGGATTGAGTTCTTTTTAACCGACTTCCCAAAGGAGGAGGTTTACAATTCGTCCGGATGTTTTTTTTTTAATGTATGTGCCCCGATAGCGCCTAAACGGATGGACCGATTTGGAAAATTATTTTTTTGTTTGAAAGGGTTTACCTTCCCATTGGTCCCATTGACACCAGATCAGGATCTGATGATGGGATCCTGGAGAAATCGAGGAAACTCTTCAAATATTATAGGCAGACCTATAGTGATTTTTGTGTTTTTCTTAATAACTCGTGCAAATGCACATGGTAAGCATAATATTGTGATGAGGAATTGCTGATGAGGACCACATATGGCCACCAGATCTGCTCAATACTAAGTACAAATACAATACGTAGCTGACGGGCAGGCAACGCATAGCCTAAACCGGTGGACCTAGAGCCATGAAACTTTGTACAGGGGTTCCTTAGTAGCGTGGGGTAGCACTGATATGGGATTTGACAAAATTAACTCCCCAAGGGGTGGGGGGGACAAGGGGTTACAGTTTGTATTAAACTCAATCTAATCAAATAGGGTTTGTGGAAGTCGGTTTTTTTCTAAAGTTTACTTTTTGTTTCAATTATTATAGAGTAAGCAAGTAACGCAGTATCCATCCGGCACCATACAAGAATTTGCCCAGCAGTGGGTCGATGTGGGCTGAATACGATGTTTTTCTGGCGCGGCTAAAATCATTTTGGTTTCTATCACAGGGGCGTGGGGCCCGCGCCTCGCGCGTTTCGCGGGCATCCCCTCCTTACCGTTGATCGCGTACAAACACGCCTACGTCGTGATGGATGCGATCCCGGAAGTGCGCGGCTGCCCCAACGTCCGGGATCATGACCTCAACCTGTATCTGAAGATCCAGGGCGAGTCGGTCAGCGTCGGCGGGTATGAAGGGAACCCGATTATGCTGGATCAGGTAGTTTGATTTGTCATTCATTGTTCATTCCCAGGGAGCACTTATCCAGTGGGTAGCGCATAGAGATACATTTTCCTTTGAAACACAACTCACCAATTTACGGCGGAGGACGAGGTAACTTAGAGAGCTGTGATTGGTCAGCTGCTGCGGAGGCAGCTGAAAACTGTCACTAAAGCAATGGCGGTCCTTCATCGTACATAGGTTGCATACGTTGCATACAACTAATGTTTGGCCAGCCGCATTCCCCCGCAGTCGCAGTCAATTGGATATACAGGGTGTTCGGCAGATGAATGTCCAAACGAAATCAGCAGCAAGAGGAAGTCATTTGCCTAGCCTAGCCATAATTTTCTGGACTTGGCCCCATAGATCCCAAAAAAAATGATGATTTGTAGATTTTTGAAAAATGAAAAAAATATTTTTGAAAAAAATAAATATACAAATCATCATTTTTTTTCGTGATCTAAGGGCTAAGTCCACAAAATTATGGCTACGTGGGTAGCAAATGACCACCTGTTGCTGCTGATTTAGTTTGGACATTCATCTACCGAACACCCTGTATAGTCTCTGTTCTAAATGTAATAGATGAATGAAGGCACGAATAAAAGTAGCAAATGAAATGAGGTCACGGAAGTATGAAAGTGAACACTTATAAAGTCATAGGTACAGTTTGGGAACAGCTTTCCGTTGATCTTTTGGCGAGCGATGCTATGATAGGTGGAGCTAACGATATTTGACCAATGAGGAATGAAAGGTCGGTCGATGGTTAGTGGTTGATGACAGGTTCGTTGCATTAAGTTGCGTAGAAGTGGCACCCCCCTGCTTACGTCACTCATCAGCCAAAATATCGTTAAAAGACTATCAGGAAATAATGAAAGTGGAATGCGTTTATGTTATAATGAAAACATTAGTTTGCGCTTACAGTATTATAAAATATTCGTATATTTTTCAGACTTCAAGTTTGTTATGTCCTTTCGCCAGGTCCCCGACAACCTCCAATTCCACCTCTACGACCTCGACTGGGACGTATTCGGGGTGCACATGAACAGTGCCGCGGCACTGTGCCCTAAGCTGGGCACCACCGGCGTCAAGAGCACAGTGTGCGGCCCTGAGTCCTTCACGCCCGACCACAAGCCCTTATTAGGCGAGGACCCCAACTTGTTCGGTGAGTGAGTTGACTAGCTTAATGGTGAACGAATGAATGCAACAAATAAATGAGCGGCCATTTATAGTCCATTCATTTATAGGGTTCCGTACCCGAAGGGTGCCAAACGGGACCCTATTACTGAGACTTCGCTGTCCGTCCGTCCGTCCGTCCGTCCGTCCGTCCGTCCGTCCGTCCGTCCGTCCGTCTGTCACCGGGTCCGCCTGCACGAACCGTAATAGCTAGAAAGCTGAAATTTTCACAGAATGTGTATATCTGTTGCCGCACCAACCACAAATACTGAAATACGAGAGATATTACAAATTGAAAGTGGTCTCGGTACAAGATACGTCTTCACAACACGCTTGAAAAGTTTATACCAAGGCCATTTTGTTTTGGTAGGTAAGCCTTCTTTTAATGAAACTAAATTTAAATGATATGGCAATGTCGTCCCCGGACTTCTACAAAGACTTTAAATATTAATTGAGGAATTACCACGTCTCTATTTATTATGTAGAACTTTTAGAAAATAATTATAAAATTAATAGTTTTTAATTACTTTTGTTTTCATACACATCTCAGAGCTCAGAAATTATTTTTTTCCTTTTGGCCACTTCAAGTTTGGCTGCCAGTGATGTTTTAATTAAATACTCTTTGGTGCGTTGAAATGATGTTTTGCAGTCTGCATGACATTGACATAATGAGTGAGTGAACCTCATTTTACGGAAATTGTAGATGGGTGTCTCACGTTTTCCAGTAGGAGTAGGTTGTAGACAGTGCTGCTTACGGCGGCGTTTAGTAGGTACTAAAGGCCCTAAAAGCGCGGCAAGCTTTGAATCAATTCAAATGTTATTTTTCAACTAGCTACAAAGTTATTCTGACATAAGATGATAATTTGAACAAAACTTTTTGGGTATTTCATGAAAAATACAGTTACAGATCACACATATACAGGGTGGAACAAACGAATGGGCCCTGGAGGGAAAGTACCTTAAAATCTCAAGATATCCGTCCGTCCGTCCGTCTGTCTGTCACCAGGCCGTATCTCATGAACCGTGGTAGCTAGACAGTTGATATTTTCACAGATGACGTATTTCTGTTCCCGCTATAACAACAAATACTAAAAACAAAATAAATTTAATATAAAGGGGGCTCCCATACAATTAACGTGTTTTTTTGCGGTTTTTTTAACCGACTTCCCAAAGGAGGAGGTTTACAATTCGTCCGGATGTTTGTTTTTTTTTTATTTATTTTTTATGTATGTGCCTCGATAGCGCCTAAACGGATGGACCGATTTGGAAAATTAGACCGATTAGACCTATAGTGATTTTTGTGTTTTTCATAATAACTCGTGCAAATGCACATGGTAAGCATAATATTGTGATGCGGAACTGCTGATGAAGACCACATATGGCCACCAGATCTGCTCAATACTAGGTACAAATACAATGCGTGGCTGACGGGCAGGCAACGCATAGCCTAAACCGGTGGACCTAGAGCCATGAAACTTTGTACAGGGGTTCCTTAGTAGCGTGGGGTAGCACTGATATGGGATTTGACAAAATTAATTCCCCTGGGGGGGGGGGGGGGATAAGGGGTTACAGTTTGTATTAAACTCAATCTAATCAAATAGGGTTTGTGATAGTCGGTTTTTTCTAAAGTTTACTTTTTGTTCCAATTATATAGATAATGGTACGGAACCCTTCGTGCGCGAGTCTGACTCGCACTTGGCCGGTTTTTCTATATGTCCTATCTCGCCGCCCCTTGCCACCTGCCGCCTAATTTGAAAGAGCGCCGATACTTGATCAAAGAAAGCCGCTGCGCAAAGGACACAGAAAATGAATGGACTTTAGAAAGAATAGCACTTTGCCCGACTGACGTGATGAGGGCTCATTCCTTGACGCCCGGCCCCAAGCCCTTATTGGGCCAGGACCCCAACTTGTTTGGTGAGTGAGTTGACTAGCTTGATGGTGAACGAACAAATGTAACTAAGAATGAGCGGCCATTTAAAGAATGACATGACTATAGTCCATTAATTTTCTGTGTGTCCTTTGATCTCGCCGCCCCTTGCCACCTGCCGCCTAATTTGAAAGAGCGCCGACACTCGATCAAAGAAAGCCGCTGCTCAAATGACACACAGAAAATGAATGAACTTTAGAGTGAAGAAGAATAAGATTAATGAAGACGCTGGCTCGTAGCGTAAATGTAATTTTACATAATTCGTTTTCTCACAGGTCTGTATCACAACTGCGGGTATAACTCAGCTGGGATGATGTTCTCGGCGGGATGCGGGATTCAGATGGCTGAGTGGGTGATTACAGGAAGGTAAGAATTTAAATTGAACAGAAGATTCTCTCATTCAGTTCAGACTCTAGCGTTCATATTGGCGTGCTTGTACTGTACATCATCAGATATTATAAGGACGGATGTAACCACATGAATAGATCTATACAACCTTATAGAACATAAATAAGCGAAAGTTATCTATAGATACAGATACCTACCTACGATTTAAACGTATTCCTAAGACCTTTGTTTTACAAATAAAGATCTATTCTATTCTAAAACGGCCAAAGCGAAAACCACTGACGCCACTTTTAGAACGTCACTTCGCTGTCAGTTGTAATGCTGTTTAGTTGGAGTAGATTGTGGCGCTTCGCTCCATTCTCCATAACTTTGTGTTCACCTCAAATATCAGTTATGTATTGATTGTTGATTCTCTCGGGAGTTCTTATCATTTTTATTTCGTCTTAGGGTCACAGGGTGCTCATCCCATACAAATAAGAATTAGTAACCCTTTGTACTTTAAACGCCATGGTTTCAGTTAACATACTTCTAGGTGACGCTAATCTTAGGATAAATCCTATATACCTTAGCGCCATCTCGTGGTATTTGCAATTTCTCGATGGTGCTGCACCAAGCGATAATGGCCTCGAACTAAAGAAGCTTCGGTAGCATCTTTGTTTACGTTGTTCTAGGTGGTCATCTGTATTAGTATAAAATTATAGTATCTGTGCTATGAGAAAGTTTTCAGAAATAACTGATGAACGCAGCGGTTGTGGCAACATTATTTCGCTAAGTGACATTTTGACCTGCCAAATCACTTTGATCAATTACCGAATATGGTATAGAGCAGCCATTACATGTACACTGCTAACTAACTCTCCCACCAATCCACAGGCCGAGCTACAACATGTTCACATTCGACATCCGCCGCTTCACCGCTGCGCAGATGAACCGCGCGTACTGGATGCGCGAGCGCACCCACGAGTCGTACGCGCGCAACTACGACATAGTGTTCCCGCACGACGAGCCGCTGGCCGGGAGAGACGCCAGCCATGACGCCTTGCATCAGCAACAGGTCGCCATTTTAGTTTCGTGAATGCACGGTGACTTGGGCCTGAGGCGGGCGCACTTTAGCCACACCCGCCTTAGTGCGTATCACGTAGAACGCTGGCCACCAGCGCCGACAGCCAGCGCTTATCGGCGCCGGTCCGCGCAGGTAGTCGGCGCAGGCAGTCTCTATTATTTGTGCCGAACCAGCGCCGACCTGCGCTGGTAGGCTATTTTGTATCTTGCTTGCTACGCAGAGAGACTGCGCCAGTCAGCTTCTGCCTGCTTTCTTTATGTACCTGTTGCCTGCGCCGATAAGTTGGCAGTCGGCGCTGGCAGTCAGCGTTCTACCTGAATACGCCTTTAGTAGCTACAGGTGCAAGCGGCGGTTTCATATGTTCGATATTTCTCGCCCGCCTTAGCCACCGCGCAAGCCCCTCACTCTGGACGAGGCCATAGTTTGTTGCCGGCAGGTCGCCATTTTGGTTTCGTAACGAAAGGGTGCCAAATAGTTTGTCCTGCCAGCAAGGACGCCAGCCTTGACGCCTTGCATCAGCAACAGTCGCGTTTGTGGTTATGTATGGAGTAGTAGTTTTGGAGTGGGCTCAATCTTATCCGTGTCCGGGTAAAGGCCTGTGCCCTTCGGTGGGGACATTGATGGGCTGTGTACATTTACTTTTAATTGAAGGGTGCCAAATCGGACTGTCTTACTTAGCCTTCGGTTATCGTCCGTCCGTTAGCGGGATGTAACTCCTAAACCGTGTGGCAGCTAGAGAGTTGAAATGGTGCACAAATTAGATCTACAGCAACAAATAATTAACTACACAAGACATTTTTTGTACATTCTTGTACGATGGTGCCGATTTTTTTTTTACTACCTACTTCTGTTTCATTCCATGTCGGCATTTTAGATAAGGTGTGTGCATACGATAGTATTGGGCGGGCTTGAATCGAACCCCTCTCTGCACTCTTGATTACAGTGCTATCCCTTAGTGCTGCAAGCTTTTTCTGCACAGTATTCAAGTAGTACTTAAATTATCAATTTTAACATCATTTTAAACCATGTCTTTTGTTTTGAAGGTGGAGGACGGAGCCGTGATGCAGACCAGGGCTGGGTGGGAGCGCCCCGCCTTCTTCCTGGAAGGCCAGACGGTATTGTTATTTCAGTTAGAAATTAATGAGGCCATAAAATACAAAAAAAATATAAATTATGAATGAATAATGCTTTATATGACTGTGGCGTTTACACTCATTGTCATTGAGATCAGTTCGGGCTGTAAGGACCGATATTTGTTTATTGTGTGTAGTATTGTGATGTCAGAAAACAGATTTCGTAGCTCATTACCGTGTTCATAGCCGAAATTCGCATCCCGCGCCGGTTTAAGTGATAGGTCATGAAGTCGGTTTTTTGTAAGTTTTTAACTTGGTGAATTATGTTATGCATCATGTTCTTCCATCCCTTAGATCCGTGTGAAACAGTACGACTGGGGCGGCACACACGACTACCCGCGAAACCTGGACACGCGGTACGAAGACGTGCTCAAGGGAGACCACACGTTCGCCTTCTCCAAGCATTTCGATCTGGTTCGTATTTCTTTAATTCTTAATTCATCGGTCGGTTCGCTCAGATGAGGACACACGCTAACTCAAAAAAAAAAAAACAAAAAAAACATTGACAGATATAGTTCAAACTGGCTCCCACACTAGGCCTAGCCTGTTTCGTGGATGCTGCTACCATACTAACAATAGCGAACAATAGATGTGGGAGCGAGAGCGTCTAAATAACGGTCTAAATACTTCAAATATTTCAGGTTAAGCTGGGTCCAGTTAAGTTATTTTGTCCGTTACTTACCCCCGTTCCGTATCCTGGACGCTCCTCTCACGCTAATGCCGCGATCACGTCTACGTTATTGAACGAGGCGAAACAAACGACTCCAAAAGTTACTATTATTTTAAGGACATCATTCTGAGCAACTTTCACTAAGAAACCGATTTGATCATAGCAACTTTATTTTTCACATCTTTGTACATCAGCTGATCCACTCAGGCCAAAATGTTCTGGGAAGTGAAAAATAAAGTTGCTCTGATCAAATCGGTTTCTTAGTGAAAGGTGCTCAGAATAATGACCCTAATTTTTTTTTATTTTTTATTACATCAACAAAAATACGCAGCCATTGCTTACATGTAATCTTAAAAAATGATCTTAAAATGGCTAGGGGTCCAAAAATAACCCTGTATACAAACACAAGTGAATTGGGTCTATGGGATAAAGAGTGGAAGGAGACCGCCCAGGATCGAATAGAGTGGAAGAGGGGGAGAGAGGCCTTTGCGCAGCAGTGGGACATTACAGGCTCGTAATAATAATAATACAAGCACAAAATAGTAGTTTATGAAACTGTTGCATTAGGAGGGAAGCGAGGTTTTTAATAGTATCCCACGAGAGTTTTAATACCTAGTCATGTGCAGTTTCATACACTACTTTATCTACTCTCATACTTAAGTGTCTCTCCTACAAAAATCAAAATTAAAACACAACAATATTTCCACTTAAATCAGTGCTTAGACACAACAAAAAGTTGTCACGTTGACTTTTTGTTGCCTCCAAAACCCAGCTTATCACAGCGCATGCGCGGAGCATGGCCACATTATCAAACCTCAGATCAATGAACCTCTTTGTTTAAATCTTCCTGTCTGCCTCCAAGTACTTATCAAACACTGAGTGGCTGTTTGGCTGTCAACTATAGCTAAAAAAAACCTTTCCAACGATACAGATTATCAAACACCTTGGATGTATGGTTTCATGACCCTACCTTTCCCAAGAAAAGAAGAACTGTATCGTTATGGAAAAAAGTTTAATAATAACATTAGTTTTGTTCGAGAAGTAGTGTTATTATTATATATTTTTTTATTTGATAACTATATTGCGTTTATAAAGTACGTCATTATGAATTCGATTTCAAGTTTTTAATTCGAACTTTATGACATGAGAGTAGATAAACAATTGAATATCTATCCAACCCCTGGTTACAACAGTGCCTCTGTGTATGGTGTATGTATAATGTATATGGTGTAACGCTACATACAAACTGTATTCCTTTCATCATCATCAGATTGGACAAGAAGCGTTGGCATGTCGCAACGCGGCGGCTCTCTTCAACATGTCTTACTACGGCAAGTTCTATCTGACCGGGCCCGACGCGCAGAGGATGGCTGATCTGGCCTTCACTGCCGATCTGACCACGTCCGACGACAGGTATACAGCTACCGATAAGATGGCTAATGCCCAGGGGTAACCCGCAGGTGACTTTTCACTTTCAGGGAATTACTGGGTTATTACCCACCTGCGGGTAATAATCCGGGGCATTACCGATCTGTAAGTACAGGTAGTGAGTGGACACGAAGCAAAAATAAATTGATGCAGGTCAAGAAACTTCGAACTTAAGTCGGCTTGTAGGGTTCCGTGCCCGAAGGGTGCAAAAGGGGACCCTATTACTAAGTCTCCGCTGTCCGTCAGTCCGTCTGACCGTCAGCTGACCCTGTGGAACGAACCGTAATAGCTAGAAAGTTGAACTTTTCACAGAACGTGTATATCTGTTGTCGCTACAACAGCAAATACTGAACTACACGAAAAAGTAAGGGTGCTTAGAATAAATTTGTATTAAGTCAATTTCAATACTGACTCTTTTGGACAGCAAAATTAAGAGACGAAGATATTCTCATAATAACTGTCAGGCACTTGGATCTTGTAAGATGGTGTGGAACCCATCGTGTGAGAGTCCGACTCGCACTTGACCGTTTTTTAATATTATTTTCGTGCAGGATCGTCTACTCGCTGATGCTAAACGACAAAGGCGGAGTGGAGGCTGACGTCACCGTGAGCATCCTCGACGGGGGCAGTGGGCAGCTCCATGAACCTATATTCAAGGTGAGTATATGCTTCTCTGCCAACGTATATAGGAAAAGAGTGACGTTGTGTTTGTTTGTTGTATGTAAATCTTTCTCCGTTACTTCATAAACTTGTTTGAATATGATCACATGGTAGGAAAATTGCATGAGAAGAAAGGCACAGTTCGCGCTAAACTTTTTTTGGGTCTGAACGAACTGTCATCCCTCTCACTCCTATATCTGTCTGTCTCTCTCCCTTTCTCTCTCTCTCTCATTTTCTCTGTCACTCCTCTCTCTCTCCCTCTCTCTCACACGCACTCCTTTCTCTCTCTCTTTCTCTCTCATACCCCACCGTATTCGGGAGTCATCACAGCTCGCTCCGAGCCTAAGAAGCAAATCGGCCTGTGACTGCAACTGGATGTGCATGCGTTTATACTTGCAGGGGCGTGGCTTCTACGTAGTGACGTCAGGGTTCAGCGCGGACCACACTCTCGCTCACTTGCGTCGCATCATCCAGACGCACAAGCTGCGTGCGACCATCTCCGACGTGTCCAAACAGCTGTGCGTGCTCAGCGTGCAGGGACCGAACAGGTATAGTAGTAATCTAGAGTACAGCGAGGGATTCAAGCTGATTGCAATTTGATACGGCTCTAGCAGTTTCCTGAGTTTTTACTTTACAAGTAATTAAAGTTTCCACTGGACCGACTACATAATCCACGGTCTGGAAAATAATGTTGTTATTCCCCTGGTACAGCATTTTTTAATGTTTTAACCGGTCCAGTGGCTTCTGGACAAAAGAGTCCTTCGACTTTGACATGGGTATCAAGAGGTCATTTAATGTCTATTGCAAGGGGATGAGAACTTAATTTCCCCTAATTTTAATTAGTCTTTTTTTTTCCTTTTCGATCAGGAAAATGACAATCTCTCGACTGAAAGGGAGTCGATTTTCAGAGATGTAACGTGGCAGACAAAATAATATTGTCCACGTAAAAAAAGCATAGTAGAGTAAGCTGTAAGACAATAAAGTAGAACTAATGATCAAAAGCAAACATGTCTCTTACAGGAGTTGCAACGCAACCCTTAATTTGGCATGCTTGGCAAAAAAAAACATTGGATTTTACGTGTATTACAACGTCATAAGATTGAACATTTTTTGGGTTACAATACTTCGGTCAAATCACGGGTAAATAAGCGTCCCAAAGTCCCTATTCCCCTGAAACCACCATTCTGTTTGAAACCCAGCCAAAGGATCCTACAACGCTACACCGACGCGGGACTATCGAACGACGCGTTCCCCCTGTACTCTCACCGGAGTATCAGCGTGTCGAAGGCGCCTTACTCCTCTGAGAATAAGAGCTACACGTGTCGGGCGCTGCGCGTGAGTTGGGCGGGCGAGCTGGGCTGGGAGCTGCATGTGCCGTCGGCGAGTGCTATACAGGTTGGTGATTCGACTGAAAACATTTCGAATGTGTCAAAATTTTAGATAATGGGAGTCCGTTTCACAGAATAGAATATGCTGTGGCGACATTTCAATCCACATAGAATAAAATACAACATAACACAATTATACAACTGTCAGGGTTAAATGAAACTGCTGGTGACCCGGAGCAAGATGCCCATCAATCGGATAAGAACCAATGACTGCGATGATCATTGTTCACACATTCTCACGAGAAGGACCACCGCTACAGTCACCGTAGCTGGTGCACTGCAACGGTCGTCTCAATCCTTCTTCAGCTCCGTGATCTGAGGGACAAGTTTACCTCATCCGACCACAAGCTCACCGGAACTCATACTGTTCCGTTGGTTGGCCTCCTACCTCCCCTACAGCCAAACCCTTGTACCACCGACAGCATTTCAACTACCCATCTACCAGCTCATGGCCTTTAGGATGCACTGAAATCTGTATAACAACATGGGGACATCTCATCTCCCGGTCACCATCACTTTCAGAGCGTTACCATTTAGTAATGTAAGCAACTCACCAGGTCAACCATTGATCAGTGTCACGCAGCCACGACGGAATCGTGGCTCGTGCGCGCGGAGATAGATACCTTCGTCCCCACCTCACTCAACCCATCGATCGGCGAGCCCACAGCAACGTCACGCAGTCGTCTTTGGCGCTAACCATGCGCTAACTAACCTTGCAAGAAGTAATTACCGACCAAGTGCGAGTCGGACTCGCGCACGAAGGGTTCCGTACCATTATCTATAAAAAAACCGCAAAAAAATAATAATATTGTATGGGAGCCCCCCTAAATATTAATTTAATTTTAATTAGGAGTGGTACACTTTAATGGCTAAATAAAAAAATAAAAAAATAAAGTAAATAATATACTCAATATATTGTGAACATTTTAAGCGTCTACCTGCTACCATTATCAATATCGAGCAAAAATGAGCAAAAAAAACACGTTTGTTGTATGGGAGCCCCCCTTAATATTAAATTTCTTTGGATTTTTAGTATTTGTTGTTATAGCGGCAACAGAAATACATCATCTGTGAAAATTTCAACTATCTATTTACCACGGTTCATGAGATACAGCCTGGTGACAGACGGACGGACGGACGGACGGACGGACGGACAGACAGCGAAGTCTCAGTAATAGGGTCCCGTTTGGCACCCTTCGGGTACAGAACCCTAAAAAGGCATCAATGACAGGCGAGATTCTCTCCAATACCCGCCAATACAAAACATTTCAAGTGACAGTTGCGTTCCGTACTCACCATAGCAAAACAAGGGTCGAGTTCGCGATCTTCCGCGACATATGCGTTTATTCAAGCGTCACAATACACAACACATAGCACAACATAGAACATATACAAAAATAGAAAAACATGGACAACAACAAAAGAGAAAAATATGAAACTTAATTATAGTGTGCTGGTTGTATACGGCAACGGTGAAACGGCTCCGGCTCAGCATTATGCTACAGGAGGACCGGAAGCGCTGGTATTCATTCGGAACCGGTGTAACTGAGTGTGTTGTTTTGACGGTGGTGTTGATTAGACTACGTAATATGTATAGATAAATTGATATAAACAATAGATAGCATATAATGTAAATGAGTAGAGTTCATGGGGGGGCCTTTACGGCAGCCTTTACTCCATTTTATTTTTGCGATTCGAATCTGATAGCGTTCAGAAAATCACAATGGCAATTATGACCCCGAAAGCTTTACTCTAAGCAATTCGAATCTGATAGCGTTCAGAAAATCACAATGGCCATTATGACCCCGAAAGCTTTACTCTAAGCACAGAAGAGATAATAGTACTCCGTACAGAACGGCCACTCCCTTCACCGCGCTGATTCAGATACCGCACCCCACCCCTGGCGTCAAAAGATTGGTTAAAGGATCAATAGACAGGGCTGAACGCCGGACGAGTGACGACGCGTATTCTTTAATATCGCTGCATTTGCCGCGCCACCAGCCCTAGCAAAGTTTACGCACACATTTGCACGTATACAAACATCATTTGGTTATGTAGTAGTATTAGGTGATTATTTTACGAGCGTTCTATGGAGTGTCCGAGGTGTGCTCTAAGATAGAGTCTCTACCTAAACCAATTGTAAAACTTTCAGATCTACAAAGCGCTGAGTCAAGCCAAAGGGCTGAAGTTGGCTGGTTGGAGGGCGCTTACTTCGCTGAGCGCTGAGAAAGGTAGGTGCCTCGCTAGAAGCTTACGCCGCGTGTGTGTACATACGAACGGTGGACAGCTCCGATAACGTAAACATTCAGCTTCTTTGTGCGAAGACACGAGTCGCGCCCCTTAAAAATCTTACCGTTCCGCGTCTTGAGCTGTGCGCGGCTTTATTAGGCGCTCGACTGGCTCATAAAGTCTGTGAAGCACTAAGAAAATCGGTAGAAATTAAAGTGTTTTGGTCTGACTCCACCATCACTCTGGGTTGGATAAGAACACAACCAAAAGTGCTGAAAACTTTTGTTTGCAATCGTATCATCGAAATTCGCGAACTAACTTCCCATGATTCGTGGAGACATGTACCGACTGGTGATTATCCAGCAGACATGGCTTCGCGGGGTGTAGACCCCAGTAGACTTAAAGATTCTTCTTTGTGGTGGGAAGGCCCTCATTTCTTAAAAAATAATGAGTCGCAATGGCCTCTAATTTCCAACACACAGTAGGTTTGTTCAGGATACAACTTTGGACGCAACGGAAAGGTGTACTTTCGTACAACGTTTGTAGGTTAGTACAAGTACAGATACTATAATATTATACTAATACAGATAGACCGCCTAGAACAAAATATCACACCGGCGTAAACTGAGATGCTACGGAAGCTTCTTTAGTTCGAGGCCATTATCGCTTGGTGCAGTACCATCGAAAAATTGCAAATACCACGAGATGGCGCTAAGATATATAGGATTTATTGTAAGATTAGCGCCACCTAGAAGTATGTTACTGAAACCATGGGGTTTACTTAAAGTACAAATCTTACTCCTCACGCCATCTCTTTTTTATGAAGGGTTACTAATTCTAATTTGTATGGAATGAGCACCCTGTGGTACAAGTCAGTACAACAGCCCGTTGTCAACTTGCGCGGTACCTATCATTGAATAGCGTCGGCGTCGGCATCGTATTCAAGCGTCAGTATCGGGATGAAGCCGACGACAGTTGCGCGGTAGACCCCCTGGTCTACTTTTTAACCGACTTCCCAAAGGAGGAGGTTTACAATTTTATTTCTTATGTATGTTCCTGTTCCCCGATAGCGCCTAGACGGATGGACCGATTTGGAAAATTATTTTTTTGTTTGAAATGGTTTACCTTCCCATTTGGTCCCATTGACGTCAGGTCAGGATCTGATGATGGGATCCTGGAGAAATCGAGGGAACTCTTCAAATATTATAGGCAGACCTATAGTGATTTTTGTGTTTTTAGTAATAACTCGTGCATTTACTCACGGTAAGCATAATATTGTATGTTATGATCGCTCATTTTGTTGAATTTCTCGTCTGAAATTAATATGCAAGCGAATGCTACCTATAATCTAAAAATAGCACACAAATGATGGTCTTGAAAAGATATTAGCCTGCTATTCAAACAATGAAAAGCGTTGGAATTTTATGCGGGTAGCTCGGTAATAAGCGCTCACGCTATGAAAATAAGGACACAGGGATATTATTAATGAAATGAAACACTCACCTGGTTTCTTCGACAAGTAACGCTTGTAAACTAAATTAAAATCAGGGTATCTTTACAACTAAATAAAATAGCGCCTTCGGTCTGACCGAGGCTGTTGTCGGCACGGGAACGGTCTGACCGAGGCTGTTGTCGGCACGGGAACGGTCTGACCGAGGCTGTTGTCGGCACGGGAACGGTCTGACCGAGGCTGTTGTCGGCACGGGAACGGTCTGATCGAGGCTGTTTTCGGAACGGGAACGAAGACGTCAATGACGGCCAAACCGCGATTCAAAAACCTGAACGCTAACTGCAGGTGGCGGTGGAAAGGGGTGGGGCTAGGGAAAGAGATGGCGCTATAGGACAGAAAGGGATGAAACGGAACGGAAAACGATAGGCATATCTCATTTACTTAT
This sequence comes from Argyresthia albistria, assembly GCA_963457715.1. Taxonomy (NCBI): domain Eukaryota; kingdom Metazoa; phylum Arthropoda; class Insecta; order Lepidoptera; family Argyresthiidae; genus Argyresthia; species Argyresthia albistria. The sequence goes on from OY735262.1 coordinate 8,350,277, forward strand.
TAGGCTTCGAATAACGGTACAGTTGTTTAATGTTATGTTATGCCTGCATGTAAATGTTATGTTATGATCGGCAGGCTACCACCTCTGGAACGCGGACCTTCGCCCGGACGACAACCCGATCGAGGCCGGCCTCGGGTTCGCGTGTCGCAAGAACGGCGACTACATCGGTAACGATCACGTGACGCGCGCCAGGAAACAAGGTGTTGTCAAGAAGTGTGCCTACTTCACGCTCGAGGATAAGGTAAGGATATCTCCGCTGGCGAAGAGGCTATCCAATGGCTGCTCAAGCTGCCACCTTTGTGAATTGTAACGTAGACAGCGACCAAACCAAAATAAAATATTACAAATAAAATATTATATTTTATATTCATCAGACTGCATTAACATCAATCAATATGCTGCTCTGTATTTAAACAGCTGCAAACGAGAAGCAAACAGGCATTTTGTTTTCCTCATGAGTTTTAGTCACAGATATTCAATCTTTCAGCCTACACTACGAAACGTTTTTGTGTGAATTATCCGAGAACACCCGTCGCCAAAAAGTGTCACGTGATATTATGAAGTCGCAATGAGAAACTTTTATACAAAATATGATATAATAAATTTTTTATAAGTTCCTTAGGAATACTAATAAGAAACATTGTTTGCGTATCACAGTTATAGCATGATATTATTATATCCTTAATAAGTATATGCAAATGATTTATTTATTTACAACCATATTCAAACCAAAAATCTTTAGGGTTTAGAAAAAAGCACCGGAGAGGACGGCTAATACAAAAGACATCAACGATCATGCGCGCGCTGTTCTTCGATTTTGATTTGACATGTAGTAGGTGAAAGTGGGCACAGTTGTGCCTTTGCCACCCCGTATGGGAAAAGGCGTGACGCTATGTTATGTTAGTTATTTTGTGTTATGCAATAGCTGAAATATTTTTGCGCTAAAAGCCATTTTGCATAAAACCACCATTACTACACAGCTACCTACTTTTTTAGGTAACACAGACCTTCGCCGTAATCCAATATTATAATCCGTTTGCTTTGGACCGTCGTCGTCGTAAACCTAAACAGCCCTCCGCGCAACCGCTGTCGGCATCGTCATCGTGTTTAAACGCGCAAGAATTAACTTTATCATTATGACAATATGGCAAGTCAAACATAAAGCCGATGCCGGCAGCGGCAGCGCGGTAGGGGGCATATTTTATTCTGGGTCTACCATCACTTATATCTTTATTAACGTTATTTTTCTTTATTTTATAGGTAGCTATATTCGGTATGGAAGCCATCTTCAGAAACGGCGAGCCAGTAGGCTACCTGCGCCGCGGCGATTACGGATACCACCTCGACAAGCCGATAGGAATAGGCTACGTGACCAACGACGGATCACCAGTCACCAACGAATACCTGAAGGATGGAAAATATGAAATCGAAGTCATGGGAACCAAGTACAAAGCTACCCTGAACTCTAAATCACCCTTTGACCCCAAAGGTCAAAGGCTATTGGGTAATTATGGGGAGGTAGGGATGGATGAAAATACGCATGAACCGCATTCAGGACAGAATGAGAGGGCTGGTGGCAGTGAATAGGATAAGATGATCTCAATAAATGTAAAGTACTTACCTATAAGTTTGTTTTATTTTATCTCCAAGAGGGAGGTGACTGGTTGTGGACTTGTGGTAAGATTGTTTTGCAGTAAAAATTCGCGCTACAGAAAATCAACATGAACAATGTAAAATACTGTAATGCATTAAATATAAATTAACAAATACAAAACGCTTTTTTTTCTAAAAACTACCATACTACCACTAAAAATCAAGAGCAAGTTCGGCAACACTGAACATCAGCTACGTTCTAAGATCCATTTCTCATGGAATGATGGCATACATCTCGCATACATAGCAGAAAGATAAAAATAGAGAAATTCATCTCACTTATAACTCTACTTTATTCAATAAGAATATCACTTGAAATTAACTCACTTTCTGTGGCTTACGATCGTACCATCTCATACTCCATCCAACCAACCAATAAATAGATCTTTGAACTTACCCTGCTGTCATAATTTTTGTTGTTGTTGTTGCATCATAACCTCAAATATTTATTATTTTATTTATTTACGTTTGCATTGCATAATCAGTCGGTTATAAAATCGCTACTAAAAATAAAAGGCATAATAATGTCGGTCACCCTGCATACAGATCTCGGTGATATAAAAGTTGAACTTTTCTGTGAGCAGTGTCCAAAAACTTGTGAGAACTTCCTAGCTTTATGTGCTAGTGATTATTATAATGGTTGTCTGTTTCATAGAAACATAAAGGTGAGAATCCTTTGATTGATTGCAGATCGACAACATAAATATCGTAAAATAAATGTAACATACAAATTCTGTGAAAAGCAGCACTTTATTCATATTTGTATTATTTCAGGGCTTTATCGTGCAGACTGGCGATCCAACAGGCACAGGAAAGGGTGGCTCCTCAATTTGGGGTAGAAAGTATGAAGATGAGTTTAGTGAATCACTAAAGGTGAGTAAATAAGTGAAGTACCTTACTGCAGGATGGTTCAGAATAATATTTTTACTGTGCTAATTTCTTAATTTTTGCATTATTCAAAATGCGTTACTTACCATGTCCTAGGTAAGCTTGGGACTTAAATATCACTGACAATAATGTTCTGAATTCTTGATTTTTTCCAGCACACTGCAAGAGGTATGTTGAGTATGGCTAACAATGGACCAAACAGTAATGGAAGCCAGTTCTTCTTTACCTATGGGGAACAGCCACATCTGGATCTAAAATACACTTTGTTTGGAAGGTAAACTACACATTTTCTTATCATATATTGAATAGTAATTGCTATTTATTCTATAACCACTTAGCATATATTTTTATAACAAATTCTTTGTGATGATTAGGTTCAGTGCTGTACAATGTACTACTCAGTAAATGTTGTAAGACCTTGTAGACAAGAAAGAGGGTTGATCCAGTCCAGAAACTTAGACATTGGCATCCATCCTACTTTTTGTTCAGGTCATTGTTGACCTTCCTGCTAAGAGATTGGTAATTAACATTTAATGAAGTATGTTTGAATGCATTTTGGGCATAACCACATTCAAATTAATTTTGCAGAATAATTGATGGCTTCGAAGCACTTGACGACTTGGAGAAGATGCCAGTGAACCCTAAAACATTTAGACCAATGAGTGATGCTCGGATTACTGCAGTCACTATTCATGCTAATCCTTTGGCAGGATGATGCATCGGATGTCTTGACCAACTTTGGGAAAATGCTATTCAAGTTGTGAGTTTGAAGGTTTATGTGAAATGATATTAATTAAACACTTAATTAAATCACATAGTTTTATTGCTCAATGATATTAGGCATGACAATGATATTGGTGATAGCGAAGATGACAATAAGAGTACATAATCACTATCAGATTGGAGGTGGCATTTAAGTAAACAACATAAATTAAGTAACTTTCATAGTCCACCAAGGTCAAAGATAAACAAGTGCACTCCTTGCAGTGCAGGTGCAGAACAACAGCTAACACCTTGCAGTGCAGGTGCAGAACAACAGCTAACACCAAATTAACAAAAACACATCCACATACCTAGGTATCTACAGTTAAAGATTTGTTAAATTACTATATTTTTTGATCTGTAATAGACATAACATTACAATATTATAATAAATATTTAACAACAAAGCTCTTCTTTATTGGAAGAGAATAATTTAATCAATTGTTTAACTACCTAGAATAGTGAGTAATAATTATTATAACTATTGAAGATTAGGTATTGCGTAATGCCATAATAATTTCGTCAATTGTTTAAACTACCTAAGAGAGTGATCCAGATTACAATCTAATATATGAAGATTAGGTGTAACAAAATAATCTCAAGTTTCTAGATCAAAGAAGCTGTTTACCGAAGATAACTCCTTTTTAGGTTCATCTTCAGGGCTTTTCTCTTCAAAATCATCTACAAAATGTGATTTGATGTGAGCAACTAGTTCAGCTTTCTTCTCAAAGGTGGCTCCACACTCAATACATGGCAGGTTTGCCACTAAACTCTCATGGGTCTCCTCATGTTTATCTAGCAAGTCTTTCTGGGTAAACTTCATGTCACACTGACTGCATGAAAATTCAGTAGACCTATTATGAATGGCTGCATGGCGGTCTAAATCTCTCCTTCTTGAAAACTTTTTAAAACATATTTTACACAGGAATCCTCTCGAGCCAATATGAGCAACAGATACATGAGTCTTATAAGCATCCAAAGATGAAAATCTTTTTGGGCATTGATGGCATTTAATATTTTTAGGTTTGTTTTTGTTTGAAATTGGTTTAGTTTTAGGTGGGGTAGTATTCACAGGTTTCACTGATGTTGATGGTTTTTTCTGCAAATGTTGCTGGTTCAAAAAGCTACCTACTCCAGCAATATGATCTGGGACTCTTGGGAGGTCATACTCATTGTTTTGATCAGCATTCAGCTGGGTGGGTGAGGAGAGGAGGTCACTGAAAGGATTAATATTGACAACCATGTCATGTGTTTCCTGATCAGCTTCAGATTCTGGTAGTCTAAGATCTGGGCTGTTTGGGCCATGTTTCATTTGATGTTTTACAAGTTTATCTCTTCGGCTAAATGTTTGAGGGCACTTTCGACAGGCATATGGTTTTGTGCCAGAGTGTATGAGAACATGACGCTGCAGATCACCGTTGCAAACAAAACTGCGGGGACAGAGAGGGCATACATGAGGCTTCTCTCCAGCATGTATTCGAAGGTGTTTGCTCAAATTAGTGTTCCTTGAGAAGTTTTTCATGCAGTAGTGACACTGATAGGGACGGATTCCTGTGTGAACTATGGCATGTTTTCTTAAATCTGATCTGCGACCAAAACTTTTCTCACACTGTAGACACTGATAAGGTTTGTCATTGTGATGGACATGTCTAGTATGCTGGACATGTTGACTGCGTTCACTGAACACCAGACTGCACTCTACACAGCTGAATGGCAGACTAGGGTCATGATAGGCCAGTTCATGTTCAGAACATTTCTCTTGGGAAACAAAAGCTTGATCACAGTACTGGCACATGGCAATATCTTTGAGGAAATTCTCTTGTATCGGTTCTCTATCATGAATATTATCCACTGTTGGCTCTTCTGCAGATTCTTCAGACGAGTCATAGTCCATACTCGGGTCTACCACCATCACAACACTGTCTTCCACAACATAAGATTCTTGCTTCAGTTTAAGATTGGTGTCCTGTGTGCAGTTACTCAACTCTGAAGAAGTGGAGTGGTCCAGTTCACCTCCCCGGCTACAGATCCTTCTCAGTCTGGTCTCATTTTGAATGCACTGGACTCTGAACTTAGAGCACTTATCTATTTCATAGAGACATTTATAACAAATTTTTCCAGGCAGTCCATCATTAGGGTGCATCTGAAAATAACAAATAGTATAAGTTTTCAATAGGTACTGATTTATGTAATGCAAAGGTGTAGGGGCTATGAAACATACCTGTAGCTCAAAGCAATCAGTGATCTTTGAGGTTATTGTCAATTTGGTATCCTCATCAGGGGGAGGACTGTAAATAGACACCATGAGCTCACTCTTGTGCAGGCAGAGACGACACAGGCTATGAAAGTTGCTGATAATGTAAGAATCTTCCATCTTGTTCCCAGCAATGAGCAATGTACAAATGTTGAAACAGTATCAAATGACTAGTCGAAGCTAATAAATAGTCGCGTTTCAACGCGTTTTTGAAGTGATTTTCACATTGGGAGCGACGGGTTTGCTAATGGACGGGTCTGCGAACGATGCCCTGCGTCGAGAGTAGTCGAGACTACGCAACCGTTCGTTCGATCCGAGACACAACTGGGGCGGAGCTCGCGGCCCGCTCCCGCCTGGCGGAGGCGAAGACGGCAGGCGGCAGGGCGGCGGCGTCGGCGGCGGCAGGCAGGGCTGCGACGACGGCCGCGGGATGTGCGACTGCGGACGACTCCAAAATCCACCTGAACTTTCCAATCTGCACATCACTCGTACGACTACTTCCGAAGTGTGAATCTATGACTAATAGCATAATTTTAATATCATTTTACAGACTGGCTCAAGTCTTTTCTGAAACAAGGAGAAATATCGAAATTGCACCATAAAAATAATTTTGATTGACACACAACAATAGTCAATACAAAAGTGCGCGCGACTTGTTTTCAAAGAAAATGAAGTTGTCAGATTTTAATACATGCCTTTGGATTGGCTGTTGACTGTGATTTCTTTGAAAGCAATTTTGAACCAATCAAAAGCTTCCTTTAAATACAGAAAAGGCGAATGATAAAGAGAACATGCTGCAAAGTGTTTCCGTTACTGGCAGCAAAATCTACCATAGGAAATAACACATAATAACATAGCTGTCGTGGAGATCCACGAATACTCTACGATTTGGTGAGTGAACATTCACTCTTTACAATTTTGTTATGCTTGAATGTGGCAACATTTAAAAATGTATGAATGATTGGCCGTGGTTGTCTGGACTTGCAGTGTGGAGGGGGGCGCGGCCACTTTGGGAGTTGGCGCGTTTTCTCGTGGCAAGTGCGAGCGGTAAAAAGATGAAGTTTGGGCTGTTGCCGCGTGTGTGAGAAGAGCAGACGTGGTCATGTGATGATCATGATGTAGCACCAGGTGGTATCAACCTTGGTAAGTCCCAGTTCAGCTGGTTCAGAGTACCTAATTATGAAGTAATGGGTGAAGGTCATGAGACCGTGCAATTTGGCTGATCTCCGTTACCTGAAGTAGAACTGTAGTGGACAGTTCTGTGTTTTGTGTTTGTGCCTATAATAGTATTGAGTAAACAGGGCCTGACGACGGAGCAGACCAAGAGTATCTCTGTGCCCAAGGGAGAGCGGACGCGCTCTCCCGTGTTGAATATGTTTGTGTCACCTGTGTGTGAGAAAGAGATTGGCTCTTTTCTATGAGAGACTGGTGGAGATTGGCTCCACATGTCCATGTAGGGGTACAGAGATAATGTTGTGGTGGTAAGCGGCGGGGTGTAAGGGGTTGGTTGGAGCCCCGTAGGGAGCATGTGGCTCCCTTGTTGGCTTGACGAAAGGTCAAGTTGATGTTTGAAGGTCTGCTCTTCGGCCCCTTAGCGGGAGGAAAGATCTCGAGAGGGGATCCAACTATCCAGGCCGTTCCTGGCCTCCTGCGCAGAGAGTAAGACGGTTCTGTCAAGGACCATTCCATCCGGGATGATGGCTCTCAACGGTCCACCAATCGTTGTTTGATACGTATTGGTGGCGCTCAATGTGTTGTGATACTCTTTATAGAGTATCTTAGTTATACCATTAATTTCCCCACCTAAGTTGTAGTAGCTGGATTGCACTTTCTCTCATGCCTGATCCCTTACTATCTCGTCATGCTTCTTATTATGTGATAAATATTGTGTATCTTATGTCGCTACATTGTTCAATCGATTATCGTGGCGACATAATTTGGTGGAGATGCTGGGATATGATTCCTACCCTACATCACGAATAATAAATGCGAGATGGATAAAATACCTGCTTGGCTTTACTTTACATTGCTATATTTTAATGTGCTTGTGTGCTTGTAAATAAAATCATTTATTCCAAGATGCAGTTTTTTTTTTTCTTCTTTTTCATTTACTTGCCTCATATTTTTGAAATAAATGTGATGAATTATTTGTTTGATTTTTATTACCTGTATCCCATTTGTGTATTTCCGAACGTAGATCCATAGACAATAATGGATCGCAAACATTTAGGATCGATTTACCGGACTCGATTCGTTTCGATTTTCTGAAAACGGGGGCCCCCAAGCGTTTTATTTTTTTTAACAATCGATTATTATGCGTCTTTCAACTTGATTACTATTTTACGTTACGTTTTTAACCGGTTTTTTAGTGAAAAAAGCGGATCCTTCAGGATGTTGGATTAAGTTCAGCGGTTTTTTCATATTTAGAAGTGGCAACACCAAATGTCAATTCTACCACCAACTGAAACGTCAAAAATTTTCTTCGCAAATTTTTTCCACTTTCGTTCGTGTTTGAACCTGAACTTGAAGTTTTGAGTTTTCCAAGTTTATTTTACAAGCTAGAAGCAGCAGTAGTGGTGGCAATAACGGCTGTTTTGCAATAACGAACAACACTGTTGTGTTATTTCAAAATAACTGTTGTCGTAAACTGTTATCCTGTTATCCTGTTATATTGCTGTTTGGTAAAACGATAATTGAATGAATCGCAGATTGACAATATCATTATTTATGTTCTTGCTCATTATCAGTTCTTCCCTTCATACTTTAAACAGGCATAGGACTGTCAAAATTATTGTCAATACTTCGTATTCGTAAATTTAAATATATTTGAGAAACTAGTTGTTTGAATGAATTATAGACTGATTATTTGGAGTGTTGCCGGATAATCGATGGTATATCGATTATTAATCGATTCTCCTAAGTACATATAAAAAATCTAACAAATCGATCTGGCATCGATTTTATCGATATAATCGACTGTATCGATACTATCGATTCTTATACTTGTACCAATAAAATCGATTATAATCGATTATTCGATTGTAATTGCTGTTTCTGATAATTAAATCGATTATATCGATAGTATCGATGGTGAGAAGCAATACGATAGAATCGATACTATCGACACAATTGATTAAATCGAGGTATCGTTTAGATTATATTTTTGTGTAATCTGTAACGTAACAATATATTCTAAACCGATACCTCGATTTAATCGATTGTGTCGATACTATCGATTTTATCGATTTTATTGTTTTGCTTCTCACCATCGATACTATCGATATAATCGATTTAATCATCAGAGAGAGTAATTATAATCGACTAATCGATTATAATCGAATTTTTGGTACAAGTATAAGAATCGATAGTATGGATTTAACCGATTATATCGATTGAATCGATAACAAATCGATTAGTTAGATTATTTAGGTACCTACTAATCGATTAATTGATAATCGATTATCCGGAAACACTTTGGAATTATGGTAATACCGGCGGCGTATTTAGTAGTTCATTGATCTTATTTACATTTTTTTAGATATACATTTTTAAATTTACAATTTTTGTTATTCTATTTACACACAGTTATTCCCATTTATAAACATCATAGTCACTTTATCAACTAAAAAACATTATCATACGCAACAGAGCGCACGCACCCCACCCCCCATTGGTCAGACGGCCGGACGGCGGCGGCGGCGGCGTCGCGTCATTGGCTAATCATTATTGAGAACAGCAGCAAAGTCGACAACAGCGCGCGACTTCAACAATGTAAAACGCAACGATAACTAACGACAACAGGATAACAGGATAACAGGATGCTTGAGTTTTCGACAACAGTGTTGCTCGTTGCGCACAAATAACGCATTATATTATCTGTTGTCGTAATAACGACCACCACTAAGCAGCAGGTTTCGTGATATCTTCATAGTTACGGATCAAAAAGAATCTAATAGTGCGTGTGTGAAGAAATAATCGGTCTCTTACGGAAGGCGATTACTCCAAGTCGCTCGTCGGATCCCATTTGGTGAGAATTTTCGTTAGATCTTGGTAAAGGAGTTTTGTGAAGAGATCTTGTTGTTCCTGCCTCACGATGAACTGAATTCAGCTTGTTATTCGTTTTTTTCGTTATTCGTTACAGCCGACGTCAACAAGGAGGAAAGCCTTCCGAAGGGGGTTTCATGTGCAGCACACGCCTGTTTTTACCAAGATTTCCGGCTTTCGAAAAAATCAATTAGCCAGTTGATTTTACGCCATTCTACTACGGACTCTATACAGAACATCGGATACACCTTGGTAAGTAGTTACACTGATCACAAAGGTTGTACTAAATATTTGATGATGTTTGACTATTGGGTCGTAATTCTGCTGTATTCTGCTCATTACAGCCGGACTCAACACAGGAAAGCTTCCCGAAAAGAATTCCATTCAATAAAGTTGAGGAGAAACTTTCTGAATTTCAAGAGAAAGCAAGCTTTTAGATATAAGTGTGTATAAGCAAATAGATTAGACCTGGTCAGTTATTTTGAGTTAGGTACCTACATATACAAACCATGGAGCAAATTTTACATAGTAGGCTCAAATTGCGACACGCTACTTTACTAGATATAGTAGGGACGGCTGAAACTATGAAGAAGGAATATGAACATGGTATTACACTTAAACAGTTGATGGAAGTTATTATAAAATTGAAAAGGATGATCGAAATGTTTGAAAAGGACTGCCTGAAATTTACTGAGTGTAGTAAGGACTTCAACCAGATAGAACACGACAACTACATGAGTGATCAGCTCAAAGCAGAAGATCTGTTGACAGATTTAGAAACGATCAAGGACCTATATTCTAAAGAGACTCCGTCAAAGCAAGAGACTTGTACCAAGCTTCCCAAATTGGAGATTCCCAAATATAATGGAGACATTACAAAGTGGCCTGAATTTTGGGACAAATTTGATGCTAACATTCATTCAAGATCACTGAAAAATGTTGATAAACTTTCTTACTTGTTCGGAGCTATGGAGGGAACCGCCCTGGAAGCGCTAAGTGGTATAGATATGACAAATGATAACTATGATATTGCCCTGTCAACGCTCAGAAGAAGATTTGGAGATAAAAGCTTAGTCATTGATGCTCATTATAATGCTCTAACCAAGTTGCCCAAAGCAACAGAAAATAATGCTCGTAGCACTTTAGATGCTATCCTAAAACATCTGCGGATTCTACAGACAATGGGAGAAGATGTTTCTGGTAACTTTCTACGCAACCTCGTCTGCGGCAAGTTTCCTGAAAAAATAATTTACGAATTGAATTTAATAACTCCACATGACAAAAATATGACAGTCATACTAGAAGCATTAGAAAAGATTGTGACTGCTAAAGAGCGGTCAATGACACCTACTACTACTGGAACCATAGAAACTAGCAGTACACAAGTACTGCAGGTACGGTCTGCCCTTGAGAATGGTAATAGGAAAAGGAAGTGGGACAGGGAAAGGATTCAACAACAACCCTTTATAAAAAGGACCAAGAGGGAGTGTGCCTTCTGCCAAGACAATCACTTCAGTGACCAATGTCACTCGTTTACCACATACACGCAGAGGATAAAAGCTTTAAAAAATAAATGTTACCGATGTTTCAAGTCTGGACACCAAGCAAAAGTTTGCAAAGACGAAATATCGTGCCCTTACTGTAAGAGACGACACAACAGGGCTTTGTGTCATACTAAATTGTTCAAAGAAGGAAAACCCTCAGTGACAAAGAAAACCTGGACCAGAAGGGGTCAAAAAGAGAAGGCTCCTAAAGATAAGTTGTCTGCAAAGGGTAAGCAAGAAGATGATTGTAACGACGCTGTGGATACAACAAACATGTACACTTACTTGGAATCTTATTTGCAGACGGCGACAGTAAAAATAATACACAATGAAAAGACAATTTCAGCCCGGCTTCTGATGGATTCTGGTAGTCAGAGAAGCTATATGACTGAAAAGTTATCCCAGAAACTAAACATAAATCCCGATAGAGACGACAGGCTTGTAATATATACATTTGGATCAAACAAACCTCAAGTTATAAAAAGTCCATCCGTTGAAATTAATTTACTTACAAAACGGAATGTTCAGAGATCACTACGTGTAAATATAATTCCTTACATAACGGACAAGGTCAAAGTCACTTACCTGGAGAAGAGTGAGATAGTTGACTTTTCGGCGGATGATAACGAGAACGGTGAAGTAATCGACCTCCTGCTGGGGAATGATTACTATTTTTCATTCTTAAAGGAAAACCGTGTAAAGATAAAGGATAACTTATATTTAATAGACACCGATTTTGGGTGGACTGTGTCTGGATTTGTGTCAGAAGAAACAAATAATGACCTGTCCTTTATTACTTACTGCCAATGCCATGACAACAATTGTCCTTACTTCTCGGAACCCGATTTGCCCTTGAGAAATGTTGATATGAAATTTCTATGGTCTTTAGAAAGTATAGGGATAATAGATTCCCCAAAGTCTACCAAAGAAGAAGAAGCAGTAAAACATTTCAACGAGACTATTCAGTACAATGAAGAGGGGAGGTACGAAGTGAAATGGCCGTGGATTCAATATCCACCGGAACTATCAACCAACTTCGGTCTAGCAGTAGGACGTTTGAAAAGCCTCCTCAAGAGAGCAGATACAGAAACTCTAAAGGATTATGATGAGATCTTCAAGGAACAGTTGGAAACCGGTATTATAGAGAAAGTTGAGCCCAATATGACAACTCAAACCGGTCTTCCTGTTCATTACTTACCACATCACATGGTGAAACAAAGTGGTAAGAAAGGACGCATAGTTTACGATGCATCTGCCCAAATCAATGACGATAAAAGCCTAAATGAATGCATGTACCGAGGCCCCTCTCTGCTCGAAGATCTTACAGCATTGTTGATCAAATTTAGGACAGGGAAGATAGGAATAACAGCAGATGTTGAAAAGGCGTTTCTGCAAATCGGTCTCCAGGATGAAGGCAGGAATGTTACAAGATTTTTATGGGTAAACGATAGCTCTAAAGAACCCACCGAAGATAATTTACTTCAATACAGATTTTGTCGAGTTCCTTTCGGCATAATAGCAAGCCCATTTCTGTTAACAGCTACAATTAGACATCACCTGTCTAAAACAAATGGAACCTTGTTAAAGAAGATTGCCGACAGATGTTACGTAGACAATCTAGTAACCGAAACGAAGACCAGAGAAAAAGCATATGACCTTTATCAAGAGACAAGGAGTGCCTTTGAAGAGCTATCCATGAATATCCGAGATTGGGTGTCAAATGATAGAATATTTATGGAAAGTATTCCAGAACAATATCGTGCAAAGGATTGTCAAGAGGTAAAAGTTCTAGGCCTTGTTTGGAACATCGCTGAAGATACATTACATCTAAAAGTACCTAGGTTTCTAGAAACTAATTCATCAGAAGAACGTGTCACGAAGAAGGATGTTTTAAGAACTGTGGCTCGTTTCTATGATCCTTGTGGTTACGCTTCTCCGTTAGTACTTCTAGCTAAATTGATATTTCAAGAAACCTGTGTAAGGAAGTTGAAATGGAACTCACCGCTGCCTGATGATTTGAGAAAATCCTGGACCGTCGCGCTGGAAAATTTAGATTCGGCTAAGAACATTAAGATTCCAAGATATATGGGTCATAATATCTTATCAGGAGAGTGTGAGTATGAACTCCACTGTTACACTGACGCGTCAAAAAACGCATATGCTGCGGTAGTATACATTGTTCAGAGAAACGCGGTTACCTCTGGCACTGCCTTGATGATGTCTAAGTCCCGAATAACACCTGTGGAAGATAAAGATGATCTCAAAATACCAAGACTGGAACTATTGGGATCTCTCATAGGCAGTAGACTCCTAAAATACGTAGCGGAAAATCTAGAAGTGACAATAAACAGCAAGTACCTGTGGACTGACAGTCTTATTGTCCTCGCCTGGATGAAGACTAATAAATTGTTGCCACCATTTGTGTCCAGGCGAGTAAATGAGATAAAACAAATAAAAGACGTAGAACTACGATATGTCCCAACACAAATGAATCCGGCAGATGTGGCTACTAGACCAGATGCTATGAAGCATAAACAAAAACTATGGTTTGAGGGGCCAGAATTCTTAACTGGACCAAAAGAGACTTGGCCGTCTTTTCACCATGACGAACAACACATTCTTTGTTCCACTGGGGAGGCTCTGGACACCGTTGATGGTCCAGAGATGTCAAATAAAGGATATGAAGGACTAGAAGACACAACAATGGATGTTGACTTTGATAACGTAGTCTTGAATGATGAGGACGAGTTGAAAGTTATAAGAGAGCTACAGTTGGGTCACTTTCCAGACGAAGTGGCCGGCAAACAGACAAATTTGTCCAGAAATCTGGGTCTATTTTTAGATGACCAGCGTGTTCTTAGATGCAAAGGTCGTATGATGAACACCGACTGGGATTATGACACGAAGCACCCCATCCTGATTCCAAAAGACTGCGAGTTCACGAACAAGATGATAATGAAGAATCACGAAGAAAATTATCATGTCGGTGCAGCTCATACGTTGAGTCTTATTAGGAAAAGATATTGGGTACCACAGGGTAGGGCTCAAGTGCAAAAGATTTTGAAGAAATGCCCTCGATGTGTTAAGCATGGAGGTGGCCCTTACAAGTTGCCACCAACCCCAGCATTACCCCAGGAAAGAGTGCGTTATAGCAAACCATTCTCTTTCACCGGAATGGATTATTTTGGGCCAATTTTCGTCAAAACTGCGAGCCTCAATGAGAAGAGATGGATTTGTCTGTTCACGTGCCTAGCAGTGCGCGCAATACATCTTGAGGTGGTGAACGATCTAACATCCATACAATGCCTCATGGGATTAAGACGCTTCGTAGCCGGCAGAGGGAGACCAAAGTTAATTGTTTCCGATAATGCAACCCAATTTAAATTGACTAGTGAGATCCTAGCGGATCCACTATGTGTTAAAAGTGGCATTAGATGGAAATTCATCCCTCAACTAGCACCGTGGCATGGCGGTGTCTACGAGCGGCTGATCGCGCTAGTTAAAAATTGCCTGAGGCGGACTCTGGACAAACACCTGTTGGATGATGGTCAATTATTGACTGTGATAAAAGAAGTCGAAGCGGTGATCAATACAAGACCTTTGACAAGTGTGGGCTCTGAGATAGAACATGTCCTCAGACCGGTTGATCTCCTGACTCTAGGCAACTGTATGGAAATCACTGTATCTTCTGATTCCCATGTGGACGGGACCAGCACCAAGATAGACCTGTTAAGTAGTTGGAAGAGGGGACAGAGGATTCTTGATGAGTTCAAGAAAATGTTCCATGATCAATATTTACTGAGTCTCAGGGAGAGATATAGACATCACCCGAAGCAGCCTAGAAGCACAGTCCAGAGAACACCACGTTTGGGTGATATAGTTCAAATTAAAGAAGATTCAAAGAACAGGAATAATTGGAAAGTTGGGAAAATTACGGAACTGTTGGAAGGTCAGGACGGAAAGTATCGCGTGGCGAGAGTAAAGGTTGGTGAACATGTGTTCACTCGGTCGATTGGTCATCTGTACCCATTGGAGGATCACCTGGATGAAGAAGAGATGATCAGACAAAGTGACGGAAGTGAGAGTCACCCCCCTGTAGAGCTAGCCACGGGTGGGCCGCCTGATACTGTTGAGATTGAGTTACCAACTGATCAAAATGTCATTCTGCCAGAGCAGACTCTTATTCACGATGATCTAGCGGATGTAGTTGATACCCCTATGTCTGTTGGGGAAGTTGAAGTTGTGGGAGACTCACTGGAGTCTTTTGAAGATCACCAGCTACCGGCTGATGTTCAGCTGGATCCTATATATGAACCAACCACCAGTGAGATTCCTTGTAGAGGACCCAGGAGAGAAGCAGCTGCCCGTGCTCGTGAGAAGATTGCAGAGTGGACGCGGCATCTTCTCTCCATCTTTGAATCCTTTTAACTTTGTCTTTTGCCGCCGGGAGTGTCGTGGAGATCCACGAATACTCTACGATTTGGTGAGTGAACATTCACTCTTTACAATTTTGTTATGCTTGAATGTGGCAACATTTAAAAATGTATGAATGATTGGCCGTGGTTGTCTGGACTTGCAGTGTGGAGGGGGGCGCGGCCACTTTGGGAGTTGGCGCGTTTTCTCGTGGCAAGTGCGAGCGGTAAAAAGATGAAGTTTGGGCTGTTGCCGCGTGTGTGAGAAGAGCAGACGTGGTCATGTGATGATCATGATGTAGCACCAGGTGGTATCAACCTTGGTAAGTCCCAGTTCAGCTGGTTCAGAGTACCTAATTATGAAGTAATGGGTGAAGGTCATGAGACCGTGCAATTTGGCTGATCTCCGTTACCTGAAGTAGAACTGTAGTGGACAGTTCTGTGTTTTGTGTTTGTGCCTATAATAGTATTGAGTAAACAGGGCCTGACGACGGAGCAGACCAAGAGTATCTCTGTGCCCAAGGGAGAGCGGACGCGCTCTCCCGTGTTGAATATGTTTGTGTCACCTGTGTGTGAGAAAGAGATTGGCTCTTTTCTATGAGAGACTGGTGGAGATTGGCTCCACATGTCCATGTAGGGGTACAGAGATAATGTTGTGGTGGTAAGCGGCGGGGTGTAAGGGGTTGGTTGGAGCCCCGTAGGGAGCATGTGGCTCCCTTGTTGGCTTGACGAAAGGTCAAGTTGATGTTTGAAGGTCTGCTCTTCGGCCCCTTAGCGGGAGGAAAGATCTCGAGAGGGGATCCAACTATCCAGGCCGTTCCTGGCCTCCTGCGCAGAGAGTAAGACGGTTCTGTCAAGGACCATTCCATCCGGGATGATGGCTCTCAACGGTCCACCAATCGTTGTTTGATACGTATTGGTGGCGCTCAATGTGTTGTGATACTCTTTATAGAGTATCTTAGTTATACCATTAATTTCCCCACCTAAGTTGTAGTAGCTGGATTGCACTTTCTCTCATGCCTGATCCCTTACTATCTCGTCATGCTTCTTATTATGTGATAAATATTGTGTATCTTATGTCGCTACATTGTTCAATCGATTATCGTGGCGACAATAGCGTCATGCCTTTTCTCATACGGGGTGGCAGAGGCGCAGCTCTACCCACTTTTAGCCAATTTTTCAACATTACTGACAGGGGGCTAGCTAGCCCATCGCCACAGCTCCATAGCTGTACCTATATAGTAATAAAGGTTTCCTCACGATGTTTTCCATCAGCGTGAAGAACATCCGATAAATAAAAATAACGTAGGTATACTTGATAAATTGCATCTCATTGGTACATGGTCAGCACCGGGATTCGAACCTGGATCTCCTGCTTGAGAGGCAAGCTTATGTATAGGTCTAGACAAAGTCAATAACGCTACGAAAACCAACCGAAACGAAAACTCAAAATCGTTATGCGATTTGACATTTGGTGACGTAGCGTGACCAAACGTCAAATCGCATACATAAATTCTTAGCGTTTCGTGCGAACGTTAATAGCGTTTTGCAACTTGTCTACGGGGGCAGGTTCCACCTATGGACTTATCACCCAAATCAAGCGTTAGTTCCACCCATGGACTTATTACCCAAAAGGAAAGGAATGAGCTAAGATCTTACGAGAATAACAGGCGTGGATCATGGAGAGGAGAAAAAAAATTGTATAGGTACTTAAACTCAATTTGCGTGTATTTTTTATAGTAGGTATAAATCCATCAAATTCCTACATTCGTACTATCTATAGTTCGCAAAATAGTTCAGTCGAGGCCTTCCTAATCGTAGCCACTGTCATATTCGCAGTTCTTGACATAATCGGAATCGAGACAGTATCCTGCCAGGGCATCGAAGGAGTAGCCCAAGTCACAGCTAAGCAGGCGAGGCCGACCGCGCTGACAAGCCACGTAGTTCTTGCAGCTGTCTCCGTACCTGAGGAGATGAGGACGCAGCATTCGTTTGTGTGTACAGCGAGTATGAGTTCATTGGCTACTTCATCACTGTCATGTTCAGCCCACATTGACTCTCTGCTGGGCTTGGTACCTAGTTAGGGAACGTATGTATCCATACTACGTGACCCGTTCAGGGGGAGAGGTGTCTTCAAAATACGCTCGTACAAAATTCCGGGCTTGGCTCATACTACAGTGGTCACCGAGAAGGAGGTTTGAAAAATAGCAAAAAATACATCACGTAGTATCGATACGCGTACGCTCCCTTCAGGTAGGTACCTATTTAACCTATATAAGTTAAAGGTGCTCTGCAGTCATATTATATAATGCGTCTCGCTCACGAATTCGTCACATTACAATTAGTTATTTACCCTAGCAACTTTTGTGTCAGGTTCAAAGTACCTAACCGTGCTAGGCGAGAAACTTCTCTCAGGCCTCATAGTGTCAACACCCTCAACCTTACGCCCTGCCGTTACCAGGGCTCTATTTAATTCAGAGATTAAAAGCTCAGCAGCTTGATCTGAAGTTGCTCAGCTAATCCCAAGGTTGAATCATGAAGGTACCACTTAATACCGGCACTTGTCGTCACTTACTTGTAGTTCATGATAATGTCGGTTGGATGCCCGTCTTCATCTAGTGGAGGCGCAGGGCACTTGAAGCCTTGGAACACTGCAATAAGAAACAAAATTAGGTCGACTTTGGATTTGTTTGCACCAACTCGAACGTGCAGGCAATCTCGTACAGTTATAGGACTAAACCTAAACGAAGACCGTACTCTTTCGTCTGAAGGACACATGTTCAATGTTGTAACTCGACCTCGTGACTGTAACACTAATGAAATAATTTGAATTAAATAATGAAATAGTTTGAATTAAATAATGAAATAGTGAAAAATAATGACATAATGAAAATTAAAGTTTTAAGACACATCATACCATCTGGGTTGCACGAGGGTACTTTCTCGGGCCAGTCACATGCGCTGAGCTCTGGGTTGAAGGCGAGTCCTGGCGGGCAGTTCATGATGGTCGCCATTCCCTCTTGGCACATGACGTATTTGCTGCACTCCCCGTTGCCGATGCTGAAGTAGCCATATTGGTGGGGGCACTTAGATGTCGGTATTGGCTTCTCTGAAATGATCAAAATACCAAATAATAGAATAGAATATCCATTTATTTACTGTTATTATACACAACACAAGCCCATGGCCATATAGGTAAAGAGGTACACAGAAAGAATAAATTACTAAAAATTAACAAATCATGGTTGTACACGGTTTTTTTAAATAGACAAATATGACCAAATTCCTATGTGGTGTGTACCGTAACAGCGAATGGGTTCCGACTCAGCATGTGCTACAGGACATGCAGCAAGTCCTGCAACGCTGATATTCTGTCGGTACCTAAACATCGTGCGTGGGAATCATATATATGGGTGGGTGTTAAATAGCCTATTTTGTTAAATAATATGTAAAGAGAGAATTAAATAAATAAATAAATAAACAAAATACTTGTGTGCTTTGTGTAAGTATAAAGTACATAAAATACGAAAACAAGAAATTATAAAAGTGTCATCCGTCCGACTTAAGAGGATATAAAACCAACCAATAAATGCAGCCCACTAAGTAATGTCCCCATAGAAAGGCACAAGCCTTTACCCAGATTTGAGTAAGATTTTTATTGATAGGTAGCAGGTAGCTACCTGATCGCACCCTATGAAAAGTGCAGGATTTAATGGAGCCTTGAAATTAATCGATGGGATAATGCTATTAAATAAGAAGACGTAACTTACGGGTTATCTCTCTTCCAACGCATTGCACTTCCGAGGGATACGCACACGGGTAGTCAGGATAGTTGACATCAGGGTTGAAATGAAGACCGTCAGGGCAAAGGTATTCAATAGCAACACCTCTCTGCAAAACACAGAAACGTACTATGTACATTTACATTAACGTTAAAGTACAAGTAATTAAATGTACCACACCGTTTAGCGTTTACCTACCTTGCATTCGATGTAAGAGTCACACTCTTGGTTTGAAATGAAGTAGCCATCATCATTGCATTTGAAGTCAATAATATGGTCGTGTGAGGCGGGTTGTGGAGGAACGAACGATGACGGCCGTCCCGAGATTGGCTTCTTCGCAGGTTTGTAAGTAGGTGGTTCGTAAGTAGGTGGAACCTGAATCTCTGGCCGGCGAGATGGTGATATGGGCATAACTACTGGAGGCGGCGCAATTGGTCTTGGTCTCCAGTCGTTTATTGATGGTCTAGCGCTGGTCGATAAAGGAGGCACAGGAGAAGTGGACCATTCAGGATTAAATATCGGAGTTACTGGTGGCTGAACTAATGGCTCCTCAGGAATTGGACGTATTGATGGACTTGAAGGTATAAATACTTCTTGCTCTGGAGTTGCTGGTTCAGGTATAACTATCGGAGGCTCCGGAGTCGGCTGTTTAGGTATAAACATCGCAGTTACTGGAGGCTGAACCATTGGTTCCTCAGGTTGTGGACGTGGTCTCCAATTGGTGATCAATGGCCGAGAACTTGAAGAAATTGGTTTTTCCGGGTCTACTGGCAGAACTATTGGTTCCTGGGGGCCTGGCCGTGATGGTCTCCAATTGCTCAGTGAGGGCCTAGGCCTTATTTCTGTAGGAGTTGACACCGTGCTGGTTGGTGGTTTATATTCTCCCACGTAAATTGGTGGAGGTTTGTGAGTTGTAACGGCGACTGGCGAGGGCCATGCATTGATGCCTGTCACAGGTCTCCCTGATGCTGGAGTAGTTTCAACGATTTCAACAATTTCTGGTTCTAGTTCCGTTATTGTGAAAGTCTCGGGCGTTGTTTCTGGTGCTAACGGACTACTGCTTGGCAAAAGAGGATACTCCGTGATGACTGGTGGGTCTACTTCGATAACGGCCGGTGGCAGCAGAGCCGTAGTGCTTGGTTCTGGCTTCACGAGAGGTCGTAGAGTTGTCAGTGTCCCCACATTGATAGGGTTAGGCCTATGAATTGGACGCGAAGGTAGTAAGGGTCTGTTGAATGGGGTGTATGACGGAGATATCGTAACTGGAGGAGCAGCCGAACTAGTGGGTGCTATTGGCTCTTCAACATAATCTGGGATGACCGTTACTGATGGGGATGGTCTGGGCTGTAGTATCCAGGAATTTCTTCCAGGGTTATTGTTGGCTGATGGAACCAAGACAGGTGGTTCTGGCTGTGGAGCTGTTACAGGGCGAACATTTATTGGTCTAGGCAGGGGTCTTGGAGCAGCAAGTGGCCTCGAAGAAGGGTACTGATTTGGTTGTACAGAAAATACTGGACGGTGGTATGTTGGAGCAATACTATGGGTATGGTGTGAGCTTATAGGTTCAGAGTTTGGTTGGAGAGTTATCTCCTCTTCAATGACAGGAATTGGGGTAGTAGTAGTCGGAGGTTCCACAACATGGACCAGTGTTGGTCTTGGTTGGGGCATCGGGATTCTGTGGATCGGTTGCAGCACACGTCTCAGACTATTTTGCCTTTGATTATATTGGCGCTGCCCCATCACTTGGATGTCGTCGTTATTTTCACCATCGGCAGCCACTACAATAAAGACATATTTTTGTTAACCATATGTTTGTTGGAGTTAAATATTTTCCATTGTCAAACCTAAACAACAAGCTGCTTATTCTAGCAAAGCGTCCCAACCTTATTTTACACTTACCCATTAGTACCGCCATGGTAAAGTAGACTAAAATATTTGTGGACCACATCGTGTCCACAATTGCTAACACCTTGCTAAGACTGCTCTCTGTAAATTAATACTGTTACTCATCTAGAATCTTTATTATTTATAACAAACACTTATCAGTGTGCTCGCTATCATGATGATCATGTCGATGGACCAACCGTTAACAAAATACAGTTAAATTGCCGTTTAATTACAGCATTTACCAGAAAACAATAAATTGTGGTTGCGTTCCGGGCGTACCGCGTTAGGTAATTATAACACGTATTTTATTAACATATTCTAACATAAAGTTTCGGAAGCGTCCGTGGCCTAGCGGTACCTATTTACACAGATGATAGGTGTCTAACACCCGTTTTCACTAACCATAGGACACGCCTAAATCAGATACCTAAATATTTAGGAGTTGCCTAGAGCAAAAACACGTTTCACTAACCCTTAAGTCACGACTAATGACGTTGACGGCTGACCTAAAGTTACGACACCGATTTGGGTGGGCGTAGTGCTTAGGTGCCTCTAAACTGACACATGTGACAGTCTCATGTGTTAGAGAGAGACATGTGATAGATTGACGAACAAAACCATGGACAACTGTCAAAAATCTAGGCTACTCTTAGGATAGGACAAATCGATTGGTGAAACGGAACTTTATGCTAAGCATTGCCATAAATTAGGAGTTACTTAGTAAGGCGTTTCCTTGTTCGACGTTAGTGAAAACGGGCGGTGGCATTTGTTTCGGGCGCTTTCATATTTCGGATGACACTTTATACTGTAGGTCCCGCCTATTCTCGTTGCTCGCTGGCAGTAGTCGTAAAGCTGTGTCATAAGCCCTAATGGGCAGCTTCATAACTTCTGACAGTCGGGTTGGCCACTGTCCCGACACCTCTCCATCAGCCAGCATTACGCCAGCTTGGTGGAATACGGCTCAATGTTATTCGTATCTGAGTAAAGGCGGATTCCTCAGGGAAATGACAGGATTAACACTACATTTACCAGCCAACCTGCAAACACACAAATTTAACATTTTGCAAATTCAACATTCTTAAACGGAAGGAAATAAATGGTACACCCAACCCAGGTGGACAAAGGTGGACGGTGGGTAAAAAAAAAATACCCACGGTCCACCCAGGTGGATAGAGGTGGACGGTAGGGAAAAAAAATTGCCCACGGTCCACCCAGGTGGACAGAGCAGGTGGACCTTGGGCAATGACTGCGTCTAGCAGAATACACAACAATACTTTTTTTTGCTTAACCGCAGAGCCCGTCACATTAGGAGTCGAATGAGTCACTAGGCTAGGCTATGCTACTTTGAGCTTTAGCTTATCTCAGCATATTGTTCACCTATAAATAGAGCACTAAAGATGTCTGAGTATTTCATATTTGAAATATCGATTCGAGATACTGATATTCTCCATCGAAAACAAAAAAAAAAGGTATTCTTAAACCCGCCATAAGATCAACCGAGATATACAGGGTGTAACAGAAAAGGGTGTACTGTACAAGCCGAAAGATAATTTAGTTAACATTGAAAAATATCTAACCCGTTGTTTTATTATCTTAGGTTTGCTGGAAAAAAGAACTTGATAAAGATAAGCTCGCCTTTGGATATATTTTCTCTATTTAACATCGTATAATGTATTGTTTTAAGTGCAATAAATTATAATTGAATATTGAAACTTCCCGAAATAACCAAACCCAATCGGCTGAGAGCCACTACTACGAAAGCGAGCCAATGCTATTTTCCGAATAACGTTGGCAACCCTACGAATAAAAGAGCCAAGTACGAGACGGACTCACGCACCCAGGGTTTTGCACTTCGCATTTTTTTTTTCAAACATCAACTAGGTTTTCGGATTTTTTCTAAAAGACCTTGTTACTTGCTTTTCATGATTTTAGGATAAAACGGGAAGTAAACGGAGGACGGATGGACCGTTGTCCACTTCGTTAATGATCCTGGGTTCCTTTTTTTCCTTTCCAAAAAAACACTAGGATGGTCGGTTAATACAAAAGACATCAACGAGCGCGCGCGTTGCGCTCGATAACGATTTGAATACTATGCAGTAGCATGATTCTCGCGCATTCGATATACGATATCTACACCTATATCGAGTGATTTCGTATGGGAATCTGTTAATATTGTTCTCGATATCCGTTTATCGAAGGCGCGAGAATCATGCCGCTGCCGTTAGGTTGTAACAGAAGGGTGTAGTCATATTTTAGGAAGTTTTAGGGAGACCATTCTAAGCAACACCAACTTATATTATGGAACCAATTTGAACAGAGCAACTTTATTTTTCATTGCTCCATATGTTTTGGTCAGGGCGGGCAGCTGATATGTATAGAAAAGTGAAAATCAAAGTTGCTCTGATCAAATCGGTTTCATAGTGAAAGTTGCTCAGAACTACCCCTTTCTGTGACACCCTGTGTAGCAGTTTCACTACGAGTGAGCTAAAGCTCAGTCTAGGCTCAGATTTTATTAAAGATAGTAAGTTCATCTAGCTAGATAGTAAGTTAAAAAGCCAGCCTAGTTAGTTATTGATTTTATTGCAAGGTTTATAACTTTTCTTCTCATTTTTTGCTCTTGTTGCGTAATGATCAGGGATCGGAATTAAGGTGTGAATTTACCTAAAGTTTGCAGTGAGACATAACATGTAGCTGTTACAGCCACTTGAGTTGAACCGGTTTGAATTTAACCGGTTAAATTTCGGATTTTTTGTTTAACCGTTTTTATTTTTAGTTTTACATTTTCCTTACATTTGAAACACCGAACTATAAATATTTTTAGCTGCTGATTCCCAAAAAAAATCATAACTTTTTAATTTTTCAAGTTAAGGAAAAAAGAAAAAATTATAATATATACAATTTCTAGAATCTATAAAATAAAAATATGATTTTAATTTTCTCCAAAATTATTAAATTCAAACCGGTTCAACTCAAGTGGTTGTAAAAGTTCCATGTTATATGTCTCACTGCAAACTTTAGGTAAATTCACACCTCAATTCCGATCCCTGGTAATGATCTAATGAGTGACTTTTCGACATCCTCCCAGGAAAATAAGTCCAAAAGTGGGCAAAGAATGCCTCTACTGCCTCTACTGCCTCTACTGCCTCTACTGCCTCTACTGCCTCTACTGCCTCTACTGCCTCTACTGCCTCTACTGCCTCTACTGCCTCTACTGCCTCTACTGCCTCTACTGCCTATACTGCCTCTACTGCCTCTTGCAGCGCTGAGGTCAAATTGGTGAGACAGGGTGTAAAAATAAGTGTAGCGAAATTCGAATGATGCCGCTTATCTTTTTTATATACAGACACATACATTGCTTCTGGCTCATCATCTTAATTTTACAGGTGCTTTAATTCGCCATGCATGTAACTATCGAGTCTAGTTCATAGGTACATAGTACTTAAACACGAATCGCAACTCTCGTAGAAAGAAATAGAAGCCATTACGAAAAATATAATATGAATATGTTAAAGGCAAAAGGTATTGCACTGGCTATGGATTTATTATTGTTTAATGTTTGCTACGAGATTTAGCTACGAAGTTAGTGCGCTTTTTTGTACTAATTTATCCTCTCTCTTCGGAGGCCTAATCTTAATGGCATGAAAAGTACTACTAGACTGATAAGTAGTATTAAAACTTAAAAATAATAATAATAGACAAACTTCCGGCTTATTAATAAACACCGACTGAAACAGTTGTAAAATTACTCCAAGCATTAAGCCAGTATTAACGAATTTCAATACCTACTAGGAATCGCAAAATAGCACTTATCTGACTGTACTCTCGGAGTAAAAGTATTTTACTCTGAATTCAACCTGGGAGTAACCAGTCTCAGAGTAAGAAAGTATTATTAACAGAGTAGAGGGTTTTTAGTAATAAGACGTTTAGTTTAAGATCCTAATCTACTTAACTCAAAGACTATATATCCAATTGACTACGCCTGCGGGGGAATGCGGCTCGCCAAACGTTCGCGTACGCAACCTATGTACGATGACGGGCCGCCAGACAGTTTCGCAGTGGCTGACCAATCACAGATCTCTTACCTCGTCCCCCGCCGCCCGTAAATTGGTGAGTTGTGTTTCAAAGGAAAATGTATCTATGCGCTCTCCACTGGATAAATGCTCCCTGACTTAACTCCAGCCCTGATAAAAAAGTTATACTCCGGGACGCTGATCCGAGAGTATTAGGGGACAGAGCTGAGGGACAGAGCCAGATAGCTGTTTAGCTCTGTCGCGTAATATCTCCCAGATTAACTTTACTCCCGGAGTAAAACTTTTTATTAATAAGGAGGTAAGTGATTTGAAGTCCATCTATAGTAAAATTGCTATTGTTCTGAGAGTAAAATAATCAAAATCATGCTAAACGTTTATTCAAATAATCAAACGGACACAACAAAATTTACATCAAAAACAGAAACTAAGAAACTACCATAGAATAACAATTAGGAGCTAGGTCTCTAATGCCGCTACTGCTGGCAGATGACCTTGTCCGAGTCCTCGCAGTGTCCCGTGGAGGGGTCAAAAGCGAAGCCAGCGTCGCAGGTGAGGAGGCGGGCGTGGCCGCGCTCGCACGAGTAGAAGGCGTAGCAGTTGCCCTCGTATCTGGAAGAAGAGTGGAATCAGATTTATGTATTTAGCGTTTGGTCGCTGTCGTCACGTCACAATTCACAAAAGTGGCAGCTTGAGTAGCCATTGGAGAGGCACTTCGTCAGCGGAGTGGACTTTTTGAAGTCCTCCCTTGATAGAGGACAGTCATCCGTGAGATGCTCTGAATAGACAAACGGTTGTCTCTGTACCCCCACTTGTACAATTTAGTTCTTATGCATTAGGATCTGATGATTTGTTGGAGACACTTGGGAGATTGGAAGTACCATTGGAGCCATTCATCCTTCGGCTTCAAGTTAACTTCTTCTTTTTTAGGGTATCGGATAATGAAGAGAAATAACCATCTTTTGGAGCAGGTATTACTTACTTGTAGTTCATGACGATGTCCAAGGGCTCTCCGTTCTCGCCAAGGGGAAGAGCAGGGCAATTGAAGCCAAGGTACGCTGTGGAACAATGCACAATACCAAGGTCAAACTCATTTCATATTCATATTCATATTCATATTTGTTTATTCAAACAACTATGAACAACTTTCACTACCAAACACAAGCTTCTACTTGTATTGCCAAGTCATTCTTCCGGAAATCGGTTTGTTGCACACGGCAGTGGGCATAAACAATCTGCCGTTGATCACAATAGCCCGCAACATACTCGTACATATATGGCCGATCCCAATAACCTATCTCTATCCGTGATCTGCAGATTACGCATTACATTTGACAGTTGCGCTATGGGATTTATGTCAAAATTGACACTAGCAATCTCAAATCTGCAGATTATAGATAGAAGATAGGTTATTAATTTCGGCCGATAGCCGATAAAATCTTACGAAAAGAGACAAGATTACTTTAAAATGCAATCATTATCAAGGCGCCTCCAATACCTCTCATTTCTGCATAAAATTTTAAATGACACCATAAACTGCCCTCCCTTACTATCCAAATTCAATTTAAGGGTGCCCCGCAGATGCCCTCGTAAGCCCACTACTCCACTCTGCCCTCCTCTACGTCGAACAGTACTGGGTTCAAACTCCATAATCCCGCGGCTCTGCCGTAGCCTAAACGAATACTCAGACACATTTGACATATTTCATGACTCATTAGGCAAACTAAGGAATATATTCTCGCCAAGCTCTCACACAATAACATATTTCTGTTTTTCTTCTTCTTTTTACCTGATACTTTCATATTTTGTCCTTAGAAACCCAAAATTTAACTATAGTTTGCTAGTTTAATATAATATAATACTCGTAGTTGTTAGATCATAGGTTGTAAGTATTTGCAACTCTTGACACGCATTACGAATGTGGTGTTCACTTGTAATTGATTTGTGCATTAAGTTCTGTTTAGTCCTAAGTCTTATTCATGTAAGTAATCAGTGTACAAATTGTTAGTGAACCAAATAAAGAGAAAAAAAAACAAACAAAGAGTGCTCTACCATTCACTAACTTTCATGGACCAAGATAATTCTAACTTCTAGTCACAAAAGCATCTCACACTCAGCGTTGCAGGAAGGCACTAGGTCGGGCCAGTCGCAGCGAGCGTTAGCGGAGTTGAAGGCCAGACCAGGGGGGCAGACCATCTCGATGGCGCGGCCCTCGACGCACATGCGGTAGGCTCCACACTCCTGGGGGGAGGAGAGAGGGGAGGGGAAGAAACCG
This sequence comes from Argyresthia albistria, assembly GCA_963457715.1. Lineage (NCBI taxonomy): Eukaryota > Metazoa > Arthropoda > Insecta > Lepidoptera > Argyresthiidae > Argyresthia > Argyresthia albistria. The sequence continues at coordinate 8,377,806 of OY735262.1, forward strand.
TACTGGTGCGGGCACTCCGATGTCGGGATGGCTGGCTCTGGAATTAGAAACTTTTTCTGAGCATGGTTTTAGTACTTGAAAAGACCGACGTTAGCTCAAAGCACGCGTTTAGTAATGACAAGGAATGTACTAAGGGTTTTTCTGTATATGGCTTTTACTATCTTCATGTAGCACTAGACTACAATAACCATTCAAGAGATGTAGTCTTTAGGGTTCCGATCCTTAAAAGGAAAAAAAAGGAACCCTTATAGGATCACTTTGTTGTCCATCCGTCCGTCCGTCCGTGCGTCTGTGTGTCAAGACCTTCTCCATGAAGAATGCGTGGACGTATCAAGCTGAAATTCATATCATTTGTTAAGGTCTGTGGTCGCATATGCTGTGAAAAATCAACCTTCAACGCAATCGAACGCTACGACCGTTTATGCTGTAAAATTCCATAGTAATCGCAATGGACCCAAAACCACTCGGGTACTTCCCGTAGGCCTACAATAATGAAATTTGACACAAAGCAAGGTCTTATAGAACAAGTAAAGGGAAAAATCTGAAAACTGCAAATTTCTGTCTTTCTACAAAAATATTCAATTTGGATTACATGGATGACATTATACTTTAGTTTTTTTATGTGGAAACCTAATACGTAGTATTACGTTCTCCAAGTGTAATCGGAACCCTTGGTGCGTGAGTCTTACTCGTACCTGACCGTTTATTTTATTTTATTTCAGTAATCACGCAGTAAATGCAAGTACACTAATCTAATTTAGGAATAAAAGTGAACTTACGAGGGGCACCTCTGCCTTCGCAGGAGACGTCAACAGGATAGCCGCAGGGGTAGGCAGGCCAGATGGCAGCAGGGTTGTAGTGGAGGCCGTCAGGGCAGAGCATCTCACTGGCTATGTAGTCCTGCCGTAGAGAATACATGACTAGACAAGATTCTATTGACAATATTGGATAAATTAATGCAGAATATAAAAGCCAGGGGCCAAATTCTACTAAGTTCACAAGCATACAACAAGCCTGGCACAAACTCCAATATGAGGTATTTCGTATTCTACTTAAACCGGAATCCAATTCAAAAGCGCCAGCGTGAAGCCAGCGTACTTCGTATTCTACTGTCCAAAACGTACTTACGCTGACGCCACTTTGACGCCAGCGTACTTCGTTCTACTGTCCAAAACGTACTTACGCTGGCGCCAGTTTGACGCCAGCGTAAGTACGTTTTGGACAGTAGAATACGAAGTACGCTGGCTTCACGCTGGCGCTTGGGAATTGGATTCCAGTTTTAGTAGAATACCCAATACCTCGTATTGAAGTTTGTGCCAGGCTTGTCGTATGCTTGTGAACAGTAGAATTCGGGCTCTGCTTATATTATTTTGTGCTTAAAATTTTAAAAGGTATTATGAATGATGTTATCCAAGAGAATAATACCTTGCATTCAATGTAAGAATCGCAGCTCCCAGAAACAGAATAGTAGTTATTCCGAAGAGAGCAGATGGGGTTGCGCTGAATCTCTTCAGCTGGAAGTGCATTGCCTGGAAAAAAGAAGTACTTACTTAATACTTAATTTATTCCTAATTCTATAAGCAGCTTATCCAATTACTGTCAACAATGGCTCAAGAACTAACTTAGAGAGAAAGAAGAAAATGAAGGAGCATATACTTACTGAAAGCAACAGCGAAGACCACGAAGAAAATGGACATGGACATGGTGATGATTCTTGAACCTGACCTACACTTTATTAATGAAGTTAAACTATGCTGTTGTTCTTTCGAATGATGTCTTTTCACTGATCACATATGCATTTATACAAACTGAATCTATTAAGATACTACTTGCTTTACCGCTAATTAGTTATATACTTTACAACTTAATAGAAGAGGAATAGATATGTAGGTGCGTTTGAATTTCTGCGGTCTGGCGGTTTGTTTTATTAATAGTACAGTTAATCACCTAGACTAGTTAATTACTATTACATAGACACCATGTCATGCTCACCGATTAGTACTAATATTTTATGGCAATTAATTTTATGTATTTCTACGAGTGGTACATTAAAAAGTTGGTTCAGCTTTTGAAAGTTTTTACATGGTTTTTACTCCGTTCTTTGATTATCTTCCGACGACGGGTTTTTTTAATTCATACGTTATAGTGTCCTCATTCCCCTGCTGTGCTGTCACTTTCAACCCGACTGCACCAGTTTTTCTAATATTTCGTATTAATGATTTAATTAGTTATGGCCACTTTCAATAATCTATCTATCCTCAATCTGCAGATAGATAGAGTCTTTGACATGTTCCCTGGTTCAACCACTTTCAACTGCCAAATCCAACTCTAGTAATGTGAAAATCCGTGGTAAAAATCATGGATAGATAGGTTATTAAAAATGGATGTTAGGGTATTGCCAGTGTCTAAATATTCCTAAATTACCATGTTTCACTTATGCTGCTCCAGTTGTTTCGCCGCCATTCACAGCATGTGGTGCCGAAGCCTCAGCTCACCATGGCTACCTGCTACCTCGAAGCGAAAATACAGGGAGCTATCCAAAACCTCAGTGAAAGATAGTGGGTGCTTGGTAACTAAAGCTCTTAGATTTCTTGGGATAAAGATAGAACTGTACCTCTGCCGAGCGTTTGGAAAAGGTCTGTTGATTCAAAAGAAATAATTTAACTTTATATAGCATTTTATTGTGTTTAAGTTATCACATAATCATATCTCTTTGACTCTACATCACACTGAGACTCGATCTTACTAGAGTAGCAATGAGCGTTGCTGATGACTAGAACCGCCGCTTAAGATGTGGTTTCCTGGCATCGAACTCCAATTGTTTCGCCAGTCGCTGTTTCTCATTGTCGCGGGATTGCTGTGCCGATGCCCTCAACTCTGCAGGGCAGGCTGACACCTCGTCAGCGAATACACAAGATGACGTCAACTCGTCGAAGCCTAAGTCGCCACCGCAGGTAAGCATACGAGGCCGGTTTTCGATGCAGATGAAGTATTTCTGGCAGTTATTGTCGGAGCTAGAATAGCAAAGAGGTTGTTTTATGTGGTGTCTTGGTATATAAGGATTGGTGAGTGTTTAAGGACTAAAACTAAGATGGCATATGTAATAAGTAGCATGGCTAATGGCGGACTGCACAAACAGCTGATTTTTCATTTCACTATCGAGTCCGTGTATCACCAGTAGTCCCAGTATAGCGCCAGTATGACTTTTAAAATTTGTGTCAGTAATACAGTAGAGCATTCGGGCCATTATACAAACCCACACACACAAACACACACACATACAGGGCAGAGGGCACACCTCGGACACTCCATAGAACGCTCGTAAAATAATCAGTCACTTCTGTGCTGTTACTACTACTAAGGTAGGGGGTCCATGGAAGGCCACCTTAACAAATAAACAATTATAGTTCATTTGTTTACTGGATAAATGAAACAAACTAAATCTTAAGTAATACTTTGTTTTATTGACTATCACCTAAAACACTTTTTATTATTGCACAGTTTATCAGTCGTTATTAAAGTAAAGTTTTATAAACCTCTTCCAATCGGCCTTATGAGGAACACGGCTCCCAATAAGGCCGATATAACAAATCAGTCGTTTCACTTAAAACTAACACAGTTACAACCAACATATCTGCTTATCCTTAAACTACATAAAAATATCTTCTAAGTAACGAAACATTAAATGCTTACCATAATAAAATCACGTATTAAATACGCAAAGAACATTACTAGAACACAATCGCATAACTAAGAATATATTCGTGGAAATGTTCTAAAAATAATATTATTGAGTTTATTATCGATATCAGATAAGTTGCCATGAAATTTGAAATGAAATTATTAAAAATAAATACTGACCTAAATCGGCCTAATTAGGGGTCTGTTCCTTTTAAGGCCGATATGTCTCCTAGGATGGCCGAAAATGAAAATAGTAATCTAAGTATGACTAAGTATTAATATTATTGACATGCACATTGTTTTATTTCCTGATAAGTATTTAATTACTTACAACTAAGTAAACAGTAAGCAATAAATATTTTTATGATTTCAACATGCGGCTCATGGTTCCTAATACGGCCGATGTACCCCAGCAACGCCACCCGTCAAATTTTTTAACAGCTGGGCGGCGGCCTTATGAGGAACCATTGCCTTTTCTAGTAGCACTACCGATATTTTCACTAAAATTGAAATGAACTAAGATATTATTTCTTTATTACCATACCAGATCCCTATGCTACTAATAAAATGTAAAACAATAATGAATATGATAGATTAATCACATAAAAACTTACGTTTTGTTGCGCGCGCGAATTACAATTTTGCCGTCGATGACCGAAGTCCACAAAGCGAGGTCCCGCACTGCCAAAATGGCGGCGTGAGCGACTCGCCGCCGCGTCTGTGTTCTTGAGTTAGATGCATGTGTGTGTGAGTAGAAGGAATTTGTGCTCACGTGGCCATAAATACGAGTTTTTAACAATCGGCGTTCGAAGGAACGCGGCCTTAAATGGACCCCCGACCTTACTACCATTGAAGTTTGTACACGTGCAAATGTATGCGTTTAAAACTCGTTCGTTTGTGAATGTGTGCTTTCAGCGCCTATACAAAGAGCCTGTGGTTCGCCCTCCGGCGCCAGGGGTGGGATGCGGTATCTGAATCAGCGCGGGGAAGGGAGCGGCCGTTTTGTACGTAGTGGCACGGGTTCAGATCTATAAATGTTTTTCTGTTCTGTTTGAACCCATGGATACTCTATCTACCTGTATGTTGTGACTCTGACGTGTGACCTTTGGTGAAATAGTAAGTAGTAAAATCATGGTATTCCCACAAAATATACCAACACCATTCTTCATTCGATCTGGGACATTAAAGTCTCTGATGATATTATTGATATGGCCATTTGACCTTTGACGCTTCCACTCTAAACCTTTCATCATATACCAAATAAGAAAGAATCGGTCAAGTGCCCAGAAGCGGAGTATGTGCAACCAGCAGGTATATGTTATGCAATGTAAATGCAAATTATGCAAAGCCGATTGGTATTTGCCACCTTAGTATATCTAATATGTTGTGTAACGGCAAGGTCACAACAATATTCTCATCTCATCTCCTGATATTTGCGCGGGCGCAGGCAACCTGACACCGCATAACCTGTTCTGAATCATCATTATCATTCATCCAGTTGATATATATTATCTTGTTTAAGCATAGTTTGGAGTGATAAATGGCTATGTAACAGAATATTAACCCCCAGTTGGTAGAGCGTTTGCTATGTTAGCAAATAACCGCGGTTACCATAAAAAAAATAAGTACCGACCCATTTCCTTGTCTAGTCTTCTATTATATATATGTCTATAATTGAAACAAAAAGTAAACTTTAGAAAAAACCGACTTCCACAAACCCTATTTGATTAGATTGAGTTTAATACAAACTGTAACCCCTTATCCCCCCCCCCCTTGGGGAATTAATTTTGTCAAATCCCACATCAGTGCTACCCCACGCTACTAAGGAACCCCTGTACAAAGTTTCATGGCTCTAGGTTCACCGGTTTAGGCTATGCGTTGCCTGCCCGTCAGCCACGCATTGTATTTGTACCTAGTATTGAGCAGATCTGGTGGCCATATTATGTGGTCTTCATCAGCAGTTCCACATCACAATATTATGCTTACCATGTGCATTTGCACGAGTTATTATGAAAAACACAAAAATCACTATATGTCTGCCTATAATATTTGAAGAGTTCCCTTGATTTCTCCAGGATCCCATCATCAGATCCAGACCTGGTATCAATGGGACCAATGGGAAGGTAAACCCTTTCAAACAAAAAAAAAAATTTTCTAAATCGGTCCATCCGTTTAGGCGCTATCAGGGGATAGACAAAAAAAAAAAAAACAAACATCCGGACGAATTGTAAACCTCCTCCTTTGGGAAGTCGGTTAAAAAGAGAGTTTTGTAGGAACGAAAGGCACTGCTGCTTAGGATTATGAATATTATGATTAAATGACCTGGATTTTACCTGAAATATCTATAGCCAGCAGGCGCCCCTAACTCCGGGGAGGTCGGCACTTCTGGGCAACGGAATCCGAGGAAAGCTGCAAGGAAAACGTCGCCGATGAGATGATGATATGGATATTTACAATGAGACAGAAAAAGTCCATAGTTTGGTTATATAATATGATTTATTGAATATAATTATAATGACAAGAATTATGGCACTTAAATACCGTGAAAGTCTAAACAGTTACAGTTTTTGTTAAGTCTAAATCAAAGAACAAAAAGCTACTTGTTTAGGTTTTCGGGGATTTTTGATCATATAACTAAAGATGCCAAGCATCCCAAAATTAACACACATCTGCTATGTTATTTCTCTGAGTATTGGAGTATTTCAAACTAGTCTTAATTATCTTAAACAAACTTATAGATCGCACATGTCTCTTCCTATCCCCGAAACCTCCGTTTCGTCCACGCCTTCAGCGTACCTTCAGCGTCACACTCCGCCACCTGGTCGGCCCAGTCGCACTGGTACGATTCAGGGTTGAAGGCCAGGCCTTCCGGACATTCGAAGTCGTAATTGACGCCGCTGACGCAACTCCTGAACCTGCTGCAGTCCTTGGCGTCTCCGAGGCGGAAGAATCCGAACTGGTGCGGGCAGTTCTTTGTGGGCTGCGCTGGTTCTGAGGGAGCAAATGTTAATATTTTATGAATTAAACACATAGCCCTTGTTAGTTTGGATTGTAGGTCTAACGTGACGTAACTTTTGACGTTACGTGAACGTTCAATCGAAAAGTTTATCGACAAATCATTGTCAGTATAAAAGGCAAGTAAGTGTATTGTAATTTGAATGTAACGTTCACGATTACCCCTTGTGAATGGAAATGGCTTAATCGGCCATTGGTGTGAAACGAATGCTATTTTTCTGCTGCTAAATATTCATTGAAAGCAATCAGTGCTATTAACTAGAACGTGAGTTCTTAAATCGAGGAAACTTTGTCGAATTGTAACGTAATTGTTATAAATTACCCACCGATAAGCGAATAAGGTCCCGAAGCAGGTCCAACTCCAACAATAATGTTGCCTATCTTCCAATTAATGATTCGTTAGAAACGACACCGTAATCAAAATCAGCAACAAAATCGGATTTGATCCGCAAGATATTATTTTGGCGTTGCAGTTCGAGGCTCCAGCTCTCAAGCGACAGTCCCGTGTTCGAATCCCGGCCAAAAAGAAAGAAAACCCTGGTTTATATGTATGTATGTGACGTCGCTTTTTCTGGCTCCCCTGACACAGGGTATCACTATTATGGGACCAGAACCAATGTATTGCTGGTAAATGTTAATTTTTTTTGGTCAATTTAGGTTAGTGAAAGATTTCGTATACATATAGGTAAGAAAGAATAAAGGTAGCAGGTAATATCTCGAGGACTCACGAAGGGAAGCGGATCTCTCCAGGCAGGCAAACTCGTTGGGGTAGACGCAGGGGTAGCCACTCGCTTCTGGGTTGAAGCGGAGACCGTCGGGACAGAGCTTCTCCTCCACAGTGCCATTCTGCAGGAGAACATAAACATAAAGTGGAGAACCAAGTTGACTATACTCCATTTCATATAACGTTGGTTTTTATGAACTTGTCTTAAATTTCCAATCCTGATGGATTTCAGTTATAGCAGTGCGGGAGGTTAGGCTCATTTACACATACAACGCAATGTAATGATATATATACTTAATTCCATACGGGATTGGAAATATGAAGAAGAAAAGTAAAAATAAAACAATGTTATATGAAATGGAGTATAGATACTTTCATACTGTTCAATATTTTGAAAGTAAAACTAGATAAATCGGTCGGTTCCAATCCCGGTGCTGACCATGTACAGAGATAAGTCAGCGGTGATGGAAAACATCGTAAGGAATCCGTTATCATTCCATAGCTGCGGCAATGGGCTAGCTCCTTGTAATGCATTATAGAGTGGTGATTCCGGCTATCCAATCGATCCAGCCTGCGCATAGTTTATTGTGCATTGTAATTTGTAATTAAGCGCAGGTGCTTCATGCTCGGGTGGTTTTTCTAGGGTGGGTATTCGAAATATCCCAAATACAGTGGTTTTCACCTCCTGTTGAAGTTACTAATAGGTCTGTAGGTAACTGGAAGTTTTTTTTTATATTGTCTAGAACTCTACAAAAGCTAACAACCTTCAGATAACTCTTTATGAATTCCGATGATGTTAATATGATGTGGAATGTATCTACAATTTCAATGAACTCATCGATATTCTTATTGTGTTCCAGCAAAGGTACGTTGACACAGATCTAATTTTAACAACGTGTGAATGTGATATTTTTTGCGATGACTAACTTGTAATATCAAATCTATAAGGTCAATCTGTAGACCTCTCAACTTTCGGTGACCAGTATTAGAAGGTCATGAAACCGGTATTATTTAATATGTATTGTATTATCGAAATTTACATACTTACTAAAAGATTTTGTTATTGCAATGAAATCAAGCATAAATAAAAAAAATAGGATATCAATCATTCATGAGGACGCATGAAGTCGCAATAGAATCAATCACGGCTACAGTAAAATATGAATCGAATAAGCCAAGAACCAAAACAATCAAGAAAAACAAAAGGTAGGTAATTTTAGGGAGTTAGTGAAAACTACGTTCTTTACATCAGGGATCGCCAAATGGTGGACCGCGGTCCGCATCCGTACCGCCCCGACCCATTTTGTGTGGACCGCGAGAACACAACACTTTATCAGTGATGTGAAAAACTTGCACTACAGAGTACGTAATTTAATAAGAAAGAAAGATTCTTCAGCATTTTAGAACACTTGAAGATTTATCTTTTCAATAGTCGTCAGACTTTAGCAAACGCCTACTTAAGTTTTCTAAACGAAAAAGAAAATGTTTCAGTGTTCCCATGCTTTCTTGACGGATATTTTAAATATATCAATGACCTGAATCTTAAACTTCCAGGCAAGGGAAAGCTTGTATGAGTAATTTTTTTTCGCAAATAACTTGATTTCCAATGGTACCATGTAATGAATGCTTACACTTCTGCAATTAAAATAAATTAATCAGAGTTAATAATCAACGAGATTGACGTCGGCCAATACAACACGTTCATTACGGATCTTAAATCGGAATTTAAAAAAGGTTCACAATTTAAAAAAAATTGAGGATGTAGAAATCCTCAGCAGCATTTAATCTCTGCATCCTGAGGGTGAATGGAGAAACGAAGCTGCAATTGTTTTGAGGAGTGATAAATATGATGATGCAAATTATCGATTTCCAAGAAAACACAGTTTATAAACACAAAGATGCGGAAGATTCCAGTGAAGAGTTCTGGATAAAATTTGTGTCTGGTAATAAATATCCTACAAAAATTTGCTTTGAAACTTCTTACTTTGTATGGGTCAACATATATTTGTGAAGCAGCATTTTTGAAGATCAACTTCATGAGGAATAAATTTCGATCTCGACTTACTGATAAACATCTCCAGGATTTTATGTCAATAGCTTGCACCAATTTTACTCCAAACTTCAGACAGATAGTCCGCAATAAAATAAAAACTCATTGATATGTGCCTTTGTTATTTCCGTAATAACATTTGTTTAATAAATATTTTTTCTATAAAATGTTGTGCGGACCGCGATGGTCATTTCATTTCCTAAAACGGACCCCGAGAGAAACTAATTGGTGACTCCTGCTTTACATTAACAAATGGTTACTCACCACACATTCATTATATCGATCACAGCTTCCTGCCACAGGGGACCTTTCACTGTCCTTACATGACCCGTAACTCTGTCTGGCCGGCTGCTGGTTGGCGAACCCACTTTGGGTCGCCAAAGAGGCTTGCTGGTTTCCAAAAGCGCTTTGTTGGTTACCGAAACCGCTCTGATGGTTTCCGAAAGCGCTGGGTTGGTTTTCAAAATCGCTATGTTGATTTCCGAAATTGCTCTGTCCCCGTCCAAGTGCGTTTTGCTGGGGTCTGGCAGTGGTTCCAAAGGAAGCCGAACTTTGTGCAAAGTTTGACTGATATTGGCCGGACCTGCCGCCAAATTGTTGCGCGTGCGCTGTGAATAAAAACAACATTATCATATTCATAATTATCTTCTCTTATCAATGAAACTCTTCATGCCTGTGCATGATGAAGGAATATAGAAAATTAGGTAGTACCACAGTTAGTACAATATTAATATGGATGCCAAGTAAATACCTAGTAGTGCACATGTATCACGCCGTTTACGATACGAGGGGAGGCGAGAGGAACGAATTTTGGTGTTTATGGGTATTCACAATGTGGTGGCATTTGAGGGTAGATTATTAAAACAGGATTGTGCTGGATACAATAAGAATTCAGTACTTAATTATATGTTAAAATAGGCTCTTACTATGCCTTTTAGACGTAATTAAATTAATGATGCATCGTTATACAAATGATAAAAACGTTGAAAGGTGAGACATGATGTTGACTGTGTTGTGTGGTTGCAATTAATAGCTATTGTTTTTAGTGTTGCGGAAAATACTATTAATATTATTATCAAACAGAGACAATCGTATTGATTAAAACGGTTATTATATGGTTGTTATTCAATCCAATTATCTAAGAAGAAGTTATTAAACAAATAGAAAATATAATCCTATTATTTAATGAATCGTTTAGTTTTATATTTCGGGTTTCTTTATAAGAAGAGTAGTTATCTTGTCTGAATACGAGTTTATCATGTAAGGCAGCAGCTCGCCAAAAAGCGCGGATATTTTTAAGCCCTTCCTTCATTAAATTAATAGGCAAGTATGTACTACCTAGTAAATAAATTCACTAAAACATTATTTAAAATTAACACATTAGACACAACAATCTAAAAACCAAATCACCACCAAAAGCGCACACCAAACAACTCGCAAAAAAAACTCACCCGCAGCGCACACGCAGGCTAGAAGCACGAAAGCCTTCATCTCGTATTCCTGATCCAAGTAAAACTGAACGCGAACAAGACGATATCTGAATGTGCGATGCGCAGGCGGCCTTGGAGACAATGTTGTGAAACGCACAACGAGCATGCATGCACACTTTTTGGCACAGAGGTTGAACGACGAGACAGTCCTTGAGTGTTGCTGACTTGGAGGAAGGAAACAGTTTCATTGATCTGAGGTTTGATCTGTTGGTCTTGGCTGGATTAACGAAAAGATAGCGGGAATGAGACTGCGTATTTCAAAACTATCTCACTCTTCAATTCCATCCCTCTGGCATAGGATTTTACGGGATGCATTTGGGACAGGTCCGTGCGGATTGCCGCTACCGAGAAGAAGCTTGTGGAATGGGTGGGTCAATGTGGACTGAGGTGATGAATGAAGGCTTTTATAGATTCCATCGTCAACCCAGACAACACTGCATATCAAGTTAAATCCAAAGGCAGTCTTTAAAAATTGGTCAAGTGCGGGTCGGTCCCGCACACGAAGGCTTCCGCACCATCGTACCTGACAGTACGACAATATCTTCAATCTTCATCTCGTGTCGTTTGCTATTCAAAAATTACGCTATTGTATTGAAATTTACTACTATGTATGGTACCTATTTGTTCTTCTTGCAGCAAAAGAAATACACATTCTGTGAAAAATTCAACTTTCTGCGCTATTTACCGTTCGTGCGATAGAGCCCGCTGACGGACAGACAGACGGACGGACGGACGGACAGCGGAGGCGTAGTAATTTGGCACCCTTCGGTTACGAAACCCTAGTTCACATGACATGAAAAAGTCCGTCTGGTAATCTTGTGCTTGAAGTGGCTTGAACTAACCCAACGGCCACACCTCACGGATTTGTATGAGGTGAGATGACACAGCATGAGTTACGTCTTATTTGGGGCCACTCATGTGTTACGTGGTCACTAATAAAGGTCGGGGTCTCAAAAGTCCGTTTCTGATCTATAGATATGAGGTCGGTAAAAGTAAAAGTTGCTGTTATTGTCCAGTCTACACTGGAAGCCTTTTCCCGTAAGTGGCAGAAAAACGAGGTGAGATTAGAATAATTCTTAGAAACTTATGCATAAATCGCTTTATAATTTTAAAACAGAATTATGGCCCCTAAAAATAATTGATGAATTGATCAAATGGACAAAATATGTCAAGTTTTCGTAAAGGAGAAAAACGACGACGGGTCAACTAATGTGTGTGTCTAAAAGTAGAGCTGTTCTAATATTAATTTAAATTGGTAGCATTTTCCTTTTTGCAACTTAAAGTATTTAGTTTCTGCTAATTTCCAGTTACGCTACGATCTAGCGATATATCTAGCAGCTATATAGATATATTGCCATTTCGCCTTGTCTCAAGCCTCTCAGACAAAGTTAGTCGACTAGAGATTTCGGAATGCATATTCCTCACTGTATATTGAGAGCCGATGTTTACACTTATGAAAAATACTTCCCAGAATTCAAAATATGAAACTTAGTGGGATCAGCTTTCACCTGAAAATAAGTTTACGCTGCTTCACGTGGTGAAACGTTTCAGACTAGCTTTGTCCCTTGTAATGCGACGCACGTAGTCACCAGATCCGCCCAGCTTCCTATCACGTGGACTATTGGTATTCAGTCGGTGTCTCCACACAGAGTATTAGGGCCCCAATACCTCCCGTGATCAAAAATCTTTAGAATATCAAGTCCCAATAGAGTCTTTATCATCCGCTAGTGACCTCTCTAGGTGGCTCCACCGCATAATAAAGGATATATAGATAGATAAGAGATTTATTCATTAGACAGTACAAACACATAAATTACAACAATAAGAATAACAATAATCAATAAAATACAATCATTCACAACAAACAAAATAGATTAATAAAGCCACACACCACAGATTAATAAAGTGCCCGCACCGAATGAAAGTAGCGTACGGGGCACAATACACCCCGTAACGCAGCAAGCGTGTTATTGTGCACATTAAGGGGTTTCGCACTAAACAAAAAGTTTTGTATAATAGAAACTTTCTGCATCCCTCCATGATTCTACAAATCTATGTAATCTATGCAAGGCTGGAAAAATAACTATAACCCACGCGTATAGAAATAGATCTGTAAATAGCGACGCATTTTTTTTTAATTCTTATGGTATGTTTGGCAAAACAAGTTCACTAAATTCGATTTTTACTTTTCCTACTGACAGTTTTGTAATAAATTATTATTGTTTACGGCATATAACATAGCGTCACGGCTTTTCCCATACGGGATGGCAGAGGCACAACTGTGCCCACTTTTAGCCAGTTATTCAATACTCCATTTTGCGTGACAGGGGGCTAGGCCATCACCACAGCTATGGAGTTATGAAGTTCACCGTTAGAGCGTCGTCGTAAAACATACTTAAGATAAAATTAAATGATTTATCTCATTGGTACATGGTCTGCACTGAGATTGGAAACTGCATTTCCTGCGTGAGAAGCAAGTGTTAGTAAATCTGTAACGTCATTTTTTTTGCAGCGCGTACTTCACTGTGTGACTATAGACAGCGATAGATGTGAACGAGATGGCATGTAAGCGGACGCCATTTACAGATCTATTCTTTATCCGCGCGGGTTATAACAATAATTGTCAACAATCATCATGGGTTCTCGAGCTTTGATTATTTCCAAGGAAATGATCTTTCTATTCTTCCTAATAATAATCCAGAGAAATCAATCCACCCTTCCTCTCCTAAGGATAGCCTCTCATTTTAATAGACTTCCTTCTGTGCGTGTAAATAATATTCGAATACAAACATCCTACGCAGCAGTAGCAGGTACATCCCGGAGTCACCACCTACATGCGGTCATACAAACATCCTACGCAGCAGTAGCAGGTACATCCCGGAGTCACCACCTACATGCGGTCACACCCTACCTTAGATATGCTAATGGAGATGAGAAAGGGAATAGCAATGAGCAGTCGAAGCCTGAAGAAGGACCACCAGCGCAGGAAGAGGCACCTCCCCCAAGGAGTCGTATAGAAACCTACGATGAGTACGCCCGCTTTAGAGACTCCAGCAGACCACCAGACAGTCACTACTACCCTACTCCTGACTACCCCCGAAAACGGTCCAGAGGTGCAAGAATACTCCCATCCGAATATCTAGTTATTCTTTCAGTACTTGTTTCAATGATTTTGCGTCAGGAAGTATAGTATTGCGGTAGGATAAGGGAATTAAATGAAAATGCTTAAGTAATATGATTGCATTTATTTCGATTTTCGACCGAATAAACATTACACTTTAGATTCGTAATAAAAGTTATAAAATATTATCCTGTACGTTGTTGGTGTATGTATTGACTATACGTCTACTTATTCGTAATTAATTAAGGTACACTTTGATTTTATATTACCACACTGTTTAACACGCTGGGTAGCGTAAGGACAAAAGAGTCCGTGGAACAATATTGACATTAAAATTATTAAAAAAAAATGACATTAAAATTATTTTGACAGTGGGTACCAAGACGTCAATGAATGTCTAATTTTTGACGTTGGTACCCACTGTCAAACTAATTTTAAAGTATTTTTTTTTTTACAAAAAAAATAAAAAAAATGGCTCGCGCCAACCGGTTAAGACGGTAAAATATTGGATGTATACTTCGTATTGCGGATATACAATTAATTATTTACATAGTATATTGTAAAATCTAAGAGGCACTCTGCCAACAAGTGAAAACTCACCACATGCGTTAACCATAACCAAAGCCCATTTACGACTAAAATATTATAATAGTTTTGCAAAAAATGCGAATATCAACTAAAGATTTGATCAAATGAATCTCGCAGATAGTTCGAAACATAAAATACTGACGAAAAAACCTCAATTCTGCATTTCGCAATGTCCGATAACATCAAATAGTTAATAATTATATTATTTGATATAAGGGTCTTCAGGTAATGTACCAAGACAAGAATTGAGGCATATACCAACTTACCAATTTACAATTTGCTAAGTAAATTGAGAAGTAAGTAAAGCATTCAAATATTATCATTTGAAGTTCATTAAGGATCAAACACTTGATATTGATAGGTATACCAAATTAAAATTAATTGATCTACATCTTAATAGTACAACTATACTTATTTTCTGAACGTGGTGAGTTTAAACACTATCATCCCGTTACGTATGTATCAAAATCATATTATGTATAACATCATTTATTATATCACCATACAATAAGGCAAATCACACAACATTTGACTCTACTTAGGCTATTATTGACTTAGGAAAGTCAGAGTAGAAGGTTTCTTAAAAATTAAGTGCTTTAGCGTTTTAAAAAACCTAGCTGAAGATTCTCCACACTGACATTTCCATTTAAAACTATGTATATTGATACAAAATATTAGATATTGTGTACATAACAACTATGTTCAAAACGAAAATGCATAGCAGGAATATAGCGTGGTACATTTGAATAAATAGGCTTAAGACTAATTTTAGACTAAAGATATGTTGACTTTAAAAGCAGATTACATCGTATAATATAAAGAAATTAAAAATAATTGTAGTATAACATACACAAATATACATTTACCCCATGTTACCTTCTTGGCTTCTGATTTGAGAGTGAATAACCAGATGAGGCATGAGAGGTTTTTAATAAATCATTTTAACAACTCATTGGTTTGTAAAGAACTGTTCGTCATAAACCAATATGTTGTGCGTCAGTAATCAAATCACATGGACCATGTAAAAAAAAAATCGAGTGTTGAATGCAGTCTCTGCAAAAAAAATGTTTTCACTTTAACAATAAACGATTTTTATTATTATTATTATTTTGTAATATCTGATCATATTTATGAGTAAATTAAACAGCAATTTTGCAAAAATCAATTTTATACGTGGAAGTAGCACTTAGTGGTGTGTGTGGCTGTTTACCAGACAACCTTTGTCTAAAGGTGCGCCTAAACAGGCTATATTTTCGCTGCAATATGTGGCTGGCAACTTTTGGTGTCTTTTTCTAACATGTGAGTAAGAGAGGGACACCAATAGTTGCCGGCTACATATTGCAGCAAAACCTGGCCCGTTTAGGAGCACCATTAGAGTCTGAGATTTAAACAAAGATTTTCTTTATGTGCTAGTAAATTAAAATTTGATTTTACGCAGCCTATACGCAATAAAGACGAACTTTACGAGCATGAGAAGTGAAAAGAATATTCTTGTTGCCCTGCATACAAGTACCTAATCTAGATTCATTCGATATACAAAAAATTGCATGTCAATGATTAAAAATTACAAAAGAAATATACAACTTAGAAACAATATCGATGTCAATGACTTAGGTTGCGGACGTTACAGTTATGATTTTGAAGCTCAGTTAATTGCTATATTAATTTGATTTGCCTCTTTATGTAAATAGGTCGGACCTTAATTACTTCCTAATCCTAATGTAAACAAGCTCACGGGTTCCAGCTCAGTACAGAGTATGATTAACAGTAGGAATCAACTAAGTGTAGCTGAAAATAAAGCGTTAGTTTTAATTAGCTGACCTTTTGGAGAATGATAGAACTGCTAAAAGTGGACAAGCACAATGTCACTCTGTATGGGAATAAGGCGTGTGTTGCTGCTGATAGTCACTGTTATTAAAAACAACTTTCCCAAAGGAACATAATGGTTGCAAATAAACATTTTTATGTATTGAACCTTATCTAAGTACAAGGTATAATGGGATACCCTTGACATAATGATGAATACTATCATTCCCCATTTGGTGAACTAATTAAACAACAACCTGTATGGCTTGAATAAAATGCAAGACATTGCAAGCTGGCTAAACAGACTTTATAATAACACTTGATAAAGAAGTGCATCAAATCGGGTAGGTTATGTAAGGAAAGAGTACAAAAATATATACAGTACATAAATCTAGCTTTACTTACAAACATTACATACAATAGATTGCATTACACATTTAAAATGGTTGATGGTATTGATATGTGTTGTTCCCAAAAGAAGTTTTCCTTTCGATCTACATGAATGTCATTGCGGAAAAGATTGATGGATCATAGATCGACAGCGGTTGCGAAACTAGCTGAAGTAAAACAATGGCACGAATGCCTACAGTAGGTATGACACTCAGCTTGAGGAGAAACGCATTTATTTTTCATGGTTTTGTTACCACGACCGACATTGTACTGGGCGTACCTGTGTCTGTATTTTCTTTAGCGACACACACCTGCCTATAGTAACTAAAATTTCATAGCAATAGTTGCCAGTTTACAACAGCTGGGATATGGACAAATCGAAAATACCCTGTCTTCCTACAATTTCCCTATCGCAACTTTTTTTTCTAGTTCCAGACTGCAGGATCTGGTCCTGTGTCTTGTAGTACCATGACGTCACGGTAATTCTGAGAGTCGGAGGTCACAGCGCGCATCCTTTCCTGGTCCCATAGAGTTTCTTGAGCTCGGGCATGATGACTTCGTTGACGAAGCCGCTCTGTCTGCCGGCGATGGTGTCTCGTTTGGCGTTCTTCACGTATCGCTTGATGCCGGGCTTGTGGCACAGGAACGCGTTGTTCAGAATCATGAAGTCATAGTCTTTGACGCAGAGTATGTAGCCCTGGAGACCAGAAATAGTTGTGATGAGTTACTTGTGGGACGGTGTAAATATATTAGGACGATGTTCTCGGATGACAATATAGCTCAGGCCTGAGAATATTTCTATTTCATATTTTAACGGACAGGAAAACACTACATAGCGCCAGGCCTTTGCCACGTTTATCTCCAACAACTCTTTCAGCAAACCATAGAAACCTAAGATTTGTCGAAGTCGTCCACAACCGATGTATTCTAGAGCTGAATTCTCGCCAGATGCAATTGGCGAAAGAGGCCGGGGATCCCATACTGCCTCGTATTGCATCATCGTCATCATCATTAATAATATAAAAGAAAACTTCCTGACTGACTGAGCCAATTTTATGATGTACCTATAGGGACTGCTAACCACCACCACTAAGAAACAGTTTTACTGAAATCGAACCCTAAGTGGGTTAAAAAAACCTCTAAATTTTGTAATTTTAGTATGGAAAATACGGACCACGACAAATACGGACGATACCGGGATAAAGGTCGATTCACAAATACCAGTGATCCCACCGACATACTCTCATAGAGAATGTATGAAAGAATATTTTCCACTGACACGGATCTGTGCCGGACCGGTGGTGCCGGATCGGTGGGATCACTGTATCATTGTATGAATCGACCTTAAAGTTAGTGACGAGATATATACCTGAGTCATCTTGTCCTTCTTGCCGTCCCAGCTGAGTCGCTCATCGTAGTACGGGTCCTTGTGAGTGCCGATGAAGATCGGCTCCCAGTGGACAAACTTGCCGATCCGTTTACCAACGTGGAACACGTCCATCTCTGTAACGTACATAGTCTTATTGACGATACAATTTTATGGATTTCTTCTTAGCGTGCCTAACCCCAAAAGTGAAGCAAAAATGAAAAATTAGTAGTAAATACGTCACTAAAATTAGTAGAAGGCAGGCAGGTCAGCTCTCAATAACGCAAGCTGTTCTTTGCTGCCTACCATATGCAATTTTGAATCGTCTGGCTTTGAGGAAGCCCTATTTAGTATTCGTAGTAAGATTAAGCTTATCACAGCTATCATAAAAGGTCTGAGTTAAGAGTCTCTTAATAACAACGTTAGGCAACGTAGCTAGATCATTGAGTTTCACAGCTACAAATTGTTCAGATTCACGATTGATTTATAAAAGTAATCGCAACCTTAACCTATTGTGAATGAATTCAATTCAGCCCAAGACCGAAATCACTAAAGCTAAAATTAGCTTTGGAAATTGGCAAATTTACATAACTCAACAAGTATTACTGATTTTCAAAGGGGAAGTTAATTCGCCATTAAGAGTATTATGGTAAGCTCAAGTGGGCCGTTACGTGGATCTCGACGTAACTAATTGCTTTAACTTGAAACTCAAGTGGTATGGTACTCCACTATCTGGCCGCTTGACAGGGAAGAAAGTTGTCTTCAATCGCATCCTGATGCACTTGCATAATAAAGTCATACGATGTAATGAAGCGGCTTGTTGGCTCGTATAGGTAGTGGAATCTATCTACATAGCGACTCTATAACAACAAAACAAAACTGGATGAGTTGTACGAAACTTTGAAATGTAACTTCCGCGGTAGAAACAAATGAGAATCCGAGTTCAAAGTTTTGCGTGGCAACTCAGGGAAACCTTCGTGACTGTGTTGTTCAAGTTTTATCTACTGAGAGTGTGCAAATGAGCATCATCAGATAGAATTATCTATACATAGCTCAACTTAGGAGAGGACGTGAGAATTAGCGCCCCAAGCTATGTTTGCTGGAAGTTGTCACCGGTCGTCGAACTATACGCAATTAGATTGCTCCTTACGATCAGTATAAAAGGCATAAATAGCTCTCGGGACCAACGAGATGTTAATAATTGCCAATGCATTGGTCTCGCTCGAGACACTTGCATGGCGCCGCGTTTCCCATGTATACTTAGTTGTAATGTTATGACAAAATCGGTTGCATGTTTCATAGGCGAAACACCAACACATGAAATATGCAGCACTAGGGAGGGAGTTATGTACAAAAGATTAAAAAATAGTTTGCTGAAGTCGAACTAAACTGTTTATATGTTATGAATGTCGAGTGAGGTAAAGTTTTGTAGTCCATAGCTCCCAGCCCAGTTATTAATAAAGGCACTGGCAACACCGCTAAACAGCCTATAAAAATAAAGCTTTGAATATGCAAATTATGGGTAAAATGTATGTAGCGAAAAAAATATAATTTGATGAAATAATGTTAAAGATGATTGTTTCATATCATAATATGCTACAATACTTATGCTAACATATTCACAAAAATGTGCATTGTTTGTAGGCATAAAAACTCGCAACGATTGGAAAAAAAAAGTAAAAAGCACTAGTGCGTAATAAGCGCCCTATTGTGGCCCTAAATGCCTTGCTACAAAGAGCCACTTGACGAGCTAGTGTTTTGAAAAAAGTCAAAGGGTGCATGAAGAGTAGAGTCTTCTAATGGTATACTCAGTAGGTACTCACGGCTGGTTTCATTGGCTTTAATCCACTGATCTCCTTGAGGTATGTTATGGCAGTTTGGACAGACATACTTGTGGAACGGGATAGCTTTCTTCTTTGCTAACATGGCTTGCAGATCTGTCTTCGACAATGGCACCTGCAAAAAATATATATTAATCATTAGCTTTTGACGAGACGTATGCATCCTGTTACAGTCTATTCGTGATAAGAATGCAGTGAAATTTAAATTTAAATCTGTTAACACACACTCACAGGACAGGACACAACCTTCGCGTTCGAAAGTTCGCCTTCAAATGGTCACTGTGAACTTGGCTTGATAATTGGAAACGGTTTGATTGGTTACGGGGCGTGGCTTGGCCGCCGGACAGTGATGACTTGACTGCATTCTTCTCACGAATAGACTATAGTGAAAGCAAAGATCATTAATCATAAGAGTAAAGGCCTATCTACTTATATCAATACACGTCTAAACTACGGTTTCAATTAATTTTAGGTGATTTCATGTTATAAGTAGCACAAGTTTGTTGGCACAGGAGTGCAGCTTGGAAAGGGTTCTCTCTTCAACCTCTTCAAATCTTGGCGTGAACTTTACACCGTTCTCATTGGACTCTGTATGGAAAATCGTTAGGCTGAGTCAATTAAAAAATACTTACAGGATATTTAGCATCGACTTCGAAGATGCTGATCGGGAAGACCCTTGGTCTTCTTGTCATACCGTCCAGCGGGGGGTCGTTCCTCGCGATCATGTTCAGGAACCTTGGCACCAGGTACGGACTAGGATAGAGCTCGATGTCCGACGCGAGGACATAGTGGGTCAGGGCTGCGTCCCTGGCTACGTTCCTGGCCACATTGACTGGGTAGAGGAGGTTGCTCTTCTTCATGTAGGTGGACTTGAAGTCCACGGAGAGGTATGGCGGTTCAGTTGTACAGTTGTATGGTACTAGTAGAAATTCGTCGGGGTTTGGAATCTGGAATGTTGAAAGAAAGATGTGTTATTCATTACAGAGTATAGATGCATGGTTTATTATTTAGAGTTATCCAGGTATAATTAATAATTTTATATCATCTTGTTAGAAGACTATAATGGAGTTCATGCATCACGCCTTTAGCCATACAGAAAGCAATAAAAGCAAGAATTTCCACTCACTTCAACTGATTAAAAAAAATCGGTCAAGTGCGGGTCGGAATCGCACACGAAGGGCACCGTACCATCGTATAACAAAACTTAAGCACGCAAAACAATAAAACAAAAAGAAAATTTAACAACAATATGCCCTCACGGTGATTTGAACTCACGACCTACGGATTGAGGGCCTACAACATACCGGCTGAGCTAGCAAAACGATGTGAAATATACCATCATATTGTCAAACCAAGTCTCTTGTATGGGGACCCCCTTTAATTTGTAATATCTCTCGTATTTCAGTATTTGTTGTTGTTGCGGCAACAGATATTTCTGCGAATATTTCAACTTTCTAGCTATTACGGTTCGTGCTCTAGGGCCCGCTGACGGACGGAACGGACGGGCGGACAGACGGACAGCGGGAGCATTACTAATAGGGTCCCGTTTGGCACTCTTTGGGTACGGTACCCTAAAAACTGATGAATGAAAATGATCTGAGCGTGGATGTGTCGCCAAAGCTCTACACGATACCTATCTTGTATCTTGAATCAACTAACCTTACTAGGGATGTGCTTATGCGAGAAGAAGATGTGGAAGCTGACGAACTGGCGCACCAGGTCGTTCCCGAGGCAGTCGCGCAGGTACCTGATGCTGTCCACAGTCGGCGCCAGGTCGGCGCCGGGCGCGTGGATCGCCAGGCTGATGGGGGCCATCCATCTGTTGGCAAACATACCAATATTTATGACTACATTGCTTGCGAGTCCATATTAGAACGCTCGTGTCGTACCATACCATATCATAGAGTATATAAGTGGGAAAATGAAACAGCGACGTATACAGAGCCACCAACTTAGCTGTTCAGGTGGGAAAAATTGGTACTACGGACTTGTCATCCGCCGTCAAAGAGAATACATACTATAATGTGCTTTAGTTATTGTTCTGAGCTATAATGTATACCTTTAGTTATTGTTCTGAGTACTATACTATGTCCGCTATTATGAAGACTACTTTGACACTAGCGACCACTATCAACTGAACAGCTAAGTTGGTGGCACTGTAGACATTCAAAACCTGGAGTATTTTTTCTTAATTCTCAGCCGAAATTTGAACATGGAACCTTTCGAGTGGGAGCCAGAGCCTCGAAAGCCAAATAGGTCTTCGTAGTAGAAAGGAGTAATAGTATGTATGTATTGAAGAAATTATAAAATCTAACGGTGGACGTTATAGACAGTATATTCTGAAAAGGAAGAAAAATAAAAATAAGAAGAAAGGTAAGATATACCAAGTAGTTGTAGATTTAAATCATAAACGATGACCAGAAGTAACAGGATCGAAGCTATTAAACTCGATTGGAAAAGGGCCAGATATGTTGGTATTTGGGTACATCAGTGGGTAAAACAAGCTAGATGATGAAAACTTGTATAAATACGATGTAAAATATATTTTAAACTGCGTCTTAACACCATAATGTAGGACAAGGGCATAGGAATCTATAAAACAATAAATCCATCTGCTGTGGTCATAATTACCTACAGCAAACAACCAAACCTTATAGCTAATAGAATGGAACAAAATGTGCCAATAATACTTTGGTACCAGCAAGCCCCTATAGCTGTAGTAGTGCCAACTAGTGTTTAGTCAATAAAATAGGCGTTGTGGTGTCGCGGGGCTACTAGTCGGCGGGGATCGCGTGTCTAACCACATTTACGCCTCCGATGCCCATTTGGACACACTTTATTGAATGAACCTGACAAATGGATAACCGCAGTCTGAAATTTAAAACCAAGCAAAGCTGGCTTTTTATTCGTATTTGTGGCTGTGGGTTATTTTTGCATCCAGCATTCCTTAATGTTATGAATTAAAGTTAGGGTAGTGTCCAGTCCAAAGTTATTTATGAGTACTATGGCTATACAATAATAATAGTACTATTAGGTAGTCAAGTCATAAAATGATGTATTATTTGCAATTTTATATCACATTCAATATTATGAAAACGCAGAAAGGGTAGGTAAGTAAAAAATTGCTGTCCTGTCAATAGCGTCCTTGATTGTCAAACTTAATTACTCGTAAATATACTATTCCTTTCGTAAACTACACCTAATAATTATATGTACATATGTTTTCTTACTCATAATATGTAACCAACTAATATACTCTACTGTGACATTTTCCTCCCCTCGTATGAGTGAAGATTTGGTGGTGTTTAGCTGAAAGTGGGCCACGCTCCATTGTTCGTTTTATCGGCGCTGAATGTGCCCACTGTAACATCCAATAACATATTTTACTTATAATAAACTTTTGCAACATCGTCGATGCAACCGAATTGAACAATAAAAGTAAGTGTAAACAAAATTGATCGTAACAATCGAGGAAAGGTGACCGTCTTTGGATTCAAGAATAAACCGTTCATCTTTTGTTATTATTTGACCTACATATAAATATAACGCAACAAAATTCGCGAGGTGCATGCGGCAGCCAAAATCAGGCCAATGACCGTGCTGAACTGTTATATCGCAAAAACTATTTAACTGCCCGGCAAAATAAAATTATAGCAGCAACGTGTAAATCATAGCCGGTAGAAAGAACTAATAGCTTCATTACACGAAAGCGTGGGATCATGATTCTCTAGACACGTGCTAACGGAGACTGAAAATATATTGGTTAGTGTGATCAAGGGACAGAATGGAACTGGACGTAAGGGAGGAAAGCTGATAAGAATGAACCTTATGGTTTCTAGGTCCTTGTCACATTGGTGGAATTGGTTTGTTTTACCTTGTGGACTGGAAACCAACCACGGTAGCGTGTCAAAGGCAAACACCGCCACCAAGTCTTGTTTTTAAACATGGGTAATTTTATCAACGTAATTTTGTATTTAGACGTTCGGAGTCAGGGGGAAACACCAGTGTGAATATTTTATCGGACAATGGGGGCTATTTGGGAGGTGTCAAAACCACTAAACTAGAGGAACTAAAGGCACTAAACTGGCAGCCTTCAAATCCGACAGCTCTTGCGCGGTGGGCACAGATTACATTTTCAAACACACCATTTTAATTAGTTTAGTTCTTATAGTTCGTGTCGCCTCCCGAATCGCAGGCAGTGTCATACCGCGGTATTATTATCCATCAGTTTTTGGAGGGGGAGGGTTAGGGGGAGGAACGCAGCCTACATTTAGTTTGTGTTAACGTACCCCAGGTGACGGAGGGTGCGAGCAGTCGACTAGTTTCGACCAAAATCGATTTCCTTTTAACTGGTTCACTCTCAAAAGCACACCGGTCGAACAAACGAACAATGGAGAACAATAGATAGGTAAATAAGATGTGTCGAAGAAAGGGTTAAAATAAATATACTTTATTTACTTTATTGCACACAATTTAATGACAGACGGAACGGCGGCGAGGCGAGGCGGTTTAATGGAAGGCGAGCTTATGTCTAACAACTATAAATCTGTATGAGAAAAGCCGACATTGAAGTACGAGTATGAGCCCATAATAGTGTTTGGAAATAAGTGCCCAATTTACTACAAACTCTAATTCAAAGCTCCAAAATAAACCAGCATATAAAAAAAGTAAAAACTAATGATGAACTAATGACGTTTATTGTGAGCAATTTCACCAAATTGCTGAAACTCGGCTTTTCACTGCTGCTCTACTATAAAAAGCAGTAATTTGGCCATTTCGGGTGTGGACCGAATAACCAGCTGTTAGATCGATAAAGCAGTTAGTCGCAGGCAACGACTCTACCTAAATCGTTTGAAAATGTAGCATACATATAGCATCAAAATTCGTGATTCATACATTGGTTATCTTAGTTAGGTTAGGCTTTTCATTTTTACTTATATGAAATCTACCAGCTGACACCGTAAGTCTCTCAGACATCTTAGTGAGCTAGCTCTATTGTTGGCAGAATTAATGAGAAAAACAGATTGGAACCAGTTCGCACGCTCCAGGAGTCAGGAGGCCATGCTAGCCGAATGATAAACTACATATACACTTAAGTGAGATACTTTGTAATTAATCAGAGTGTAGGTTAGAATCAAAAGCAGCTATCTGTTTTCAAAATGGCCTTCAAATCTCAAACTTATGGCTTCGCATTAAAGTTCAAACCCAATGAAATGTTTTTTTTTGTTGGGTTTGACTAGTTTTGTTTCTATGCTAATTCAGTGGTTCTTTTCTTCCAATCCGTCACGCCTATTTGTGAAGGCCATAATACTAAATCCGTCAAATTATCGCCTGTAAAACTATTCTAGTGTAACGTATAGCAAGTTCTTATTTATTGTTCTAAAGGCCATTGACTTATGCCATGCATACTTATGATCATTTAAGTATTATGTTTATTATTAATCCTACATTATGTCAGCCTGGTGTCAGGGATTTTTGAATATTACAAAGTTATTTGCGTCTGTCATACTCTACAGGTAATTGTGCAATGAGTAGGTTAATGATAAATCGTGAGCTCTTATGTATTTAACCTGACAAGACGAACGTAAATATGTTTAAATGTAATTTTGTTAAGCATAACAGTAACTCAGATGTAGGTGTTGTTAATCATATGTTTTTATTATGAGATACAATGCTGCACGCTAAAATGTGACCTATGGATAAGGACAAAAACAATAAGACAACCCTTTTTGAAAATATCCTTCGGAAGAGGTCGTTGAAATAGTCACGCGATGATCACAATTTTACAATTGTTTTTTACCTGACTACGCAAATTTTAATAAAACTTAGCATAGATGTGGGTTCATTCATTAGGTATTTCTGCAGCTCCACAAAAGCTACTCCCCTTATTGGGGATAACATTGTCATAAGCCGGTCCGTCTGGATGACCATAAATATCGCAACAGTAGTTTGACGTATTACTCAGCTATTTAGTATTGTCCGCGGAGGATCAAGGAACTTTAGTTTCATGTGGACCACCAAATATTTGAGGATGGGCAATCGCTTTAGCAGACGGAGAAAATTGCTACTTTCGTTCAGAAGAAAGCAGCAAACATTTTTTTAAAATTAAAATTACTGCAAGACTGTAATCGGGGAAGTCTTCAGCACACATCCTTGATAGATGTAACACTAAATTCGATTCCCTAAATATTCGATCTTAAACTAGAGGTATCCTATTACCTTCATTAAGCAAGCGTCACTAAAAAGATTACCTATTCCATCTTCTTTGCATTTACACTGTTGATGGATCTCAGAGAGTTGCATTTTGTTCGCAGCGCCCTCATCAACTCTCCAAAAGTCCTCAGTCAGTATATGAATATTCATCCATGAAATCAAATGCCCACGAAACAATACGAGTTCGCTTATGTCGTGTGCCATAGGGACTACAATAATTGTACCGCTGTATTTTTACTGATGGTTCTCGTAGTCGTTAGTTACGTTGAACAAGCCGACTGGCTATTCAGGAAGCAATTGTTCCAGAGCGGACAGACCGGTGTTTCTACGGACTTGTAGAATCGACATTATTGGTTTGGTGTGTTGTTATGCCGCGGTCGTCTTGATCAATTGGGTTGATATCATGAAGTGTTTGTCGCGACTTCGTCAATTCAGTCACACAAACAAAATTATCAGCTTCACTCCTTGAAATGGCTTTTTTCAAGCACTGGTATTATGTAAATTATTAATTGATGCCTATTTATAAGTATTGCCACTGCCTGCGATTTTGAGGAGAAATTAACTATACTAACTAAACTAATTAAAATGGTGTGTTTGAAAATGGAAGCTGTGGCCACCGCGCAAAAGCTGTCGGATTTGAAGGTTGTCAGTTTAGTGCCTTTAGTTCCTCTAGTTTAGTGGTTTTGACATCTCCCAAATAGCCCCTATTGATTATGTAAATCGACAGTAATAAACATTGATTAGTCTACCCCCTACTAAGAAATCCACCTGTCTCATCCATAACCGGTTTGCTGGAAGAGATCTCTTACTAAAGATAAGCTCGTATTGGCCCTTTGTACACCTTTACTATGTATTTTGTCCTATGTAATTTTTCTGTGTGCAATAAAGAAATTATGAATTATGATTATGTAAATAGAAATAGACAAAAAAAAAAACATTATTTTAATATGATTTCTTTATAAACACAGAAAAATAGGCAAGCTCACCATTTGATTCACTAGTTTATTAACAGTGAGTTAAGCGTTCATTTCAATATGACAATAAAACGTGCACTTTTATATTCGCCTTAAAATCACTACTACCAAAAAACCAACACACAATTGGATTTCTTATGATTTTTACGTTGTTCAATAGTATTCACAGTTAAATATAACGATGTGTGAAACAATAAGGCACTTGCTTGATAAATGGTTCGGTGACGTATCTACGACATCCACATCACATCCATTAGTTCCACCGTAAGCTGTATAACCTTTGTGTCTAGCTGTATAAGAACTTGTTGACAGTCGGAGTGGACAATGGCAATGACACGTGTTCAAGTGGCTTTGTCAAAGGAATAATTAGATAGTATATTACTCGATCCTACCCCACAGTTTTAAAATTAAAATTGTCGAAATCGACAAGTAAACCTTAATCAGCCCATTTGGGGGTTGTTGCGCTCGCTCACGTCCAAGAATTACTTGTTCACGGACGCCCTGCACGTGTCACCTGGGTGTGCTATCGTTTAACAAACCATACATAAAAGTCGTTAAGTTCCAGGTTCTCCAGCGTAAAGATTTGTGTCGAATACACGTGATGACGTGACAAATACACTAAACTAAAAAGGCCACTAAGCCCTCTAAACTTCATCATGACGTCATCTTAGTTGTTCATAACTTAAGAGGCTTTAGTTGCCTTTTAGTTTAGTGCATTTTCCTTCCAAATATCCCCCACTTGTGAAGTAAGAAGTTAGCCTTTATTTCATTGTAAGATGTTCAACTCAGATTTGTCGACATGTGGACATGTCAACAGCGGGTATATAGAAGGCTCTACATTATAATAAGCTAAACGAGTAGAATCCAGGCGATGTATTTGTAATACTAGTCACGTTGTCACGCAGACATGAATGATGAAGTACTACAAATAATCATCACGACAAAATCTTGAATGGGAAGTACCACTCTTTATTGTATGTTAAATCCTACAATAAATAAATGAATATTCCTTAGATATGGTTGAATTATGGACTTGGAGCAGTAACTTTACGACACTCTAGTATAAGTAATCTTGAGGTACATTACTTATCTCAAGCAAGAATTAATACTTTACTTCTGCTCATCTAACTATTCCTAAAGATTTTATTGTCTTCATTTATTTTCAGAGACGTCTCTAACACCCAGTTTCCTGGGCGCTGATTAAAGTTAACAGGTTGGTTAAATCAGTTTCGACCAATCAAGTTCCGTCATTTTGAATAATAGCGGTTCGTGATTGGCTGAAGCTGATTTAACCAACCTGTTAACTTTAATCAGCGCCCAGCAAACCGGGCATAAGTACAAATTTTCCGGTGAGAAATCAGTCAATTGACCTTTGACATTTACAAGTCCTATTCCTAACACTGATTTATTACGTGATATTAAAGTGCGTTGAGCGTGCTTTAGTTGAATTGAATGTTAAGGTTCTTGGGATTTACTGCACAATCTTAACTATACACAATAAAAACTATTCTGCACTTTATGTATTTACGGCGTCTATAACTTGTTGGTGTCTAGTGCGAGCATTTCTGCACCATATATCAGTCAGCTAGCATCATCCATCTATGGTCTTACTGCCTGAGGGCTGGCTGACAAGGCGTCATACATAACGCCTAATAAACAAGGGTTGGCTGTGAACATCAATCACCCTAGTTTATGTGCGAAGAATGTATTTTAAAGGAGAATATTATCATAATTATCTGTGTTATTTTCTTCATAATGTTCAGTTTAGCGTTTCCTTCTAATAACAAGTTATGAAAACTATAACCGACATACATTATGAGCTCCTAACTAATTAAATCCGAAATAGGATCACGCTCGAGTGGGTTTTCGAAACTCCAATAAAAAACCCTACAATTCACTTTTAATTTCCTGAGCCCTCACGCGTTTTATCTTTGTACCTGCCACAAACAGGCAACCTATTTCAATTTCCTGTCCAAGAGTACTAGTCGATGGAAGTAATTTGATGGTGTATCCACATGCCATAAATTAATTTCATGTTCAAGTGCTCGACCTAGATGCGCGCGCAGACGCTATGCGGCTAACAGTACCGCGGATCTTGCTTGATGCCGTAATGGGCAAGCGAGACTGCACTCCACCGACACAATACATTCAATACAGTATGTTGACTATGAAGAACAGTCAAATCAAGTCATGCCAAACCTTTGTAAAGATAACAAATGTGTATTCGGATCGTACACGTAATTTTAAAATTTGTCTCTCCACTTTTTCGGACTAATGGGGGAGAATGGAAAAATGGATCCAACAGGTATGTTGTGATTGTGATATATTGTTTTTCTGTCACGCAAATTAACAGTTCTTAAATCTAGATTTGTCATCAAAATGTCTAGTAAGTGGGAAAGTTAGGTTTCTTCGATCATTCAATACATTCCATTACAGGACAAAAGTGATGAGAAAATGTTTCGCCCTATCCGGGAATAGTACAGGTTGATATTTAATTAGCTAACCATTTTTTAGGGAATGATAGTATCCATCATTATGAACAACTTTCCCCAAATGAAAAAAAAAAACTTCCCCCAGTACTGCCCCGATCAGCTGATTTCAAGTTACTATGGGAAACACAAAAATTTTTTTCCTTTGCGATGATGTTTCGTGGGGAAAGTTGTTCATAATGATGGGTATTATCATTACCCAAAATATGGTCAGCTAATTAAATGTCACCCTGTATGAGTACGGAGCCGGAGGAGCTTGTGTACATCTCGTACACATTACACACATATACACAACTAACAAACAGTGTCAGACGACAGTCTCTTTCTACTATGACTTCACTTATGTGGGGTGACCGCAAGGCCTCGGAGGTCTCAGACTAGGCCTACTGAGACAGCACAAACAATAATGGAGTTTCTATTCAATATCTGAAGGACTAGGTCATATCTGTGACGAGCTCAGACTCTCTGGCTAAGTGTATAAAGCCCAACTTTATATGCCTTATGCTTATTCTCCAGCCTGTGTTGTGTGTGTGTCATGTTTTATAAAGGGTGTAACAAAAAGGTGTAGTCATATTTTAGAGGGCTGTTAGGAATATCACTCTTAACAACTTTAACTATGAAACCGATTTGATCAGAGCGACTTTATTTTTACTTCTCCATACGTTTTGTGCCGGGCGATCAGCTGATTTGTATGAAGATGTGAAAATTAAGAGAGCTTGATCAAGAAGTACCACTTCAATTCTGCCGCTTTTCCCGCTCCGTCTTTTATTTTGGTTTTGGAGCGCGACTCAGTATTCCGGACTCGGTCTAACAACCGGACCCCCAAAAAACTGCGCTCTTTTCGCTGGAAAACTCAAGCCTAGACTTTTGGATGTCAGTCAAAGATCAAGTATCAGTCTAGATCCTGCAGTTAAAAGTAAATATTATTTTATAACGATGGTCAAATAAAAGATCAACTTCTTCTCACTTTACGGTTTATTATTCCTTCTTCATGGTAGTTTTTCATAATTAATTCTATTCTATTCTATTTTAGTTTATGGCACTTTGTTGCCTATCGACAAATTCTGCCAGTGTCAGGTGTAAGGCTTGAATCCATTCTGCTCGTTTTTCAACACCCCGCGTATTATGACAACAGCTCTTGAAGGCCAGTTTTTTTTTTAAAACAAGAGTATGCGCGGCCCTGACGGATGTACGGACTACAAATAAGGCTACCTACAAAATTAGTTCGTTACAGTGTATGTATTTGAAAAGCCGTATTGTTTTGCCTAATCTTTCAGAGAATTGCTTTCACTTGAGGAATTGTCTATCCATTTGGAGATGATGGCCTATGATGGTGTTGTAGACTTGGCGAAAGGGAATCATAAAGAATACATTAGCACTAGCTAGTGAGAAAGTGACATCAAGTTGTTGTATCGTATGTTTAGTAGAATGATCGGAGTAGGTAGAGTGATTTGGGGTAAGTGACCTCAAACGTATATATTAACATGGATATGCCTCAGAGATTCCGGGCTTTTTAAATGATTATGTTTTTTTTTCGGAATTTCATAATGATTTCATGGAACTAGGTATAAAGTGCGAATCGAAACGAATCAACATGAGCAATATTTACAACATAAAAGCAGCACCATCGGATCGGCATCGTTACAATGCAAAGTTAGCGACTTCGCGACAGAGTACAGTCTCCAAGATGTGTCATCGTTAACCTGTATGTGTGAACAATGATTTTTTTTCAAGCTATTAAAACACTATTTTATTAAAACACTATTTTAATTCTAATTCCGGAAAAAAGGCATATCCATGTTATGACTTTCCTGACGTAAGTAACAAAAATCACTCTGCCTATTCCGATCACTGGTAATGAGGGCCGATCATTCAAGCCTCAGATAATGTTTATCTCCGTTTTTTTGTAATTTGACATTTCGTATATATTTTGCATATATTTATTGCACATAAAAGACAAAACACAAAAAATACAGAGAAGTAATTTACAAAGGCAAGCTTATCTTAAAAAAGAGATCTCTTCCAGCAAACCCTGGATGGACAGAGAAAAATAAAATACAGAACAAGTAGGCCTATGTGCTCAAGTAAGTGAAAAATAAAACATAAATAAATTATAATATTAGTAATCTACTGAATATACCTGTAGTAGATTACTAATATAAAGAAGTACATGAATATTACATAAAATAAATTAATAAACCTAACATTCATAAACTAATACATATTAAAAATCTTCTCCTTCTATACGATAGAGAGAGATAATGCTCCTTCAACCGATTCCTGAATTTAAAGAGAGATGGACTGTCCCTGATGGCGGCGTAGGGAAGCGCGTTCCATAGAGAAATAGCCCTCATTCGAAAGCCATGCTCGTATGCGACAGTATTGTGACGTGGAGTGGCGAGAATGGAGGCCGTACGAGATCTACGAGGTCTAGTCGAGGGGAGGAAGACAAATCTTTCACGTTTCTCTGATACATAAAATAAAGATCGTGCCCAACTACATAATGTTAGGTCACGTAGATTTTTACATTACACCTTCCGATTTATGGAGTAATAATGTTGCCAAATTCGAACAATGTCTTAACAGAACTTTCCTTGAAACAAGAGTGTTACTACCACCAATACTGGCAACCTGCTTCCAATAAATAGTGAATTGCATTTTTGGAGCCTACTGAAGCTGTTTACTGTTCTGTAAATGCCTCTTCACCGTCACTCGCATCGCAACGCAACATTTGCACACAAATTGCAATTCAATGTTCAGCACAGCATATGAATTGGCAATGAACAATGATTTCACAACCACAAATGTTCATGCCTAGACTTTTTGTATCTTTGCCATATTATCCGCTAAAATACTGTTTAACTGATAACTTTGTAATTAAAAAAATAAATTAAATTATATCTACATTCAGCCCCCTTATTAATAAAAAGTAAAACTAAAGTTACTCCCGGATTAACTTTACTCTCGGAGTAAAACTTTTTATTAAAAAGGGGGTTAAGTTTAAGATTTTGCAGACGAGATGGCACGATCCGAATGCATTACAACCAACACTTAAATTCTCTTTTTTGGATTTCGAACACACTTGTTTTATAAGACTATGTATCACATTGTTTTCCGTGCAATAAAAAAATATGAAATTATGAACACTTTAGATCTGGGAACCTACGACTTAATATTCTAAGGAAGATCAGCGCACACGCATGTAACGTCATGGCTTCGGTCGTCAAGTCAGCCATAAACCGTACTCAAATTCAACATCGTAAATCCGATAAGTGAATAAACTACGGAACTATTATGATTTTCTGCATGGTGGACAGTTATAATCACAACAGGTATAGTAAATTTTCGATGAGAAAATATTCTGAACATACTCTCAAGGAGCATTTAGTACGACAGTGTTCGAATGAAAGCTAGCAATACTGGCACTCCATAACCAAATATATTTTTTACTTACTCGTGTCCGGGTAACGGTGTGCCGTGCCTGTAACCCTCGGTGGGGACATTAATGGGCTGCATTTACTTTACCTATATAATACCAGATGGATTTTAAAAACGTGATCTATTAAAAAATAATGTCGTTGGCAAACCGTCTTCGGTCACAGATTAATAAAGAGTTCTGGTACAAACGGTGCTGACGGTATTGATGACAATGTTAATGATGACATTGATCTGTAGCAGTGCGCAAACATTAAGGGCTCATATGATTCATAAATTTTTAACATCTTTAGACACTTTAACGTATTTAGTGAGAAAAGCTGTTACCTCTACTAAATATGTAAAATAAAAATAAAATCTCCATCTTTCGTTCCTGTTTTCACTCTCCTATTACAAGGGTCCCCTCCTCTATACCATGATATAGTTTAATGCCAATTTCATCCTACATTCCAAAATCAATCATGTATAATTTGAGCTAACGTTGCATCATTAGTTATCTGATGGCATGCCGTGCAACGGTTGACCTGTATTGAGTTCATTAAAATAAAACACCACTCTACTCTGCGCAGACGCAGCCTCTCATTACTCAATGTCAGCTCTCACGAACTAGGTACTGCAAGCTGAAGCCGAGAATTATATGCACAGTTTGTAATAATTGTTTTAGGAAATTTGCTTTTTATAACATAAAAAAAAATTCGCGTGTAGCACCGTACACGTATTAGAAGTAAAACTTCTGTAGCTAGATCATTAAGTGGTACCTATACTATACACCTATACCTACCTATACTAAAAGAGATTTAAATTTCCAATTTTGAGATCCAATCTCTGCTTCAAGTTACTTTTATGTTTCAGACGTCCGATTATTTGAAATTATTTTATACTTGTACTTACTTTTAATACGTCATGTCATTTATTTCCCACCATTCCTTATCTACAATTTGTCGCGCTCGTGGTGATATACTTAACTCATTCAATAGTGTCACTACTATTTGCATCTCGCTCAGATTATATACCATCTGACGACGTCACGTCTTAAAACCGTCTCGCTCAAATGTATGCATTGCTTTGCTTGTCTCTGTGCCCAGTCCCTTTATTTAATTGATCGAGTACGTATTTTCAACTATTCCAAGTTAATGTGTACCTGCGGGGCTACCATAAGGCTTGCCACTCACCTCAGTCGCGCAGATAAATGACAAAGAAGATGGCTAAATCAATATATGGACGACTGCCCCAGACATGTACAAAGACTTCTCAACAGCCAATAGCATTTAAATATTCATTCATAAATTTAATTTACTGCGTCTGTATTTAGTTTGTAGAACTTGAAGAAAAAAAAAAATAAATATAGGTAAATAAGAGTTGTAACTCAATACTCCGTGATTCCAATATGATTCCGTGACCTTTGCCGTCGCTAGAAATAAGCACCATTTTGCAATAACATGCAACATAACGCCATCTAGCCACTCCTCTGGAAACCTCCTGTTTTCAACAGTTTTGCTAGTTGGCAATTATGTATGTTGCATGTTATTTTTAACGATGGCAAAAGTCACTAATCAATGGCGGAATCATAGAGTATGAAGTGACAACTCTTAATTATTTAATCATTTCCTTCAAGTTCTACAAACTAACTAAAGACGCAGTAATTTATGAGAGAATATTTAAATGCTATTACGCGAAGCGATGACGTAACTCTTATTTAATTTTATTCTTGACATTTCCTTAGTCCGCCATACGACATACCTCGATTTTGATATTTTACTTCAACATTATTGACTGGCATGAAGCATTAACTTTAAAATTACAAAAGCTTATTAAAATCAAAATCGTATAATTTCAACAGTTATAACAACAATTCAACTTTAAAATATGTATTACAAAAATTACATACAAACAAATAAGCGAAACAATAAGCCATTAAACTTATGGCTCTGTAAGCTGTAGACCTCGCTTTGGCCGTTTACTACAGATAAACATTAAATAGGTAGGTATAACACGTACTTAGTAGCTAAACTGCTAATTTGTGACTTTAGAACAGTTCTAGGTACCTACTTATTGTTTTCAAGAAGTCTTAATGCAGCCATCCATCACATCGGAATTTGCTTGAAAACTAAATATCACATTTGGATGATTCTAAGTGACTTTATGCGATTACTAGCTGCCTGTTGCGCGACTACGCAGCGCGTTTTAGGTACCTATTCCATAGTTACCGGCCACAAAACGATTCGTTCATCATTTTAGAAATCCATATCGACCCGTGTGACATTGATGAAACTCTTTTCTTACAAACTGTATGGATCGCATCGCACAACTGTCAAACATAAGTTCCGGTTCCAACAAAGAGGTTGAACGAAGTAGTTTTTGGTCACGTCACTGGTTTTGGCCTTTACCGGAAATCAAGAACTCGTGGAAGAATGCTTAAAATAATTTTTATTTGTTAACGTTTCATCAGGTTTTTCTCTCACTAATTAACATTCTTTATTGTACGAATGTATTATTATCTTATCTGATTAGTTAAAAACCGTATTGAAAATAAAAGTCTTCAGCCGACCCTGACGTCACCGATTCCAATTTCCGTTACATTTCTTAGCCACTCGTGATAGCACCCGGCTAGTAGTAATTGAAAAGCAAATATATGAATAACCCACAGTTGAGAGGTTAAATAAATTTTACCCCCGTGCCCCAAGAAGTTTTACTTCAAAAACTGGTAAAAGTTTATATGGGGATATTAAACTTTTGTATGATATCCGAAGATGAGATCTGAATTATCTTACATATTATTGACTTTTTGATGTTTCTCCGATGCTATCTTATAGCAAATTATGTCGCAATTATATTTCTGTACTATTTCCTTTCACACCCTTTCAAAAATTGCTGATTGTTGCCATGGATTCTTTATACCTATGTTCTTGCAGTATTGACTACCAACCCCTAATTGCCAATACAGCTTCGAGCTTATGTACATGTCTAAATATATAATTGTGTTGAGTGACTGACTGATGATCAACGCAGAGCCCAAACCGTTAGGCCTAGAGGCATGAAACTTTTGCACAATGGTTGCTTTCATAACATAACTGAGCACTAAGAACGGATTTTCGAAAATTCGGACCAAAAGGGGGTCAAAAACGTAATTTAATTACACAAGGATAAATCCATTAATTTTGTATGGCTGGGAAAGTCTATTGTGAATTAAGAAACTGTGTTGAGGAAAGTTGAGAAAATTCTGTGTTTCTTAGATTAACAAACTTACAAGTACAAAGGAATATTTCGCATTTTTATCAGATTTTTATATCCTGCGGTACTGCCTGCCTGCCTGGCAATCAAGATCACCCGTAGATTAGTAATTAATTGTAAAACTAAAACATAGCCACAAATTCTATTTAACAAAATGGCGGCGGTTCATGTTAATAAAAAAAAATTTTTCGTCACACAACACCGTAAACTAGACAGTTGACACACACCAATGAGGTTTTGATACTGATTGCTAAGTATCTAAACCTCATTGGTGTGTGTCAATGCCTGATGTACCTTTCGATCGCGTGAAATCTCCTGTGGTTCAGCGGTTACTACTATTCAACACCCAGTTCTAAATAATATACATTTTGCATGACATGGAAGGTTAGTTGTTTACAGCAGAAACAATAATAGGTATACAATTCATATTCAGAAACATAGCTGCGGCGGTGTGCTTGCCCCCTGTCACGCAAAATGGATTAATGTTTCGGATCGGATCGTCGAAGGCATACGATCCACTAGCGGATCGATCCAAAATTATGAGAAATCGGATAGTGATCGAATCACATGCTTACTTATATTAATATTCAATGTATGGCGTCTGTGTAGGTTTCAATCGTTTTTTGTGGTACAAGTTTACACACAATTTGACTAGATACTTATCAGTTAATTTTTAGTCGTTTTTTCACACTTTACGTAAACATTTCTTTGATTCGATTTTTGGTCGATTTTTAGGAAATCGGATCAGAGTCGTGCGATCCGAACCGCGTATGGGATAGAGGAGGTGAGTTACGTACGATCCGATACGATCTGCGAAATCTGAACGTAGCTGTCGGATCGCACCCCTCTACGGTACGTTACGTCTGTGGTTACGTTCCATTACCAATCGAAAAAAAATATGGCGATACGTAGGGACACGGTATCGAAACAAAAGTATCGATATTGTACTCATATGATGTATCGAAAAAAAAGTATCGATGCGGTATCGGTATCTGTATCAAAAGTATCGATTCTTCAAGGTATCGATTATGTTTGCATAGAAAATAATAATAGTTGAATGTGCTGGAAATTGACAAACTTTTACGTAAGTTTTCATACGTTACTAAAAGCTCTAATATTCTGTACGTATATTAATTATTTAGTTAATTCCTTTGTTAAAACCTAAATTGTTGCTCTTACTGTACATTTCTTTTTTGAAATAAAAATATATTTGATTTGATTTAATTGATTTGTAACAACATAAGTATCAAATATTATGAAATAAAACAAGCATTATAATAAATCAATCACCAACATTTTTACTGTATGATAAAAATGTTCGTGATGCACCGTGGCAAGAAATGCGTGGTTTGATGGACAAAGCAAATAAGTCGTAGAAAACACGCAGTAATCTGTAAATGTTGACATCAATTGGTGTCATTAGTATCTACATTTGCAAATTACTGTGTGTTTTGAACCATACACTAGATTCGATTCGATGCTCACTATAAAGTACTCATATCAATAAAGAATCGAAAAAAAGGATCGATGCCAAACCCCTCTGCCAAACTCTGCAATAAACCCCTGCCCCTGTGCAAAAAATCATTGTTTAGTGAATGTCAGTTTATTGTACTTTTTAGGGTACCATACCCGAAGGGTGCCAAACGGGACCCTATTACTAAGACTTCGCTGTCCGTCCGTCCGTCTGTCCGTGTGTCACTGGGTCCTAGAGCACGAACCGTAATAGCTAGAAAGCTGAAATTTTCACAGAATGTGTATATCTGTTGCCGCACCAACTACAAATACTGAATGAAATACGAGATATATAACAAATTAAAGGGGGTCCCCATACAAGAGATGTGTTTTGATACACCCGCATTTCAATATGATGGTATATGTCGCGTCAACCCACATGGTTGTGGTAGCGCAGCCGGTATGATGTAGGCTCTCAATCCGTAGGTCGTGAGTTCAAATCATCGTGAGGACATAAATTTTTAAATTTTATTTTTGTAATTTTTTTTGTTGTTTTGCGTGGTTTTGTTTTTTTGTACGATGGTACGGATGGACGGTACCCTTCGTGTGCGATTCCGACCCGTACTTGACGGATTTTTTAAGTACTTATGTGAAAATGGGATTTGAAGATCGGCTGTAAGTACACACGACTACTACTGCTAAAAACGGATGCAATCTTAGGAAATAAATTCTGTACCTTCCGATATCCTTATTATTAAAGGTCAGCTTAGCATTGATTAAAAAATACCCTGTTGTATAAAAACGTGCTTCCGCGCGAGCGAAGTCCGCGGGTAAAAGCTAGTAGTACATATGTACGCAACTCGAAAGCACCTCTTTTCAAGCATGTCACAGGTTTTGTCATTGGGCCTACTCGCCTACTCATAGACTCTCGCTCAAAGTGGAAATCTATTTAAAGTCAGACAGGATGAAATGTTGCATAGTTGTCTACGAACTGGTTTGCCAGTGGTAGTACCAATCCCCACGTGCCAGCTAACAGCTACTGTCTCTATTAACATCAAGGTTATTACGACCTTATAATACATCCTTTCAAGATTACTATTGGTTTATACAATTGCACTGGTTGGGTCGGACATCAATGTTATCAATTAGGTTTTATTTGCTTGGGTAAGTATTGCCTAACGTTTTTATTTATATTGCAAAATGTTTGTATCATACTATTGTGGTATTCATTACAGTGTGCGTTTAATTTCCTATTCAAGTGTTTTCAACTATATTATTCAATGACATTTTGCCCTTACAACACGATTCTAAAATATTTTAATTCAATATGGTGAAATAAAACGGCGTTCAAAATAGTTAAGGAACTCCAAAGGCTCAAAGGCAAAGGCTTACTTACTTTATAGTTTATACTTTATTGCACAGAAAAACATATGGAGAAGTACGGATAGTGGCTGCGTTATGGTTCAGAAGTGAAATATAAAGTTTCTCTGATCAAATGGGTTTTATAGTGATATTCAGCGGGTCGATTCTCGCGCCTTCGATGTACGGATCGAGATCTATATTGACAGATTCCCGTACAAAATCACTCGATATAGTTGTAGATATCGTATATCGAAGGCGCGAGAATCGACCCGCTGAACCACAGAATGATGTCCCTAACAAATCTCTAAAATATGACTGCATCATTCAGTTAAAAACTGTATATGTTTTATTTACCTCGCATGAATGATGTAAGAATGCTTACCTCGGGTTGTAAGTAGCTATTTCACCCTCAAACTAAATATCTCGGGTTCACTCGATCCTGTTCTGCGCGCGCACGGGCGCCAAATTGTGTAACAATTTACTGTTAAATATGATGAGTTAACATAATTTATAGCCACACGAGCAAATTCACTTTTACGCGAATACCTCCAGTAAAAGTCGAGAACTAGTTCTGTTGAAGGAATGTTGAGGGAGAGAGTACAGCGAAAGTGGATGCTGCAACAATTGCAGCGACAGTGACGACGAAACTGAGAATGCACCGAATGCACTCAATTTACCGAGTCTACACACGAACTTCATGTCGTTATTCATCCACTAAGTAGACCACTCGATAGCACAACTGCATGTTTGTTGGTATAGTTCTTCTTTTATTGTTTTGTAAATGCATCCTACGAGCATGAGATAAAAGATGACAGGAATGCATGCATAAAGTAATTACAAGGGCAGGATCATTAAGCCATATGACATGGTGCGCGTATAATTTATCTTTCCATGAGTCTACAACGAGAAATCCACACCGCGAGAATTCGTCTACCTTTTGTGATTTGTAGCATCAATTTAGTTTTTAAATATTTTAAACACGTTTCTAGTAAGTGACCAAGTAGGTAATTGGTCAGTCAGTGAATTATTTTTTGCATGTTCTTCGTAAATTGTTGTTGAAAAGTTAATGCGAGCAGTTTACTTTCTGCCAATTTTCGTAACTGGTGCTTTGCATATTTTATGTTTGTGTAACTCATTGCGTAGTCTGCACATTTTGACGACAGAAGCTAATTTGCTGTATCTGTCTACGGTTTGGCCTAGACTAGACTAATTTTATCTAATATTTCAACCTTGCTTTCTATATCATCATCATCGTATTTCTAGCGTTTTATCTGTATATACCCATCCGTTCCTTCCTTTATTGCCAAATAATGCCATCTTTCTACCGATGCTTTTGATATTTTTGTTTTATTGGCTTCTGTTACATATAGGTTCTGTTGGTATTTAGCACATTTTCACTTTCCCCTGTCGCAATATGTTTGTTGAACAGATGGAAATGATTGTTGTTAGACCGGTTCTTAGTTACTAATTGAATGAATTATTCAAAAACTCATGCGCAGTGGGCTGCTTATAAATTCTCCAGTTCTGTAGGTTCTTAACACCCACGGTAGCGTAAGGACAAAGGAGTCCTTGGAACAATATTGACAATAAAATTATAAAAAAAAATTGACATTAAAATTATTTTGACAGTGGGTACCAAAACGTCAATGAATGTCTAATTTTTGACGTTGGTACCCACTGTCAAACTAATTTTGATGTATTTTTTTTTAAATAATTTTGGAGAATGACAATGGCTCGAGTTAACCGGTCAGGATGTTTATCAGTAATCATATTGATCATTCCTAGTGTACTGTTATCATATCAAGGAATGCCAGTCGAAGGAAAAGTGTACGGTGCGTTTGCAAAAATATGACACAATGACATCATTTTTTTATGGAGAAATAAATATCCTGAAGGCTTGATTATCATATAATGTAAATAGAAGTATTTTGATGTTTGTGTTTTTGAAGTAAAACTTCTTGGGGCACGGGGGTAAAATTTATTTAACCTCTCAACTGTGGGTTATTCATATATTTGCTTTTCACTTGCTACTAGCCGGGTGCTATCACGAGTGGCTAAGAAATGTAACGGAAATTGGAATCGGTGACGTCAGGGTCGGCTGAAGACTTTTAAAACCGCAACTATTTTCAATACGGTTTTTAACTAATCAGATAAGATAATAATACATTCGTACAATAAAGAATGTTAATTAGTGAGAGAAAAACCTGATGAAACGTTAACAAATAAAAATTATTTTAAGCATTCTTCCACGAGTTCTTGATTTCCGGTAAGGCCAAGATGGCGCCGCCGCCGCTGGCTGGGGCAAACAAAACCAGTGACGTGACCAAAAACTACTTCGTTCAACCTCTTTGTTGGAACCGGAACTTATGTTTGACAGCTGTGCGATGCGATCCATACAGTTTGTAAGAAAAGAGTTTCATCAATGTCACATACGGGTCGATATGGATTTCTAAAATGATGAACGAATCGTTTTGTGGCCGGTAACTATGGAATAGGTACCTAAAACGCGCTGCGTAGTCGCGCAACGGGCAGCTAGTAATCGCATAAAGTCACTTAGAATCATCCAAATGTGATATTTAGTTTTCAAGCAAATTCCGATGTGATGGATGGCTGCATTAAGACTTCTTGAAAACAATAAGTAATCATAATCATAATCATAATAAACGTTTATTGCCAAGAAAATACAGGATAGTAACTAATATTGAATAATTTTGCTGGGGCAATAGGAAATGGCTCAGCCCTTGCTGACACAGAGCCGGGACTCTGTGTAGCGCTGATTTTCAGCCTCTCCCTCTTCCCTTAGATTTGGAGCGGGGTAAAATGTCAAGTAGGTACCTAGAACTGTTCTAAAGCCACTTTTTATTATATAGTGCAGTTCAAGTCACAAATTAGCAGTTTAGCTACTAAGTACGTGTTATACCTACCTATTTAATGTTTATCTGTAGTAAACGGCCAAAGCGAGGTCTACAGTTTACAGAGCCATAAGTTTAATGGCTTATTGTTTCGCTTATTTGTTTGTATGTAATTTTTGTAATACATATTTTAAAGTTGAATTGTTGTTATAACTGTTGAAATTATACGATTTTGATTTTAATAAGCTTTT
This sequence comes from Argyresthia albistria, assembly GCA_963457715.1. Lineage (NCBI taxonomy): Eukaryota > Metazoa > Arthropoda > Insecta > Lepidoptera > Argyresthiidae > Argyresthia > Argyresthia albistria. The sequence goes on from OY735262.1 coordinate 8,420,137, forward strand.
GTAATTTTAAAGTTAATGCTTCATGCCAGTCAATAATGTTGAAGTAAAATATAAAAATCGAGGTATGTCGTATGGCGGACTAAGGAAATGTCAAGAATAAAATTAAATAAGAGTTACGTCATCGCTTCGCGATGAAGTAACCCTAAAAAATCCTAGCACAGTAGGTATGTATAGGTTAGCGGGGGTAGCATAAGGCACGCCAGTCACCCCAGCCACGCATTTTGTCACAATTTAATGTCATATCCTAATGAATGCGCGCTATTTTATGGAGAAACATCATTGAGACGCGAAAGGAGTTGGCAATTTGGCAAAATGACTGCCCCAGACATGTACAAAGACTTCTCAACAGCCAATTAATAGCATTTAAATATTCTCTCATAAATTACTGCGTCTTTAGTTAGTTTGTAGAACTTGAAGGAAATGATTAAATAATTAAGTTGTCACTTCATACTCTATGATTCCGCCATTGATTAGTGACTTTTGCCATCGTTAAAAATAACATGCAACATAATTGCCAACTAGCAAAACTGTTGAAAACAGGAGGTTTCCAGAGGAGTGGCTAGATGGCGTTATGTTGCATGTTATTGCAAAATGGTGCTTATTTCTAGCGACGGCAAAGGTCACGGAATCATATTGGAATCACGGAGTATTGAGTAACAACTCTTATTTACCTATATTTAATTTTTTTTTCTTCAAGTTCTACAAACTAAATACAGACGCAGTAAATTAAATTTATGAATGAATATTTAAATGCTATTGGCTGTTGAGAAGTCTTTGTACATGTCTGGGGCAGTCGTCCATATATTGATTTAGCCATCTTCTTTGTCATTTATCTGCGCGACTGAGGTGAGTGGCAAGCCTTATGGTAGCCCCGCAGGTACACATTAACTTGGAATAGTTGAAAATACGTACTCGATCAATTAAATAAAGGGACTGGGCACAGAGACAAGCAAAGCAATGCATACATTTGAGCGAGACGTGACGTTAGATGGTATATAATCTGAGCGAGATGCAAATAGTAGTGACACTATTGAATGAGTTAAGTATATCACCACGAGCGCGACAAATTGTAGATAAGGAATGGTGGGAAATAAATGACATGACGTATTAAAAGTAAGTACAAGTATAAAATAATTTCAAATAATCGGACGTCTGAAACTTAAAAGTAACTTGAAGCAGAGATTGGATCTCAAAATTGGAAATTTAAATCTCTTTTAGTATAGGTAGGTATAGGTGTATAGTATAGGTACCACTTAATGATCTAGCTACAGAAGTTTTACTTCTAACACGTGTACGGTGCTACACGCGTATTTTTTTTTTTTAAGACAACTTCGTCTAGACACATTATATCCTAGACGTACGTAAAATGCTTTAACTTCGGCCCATTAACTCTAGTTCCATTTCAAAATGTTTTAACGCTTAGAATGTAGTTAATAACCGGCCAAGTGCGAGTCGGACTCGCGCACGAAGGGTTTCGTACCATTATCTTATAAAAAAACCGCAAAAAATATATATTAATAAATATAAATATTAATATAAATATTAATAAAAAAATAAATTTAATTTTAATTTAATTATTTGCTGCTACCATTATCAATATCGAGCAAAAATGAGCAAAACAATCACGTTTGCTGTATGGGCGCCCCCCCTTAATATTAAATTTCTTTTGTTTTTAGGGTTCCGTACCCGAAGGGTGCCAAACGGGACCCTATTACTGAGACTTCGCTGTCCGTCCGTCTGTCACCAGGCTGTATATCATTAACCGTGATAGCTAGACAGTTGAAATTTTCACAGACGATTTATTTCTGTTGCCGCTATAACAACAAATACTAAAAAACTAAATAAATGTAATATTAAGGGGGGCTCCTATACAATTAACGTGATTTTTTTTTGCGGTTTTTTATAGATAATGTTACGGAACCCTTCGTGCGCGAGTCCGACTCGCACTTGACCGATTGTTATTTTAGTATTTGTTGTTATAACGGCAACAGAAATACATCATCTGTGAAAATTTCAACTGTCTAGCTACCACAGTTCATGAGATACAGCCTGGTGACAGACAGATAGACAGACGGACAGCAAAGTCTCAGTAATACGGTCCCGTTTGGTACCCTTCGGGTACGGAACCCTAACAAGGGATGTAAGTATGTAGCAGTCTCATCTATCGTGTACTTATCATGAGTGTTTTCGAACAAGCCCAATGTTTGGAGTGTTCGTTCCACGCACCAAAACGCACCCATTTCTATCGATCTCTAATTTTATCGACGACGCCTACATTTTAGCCAGAACTAGATAAGACATTACTAAAACGGTGTAATAGACAATTTATCCGGTGCTTACTGCCAGTTTAGATAAAAAATGAGCGGTGATTATATTTCTTTCTAAATATTATTTAGATAAGCTGAATAAGTCAAGTACACCGAAAATAGATAGCTTTTAAGACTCAGGGTTTCACGACATTACCCTGGTCATTTATTTCAAATAATAACCGGCCAAGTGCGAGTTGGACTTGCGTACGAAGGGTTCCGTACCATTATCTATAAAAAACCGCAAAAAAATCACGTTAGTTGTATGGGAGCCCCCCTTAATATTAAATTTATTTAGTTTTTTTAGTATTTTTTGTTATAGCGGCAACAGAAATACATCATCTGTGAAAATTTCAACTGTCTAGCTACCACGGTTCATGAGATACAGCCTGGTGACAGACAGACAGACAGAGAGACAGACAGACAGACGGACAGCGAAGTCTCAGTAATAGGGTCCCGTTTGGCACCCTTCGGGTACGGAACCCTAAAAACAAGATTAGGTAGAGCAAATCAATTGTAACTTTTTTAGCGATAGATCTGATATTGAGATCCAGAAATGTTCTTGTGTGTGGTGCGTGGGTGTAACTTATTGTGTGTAAACTTAAAAAAAAAATGCCGCTTTTTCATGCTATTCCTAATCCTGCTCGATGTTAAAACTACAGAAATTATGTGGGTCATATCCTAACACAGATACTATAATAATAGTCATAATAAAATATGTATGGGTGAGTCAATATCTCGTCAAGCGCAAGGTAAACCGTCTAGCTTCAAGTGGACAGTATTGTCTGGTCTTATAGCGTGTGGCTTGTCCCTGAAGAATACTTTCACCTACAATGGTCATAAATAATATACGTTATCGTGTATGTGTTAGTAAGTAATGTAATTCACTACAAGGATAAATACATAGTAATACACGGTAATTACATTAACATTAATTGTATTTTTTTTTAAAACTGCGGTGGTCTATGTTTAACTACTGTTTATGTACATTCATACATATGCAGCAGGGTATACCGTTTCTATATGCTCTATAGTTGCATAGTTTTCACTGAATTACTAATGAAATGAAACATTAACGACAGTAGTTCTAATTAAGTGGTAACGGACAATAACAATAATGAATTCAGTATTGGACAAATCCGGTTAATACCGTTCTCTTATTTCTCTGATACCATTTTTAGGGTTCCGTACCCGAAGGGTGCCAAACGGGACCCTATTACTGAGACTTCGCTGTCCGTCCGTCCGTCCGTCCTGTCTGTCAGCGGGTCCGTCTGCACGAACCGTAATAGCTAGAAACCTGAAATTTTCACAGAATGTGTATATCTGTTGCCGTACCAACCACAAATACTGAAATACGAGAGATATTGCAAATTAAAGGGGGCCCCGATACAAGAGACGTGTTTAGATACACTTACGCATTTCAAAATGGAGATCTTGACTGAAACTGTTTATTTATTGTCATAGCAACCATTTCATAGACACATTATACTACACATTTAAATATGATAGCATATTTCGCGTCAACCCACATGGTTGTGGTAGCTCAGCCGGTATGATGTAGACTCTCAATCCGGAGGTCGTCGGTTCAAATCTCGTGAAGGCATAAACTTTTTAAATTTTCTTTTTGTTTATTTTTTTATTGTTTTGAGTGCTTTTGATTTGTTGTACGATGGTACGGTACCCTTCGTGTGCGATACCGACCCGCACTTAACCGATTTTTTATGTCTGTTTATCTGGGGCTTTTGACATTTCACATGTACAAAAAGTGTCAAAAAAGTTATCTGACTGTTTATCCGTCTCTTGAGAGACCCGGGTCGATTCACACGTATCAGTGATCCCACCGATCCGGCACAAGCCAGAGTATATTTTTCACTCAGAACAATTTTTCACTGACACGGCGACCTGTGCCGTCACCGACACTGACAAGTGTGACTACTCTCATAGAGAATGTATGAAAGAATATTTTTCACTGACACGGCGACCTGTGCCGTCACCGACACTGACAAGTGTGACTACTCTCATAGAGAATGTATGAAAGAATATTTTTCACTGACACGGCGACCTGTGCCGTCACCGACACTGACAAGTGTGACTACTCTCATAGAGAATGTATGAAAGAATAATTTTCACTGACACGGCGACCTGTGCCGTCACCGACACTGACAAGTGTGACTACTCTCATAGAGAATGTATGAAAGAATATTTTTCACTGACAGGTCGACCTGTGCCGTCACCGACACTGACAAGTGTGACTACTCTCATAGAGAATGTATGAAAGAATATTTTTCACTGACACGGCGACCTGTGCCGTCACCGACACTGACAAGTGTGACTACTCTCATAGAGAATGTATGAAAGAATATTTTTCACTGACACGGCGACCTGTGCCGTCACGGACACTGACAAGTGTGACTACTCTCATAGAGAATGTATGAAAGAATATTTTTCACTGATACGGCCTGTTTATATTTCCAGCTTTTGCAATTTATAAAGTTAATTTTGTGTAAAAAATATATCACTTAGAACGTATGAATATGACCAAAGTTATTTCCAGCCCATTATGTACAGTACTATTTCACTTTTGGCTTTTTTCCAGAACATCCATGGATATAGAAAATCAAAATACAAACGTGTAGAAACAATCAGTGCTGATTACAATAGAAAAAAAAACACAAAACCTAGGTTTATCTGATTGGATATAATCCTTCTGATTCCCACACAAGTTATTAATAGAGTCGTTAGGTAGGCATCCGTTAACTTACAGGGTGACTGCGGGGTCGTGAAGCAACAATGTGTGTGATGAACAGTGTTGATGAGAGCTAGCTAAGTTTTTATTGGTATGTCCTGTTGGTCACCCTATACACTTTACAAGTGTAATTTTGACACTTCTAACTCCTCTGATTTATTTGAAAAAGGTTTTAACATTTTATTTTATTTTATTTATTTGGGACGAAAAACAACTACACAATACATAGATGTAACTAACTATTACAAAAACAAAAATGTTTTATTGTGAAGCCCACAGCATCATCCACAGGTACATTTTAGTTGGGGCTGCTGTTAACATGAATTATAAGATGACCAAACTTCAGAATTAATAAGGATAATTCATATTTTAAATTACTAACGCACCGTTGTGTTTCTTTTTTAATATTCTTTATTGCACAAAAAAAAGTTAAATAATACATGGAAAATACACATTAAATGCAAAGGCGAGCTTATCAAATACTTGCTTAGTACTTAAAACCGGAATAATTTACCGAGTTAGAAACAATATATTAGAATCACATGACTCAAAAGTCATCCTGTATTGTCGTTATAACTACGCACATGCTTTATCGATCTTTATTTCCTGTCATACCTATGACGAAGGATAAATAACACTTCTCTGTATTAACATTGACATTTCAGCACTTGTAATATCGTGTTTGAAAAATATACAGGCTGTAACAGAAAGGGGTGTACTGTACAAGCCGAAAGAGGGTTGTTAGCGACATTATTCTGAACAACTTTCACTATGGGACCAAGTTGATCAGAGCAACTTTATTTTCAGTACATTTCGGGCCTAGCGCTCAGCTGATCTGTATGGTGGAGTGAAAAATAAAGTTGCTCTGATCAATTCGGTCCCATAGTGAAAGTTGTTCAGAATTATGTCCCTAACAACTTTCTTTCGGCTTGTACACCCCCTTTTGTTACACCCTGTATATGCAAAGCTTTGAAATTTTATAATTGTGTATATTGTATGTATACGGCAGAGAGGATCTATCTGAGAATAAATGTGTACTGTAATGAGCGGCATTAAAGGTCTTTGATAAAGATATACAGGTAAGATCTAAAAATATATCTATCGATATGATGTCTAAAAAGATACTATTAGTCTGTGTTTGCTATATGTACATGTACATGTCTTTCAAACTTTGTAATATTATATTATAGCTGTAGAATTTAAGTACAAATTGCACTCGAAACTTTCGAGTCGAAAGAAATCAAATTAGGTATTCAAACTTTATCCTTTATCAGATTTTTTTAATAAAAACACAAGGTCAAGTCAACCAAACATTTCAGGAAAAAAAATAACAGGTCGAGCAAAACTTTGCGTGGAGTAAAACTAGGCGTCGCGTTCACATAATTGATATGGACATAATTATGGCCATTATAATTCAAACCAGCGATGAAATAGCGAGATATCAATAAGCATAGGTATTTAATGTGTTACAAGTATCTACCAATACTCAGGCACCACTCATTAGATGAGTATACGAGTGCTTCGTCAATCAATGTAATGATTGGATAATGATAAAATGATTGGTATCCAATTTAGTAAAAATACGTAAGTTTTGAAATTGTATAGAACGCTATACAATGAAAAATAAGCTGCCAAGTGCGATTTGGACTTGCGTTGAGAGGATTCCGTACAACAATGATAGGACGAACACCAACAAAATACCCTAAAAGTACCCTAAAATTCAGTTTTTCATACAAACTTTGCATCCCCGATTTAGGGATTAGAGGGGTTAAAGTTGTGGATTTCGAAGTTTTTATGAGATATGGGTGCAAACTACTGGAAACATGTGCTTGCAAACCAATAAGCACAACTTTTTCAAAATAAGTCTAAAAATATTATAAAAATACATTTAAGATCCTCACATCATGCGCTTTCATTTGATATGTCACACGGCAAATTTTGTTTTTTTTTTTAAATTTTCTTTTTCTCACTGGCCCCCCAAAAGTGGCCGCCATATTCCATATTTATATATTTACATTGCATCTCTGTCTTTGGTTCACAAATATTGATATGTGTACCAATTTTCAATTGTACCGGTCCAATTTGTTCTGAGTATATTGCCTGTGACGGCCGGACAGACGGACGGACGGACAGACGCACGAGTGATCCTATAAGGGTTTCCCCTTCTGAGATATGAAACCCTACAAAAAAGCCTGATTGTGCCTTTAATCGTATAGGTATTCGGATTTACGGGAAACGTTCTGTAGAAACAATCAGTGGATACATGTGCTGATTACAATAGAAAAAAAAACACAAAACCTAGGTTTATCTGATTCGATATAATCCTTCTGATTCCCAATTAGGGCAAGAATACTGCCTGTTTCGGAACATTATATTACACATTAGACAACTAACCTCCTAACGGTTTTGACCATATCCACCCCAACTAGTATTTAAAGTCTAGCAAGAAGAACAAAGGATTGTACAGGCAGCACAATAAGGTCACATAGTCTGACCATTGAGACACACCTAACTTCCAATCGGTCGGAGATAGAACGATTACATGCCGACGAAACTATACAATCCTCTATAAATCATTTATGGACAGGCATTGTGAGCCATTATTCGATCGTTGACAGGCATTGAGATGACTTGATGGAGAAGTCTTGCGACACTAAACTTGCATTACTAAACTCGTGGCAAAATGGTAAAGGGGCGCATAAAAATATATGAACGTTACTGGCCATTATACAACTTTTTGCTATGATATGATTCGAGTGAAGAACTTTCGTAATCACATTTTGATCGTTAGTTGGAATTATGATTTGGATTTGTAATATTTTTATAATTTGTGTGTTTTCTATGATTTTGGCCTGTGACATCGAAACAAGCTAAACATCATATACTAACATCTAGTTTTATAAAAATGTGAAATATACCTATAGCAAGTAGGCATTTAAAACCAGAATTAATATTCTGTTTGATGAATCAAGTATAATTATAGTATTAAACACTATATTCATAGAATCCAAAAAAACTAAATGATTAGTGGCAAAATAAGTGTATGTATTTTCCTAAATGAGTAATGGGTACAAAGTTCAAAATAATAATTTACGAGATGCGTATTTACTTTCCCACTAGACGAGTTATGAATAAGATTGAAGAAGTTCTCTATAAATCTACGAATTTAATAATACCTCATTTAATAAACATTTTCAAGCCCTACATGGTAATCACAATCCACCTAGTACAAATCTGGTTATGCGTGTACTACGATCAAAGATTTTTATACCGTGAATCACTACGTGTCGTAACCCACATGGTACGACTTCATTAGACATACTAGGGAGGGACCATGGAAGGCGTTTCATTGTCTTCTGAACTTGACTCGAGCTGTGTAGTAACGCGTTTAGATGCCGTGCTGCAATCGGATTGATTGCTTAATCACTTACCTTTATAGTAATCGATACAAGTTATTAGGTTAGGATTAAGGTCGTTGGTGAAGTTAGTCTTTCAAGAACGTTGAGCAAACGGTCAACTTTAAATAATGAAATTAAACGAATATAATAGAAGGCAAGCTGTCTATAAAGGCTAAGTAAGGTATCATTAGTGTTTTGATTTATTTGTATCTAGGTATTTTATTTATTCATTATGCTACTTATAATATAATTTCGCTATCTTCCTATAGAAAGTATTACGGACTGCTCGTCAAACAACAAAATACCCAATCGGATGGGCCTGCCTGTTTGGGTTTCGGACTGTACACTCATACTTATAAGTCTATTGGTTTATTAAGATGTAAGGGTAATTCTCCAATGTGGAATGAGCGGTCTCCCCTAACACAGGTTTTTATTAACTTAAAAGCGGAGTCCCACGACCTGTGCTGCTGTACTTACTAAAATAAACTAATTTTCAATTTTGTTTTTTTTTGACCCAAGGCTTAACTTACGAAAGTGTCGGCAATGTATATAGGTACCTTGAATGCTTCTTGAATGTGATCAAATATTTGATGGTAAAGCAATCCCAAAGACCATAACCAATCTTAGCCTCTAGTCAAAGATAAAATGCGAGATATCTACATGAGTAGGAATTGACCAATAACGTTGGTATTTGTATCAATTTTGAACATCATCTATATCAAAATGATGCCAGGTTTACGATTTGATTAAAAGTTTCGATAACCTGAACGTGATCACAGTCGAGACATGTAGATAACTATTTTTATTATGACAGAACACGCACGAGTGACTGTAAAAAGTAACAGGAAGTTACGAAATACGCTCCTTTTGTAAAACCAATTTGACTAGTGGTTCCCGTTCTCATCCACCAACTACCAGACTGAACATTGTAAGGAGAATAGGAGAGAAAGAAAATACGATTTTCTGTTAATTAACAGTTTAATTGTTCTTGAAATGAAACGGTTTCTGTCATATAAGTGAATGTGACCATTAATGTCCCACCGAGAGGCCTTTACCCGGATCCGCGTAAGATTGAGCCATACTCTACCACGCTGGCTCAGTGCGGGTTTGTGGAGGTGTTTTACGACTACTACATACTACCAAGTAGTGATAGTAGCCGTGACATACAGCTTAATGTGCCATCCGAAACACGGAGCGTCCGATAAAATCGATTCTGTCATACAAGTAGAAGTGAAATTGCTAGTTAAAGATATTTAACGAGAAAAAGTAAGGAAGTCGATGAAAGTTTGTCCATTTTGGTCATGTGAGCCACACAAGGTACAGGTAGCATAAGGTAAAAACTTCTATGAACCGGTTTGTTCGTTCGTACATGTTGACATTGAAAGGTTGAAGGTTGGCATGTGTCTTAAAATTTGTAGGACCTCTGAATTTAAAGTATTATGTTTGATGGACGTACATAGGTAACCACTTTTCGAACATTCATATTTTGAGTTCTGGATACCGGTTACGGGACCGGTGAAAACAGAGTCTTTCTGCTTATATTGTACAAGATTATTATGATTGTGAAACGAAGACGAACTTTGAAGTTTACAGTCCTCTAATTAGCATTCTTTTAATTAAGAATGCAACAATAACTCGCAATACTGAGAAAGGAGCGTGTCGCCATTGAATATTTGTGTAGTCGTTGCCAAAGAAGTCGTGAGCAGAGTAGAAGTGACGCCACCGCCTAATTGTGAAGACGATTAAATCTGCTAGCATTGAGGTAACTACGACGGGAAACGAGCCATCTCCCCGCCAGATGTAATCTTAATTCTTGTACAAACGAAAAAACCATGGCCACCGCGTGATTACTCAACTAGGAAGGCGATAACGTGTGTGTATTGAGTATGAAGGTACTTATGGTTTACGTAAAGTATTTGCGCTTTTGCCGCGAGTTTACTTAAACTAATGATGTAAACAAGACGCACCTTTCGACAAGCGGCTGGACGTTGTCGAGGTACTCAAAGCCAGCGTGGGTGGTGTAGGTGATGGTCTCGTGGCACAGCACAGTGCCGTGGTCGGCGCGCACCCAGTTGTGCAGCACCCAGAAGTCCCCGCGCTGCTGCGTGCGCGGCTGGAAGTCCCGCTCGGAGCAGGCCGTCAGCTCGCGCAGCCGCGCCAGCGTCCCGTCGGACAGGGCGTTCTCGTCGACCTGGTCCAGCTGCAGCGTGTCCGTCTCCGCTTCCAACTCGGAGGGGAACGCGCTCGGCTGGTTCGCCTTCGCGTCGATGAGAGAGACGGTGCTGGAGGCGGTCTTGTTGGTGGTGGGGTGGGTCGAGGGCGTCTTCTGCGACGTGGTCTCGTCGAGGCTGCGCGCGCTGGGCGCGGAGGTGTCGTTGGGGGCTCCGCTGGCGAAGTACCTCAGCTCGGTGCTGCCCTCTGCGCTGGCCGGCACCGCCACCGGCACCCAGTCGCCCACGCCGGCGGTGTTGCCCGACAGATGCATCGCCGCGTATAACAGAAACGCGACATTGACCACGATGCTCACTCTAAACACTACGTTGCGTCGGTTACCCAACATTATTATCACCGCTATAGGCACTTGCACTTATACGAGTTCGTCACAACGTCCTTCGCCGTCCTCTAGGACGCAGTTTTCTGTAGGGGCCTGTCCGTAATAGCATCACAATTTATTGTATCATCAGCGGTCGTGTGTCGGAGCTCGCTGTGCCGGCGCCACGTGTCGGCCCTGAAACAAAGGATATCACATTATAGCATCTCTATACCGCCATTATAGCAACTGACCACGCCGTCTAGACGCATTCATACAATATTCATGTGACGATAATTCTGTATCTTGAGGGATACTTTGGATTTATTACACACCCGCGGACCCGATTACGATTATAAAACGCATTTTATTTTACCGATAAGGAGAAAGCATTTTCTGAACGCCGCCGTGTAAGTGGGTCGGTAGCCATTATATTAGGCGGACGCTATACATAGTATGTTTTGATCAAAGTACTTTCTTGTGAGGTAACTTTTATAAAATATACGTGCCTATTACTTATCATCATGCTCTTTTACCGCTGATCAACACATGAATGAAATTATTTTTGAGAATTTTGTGTATTTTTATCATTTTTTGGGAAACAAACAAAACTCGTAATCGTAATGTTTGCTTGTGTATTTTAGTGGGTAAATAAGTGTTTCTTATCTCTTGTTATAAGCCTCTAATGTTGTCTCAGTTGCATATTTATTTAGCGCTAAAGACGTAAATTATATAAGACTCATTATCATGAAAGTCAAGCTACACACAACAAGCGTCGTTTAGCAAAATTAGTTTGTTCAACCTAATCAATTTCGAGATTTTATTACTTTGCGCATTCGTATCAGTAAATCGCATAACGCATTTGCGCATTAACGCCTATAACGCGTTATTAGCTCAATTGACTGAGAAACTTTTTTCATACATCAAGTTTATTTCTGTATAGGGTACAAAAACTAAACTAAAACATATGTACTTATTTTGCCAATAAAGAACAAGTCAATCATATTTAAATAAAATTTTAATGAAATATTAAAATGTAGAGCTATAAACTATTGCCGTGTATAAAGTATAAATTACACAATAAACAGGCTGACTTCAAAACGAACATCAAAGTAAAAAATAATATTGTTTTTAAATGTGTTACAGAAGTTATGCTTTTTGTAGTAAGTCTGTAGAGAAGCTACAACTACGACTTTTCTTTTTATCCTGGATAAAAAACAGTCTTTTCCTTTAAGAGTTAAGTAATAATAAACTGAGCAACTTTTTTTTCTCTTTCCAGTACATTATGGCACAGATTTTGGCCAGAGTGGTAGAGCTGATTTGTATCCTACCCCAATAAAATCATTACATATTATCCAAACTTAGATATTTGTGTTAGGTAACTACCTATTACTGGTTCCATACTTAATTCCTTAATAGGAACTACTCAATTTTATTTACATAATTGCATATAAGTATAATTTTAATTGAGATAATAAAAAGTCTAAATGTTAATTACTGGTAGTTCTGAATGGGTCATTTGTGCACTTTGTGAAAGAAGCTGGATTTTTACCACAGCTAGTACGTGTGCCTAGGTTCATATTTCGAAAATGAGGAAACTCGGATTTGACCTGAGAGACCCGTGAGGGTCAATTCAAAAACGTTTTTTTTTTCAGTTTCTGATGTTTCATTCGAAAACGGTCCATATTTGTAAAAAAACATGTTTAATTAAATTAAAGAAAACAAGATTTCGCGTCGATGACAAAAAGAAATACTAAAATTGGTCCTGTAGTTTAACTTTTATGGGGGTCCAAAATACGCCTAAAATAATGAAGATGTGTTTTCAGTATAGAATCAGTATGTGCCCCATCTCTTTATTTACCAGGGCGCATCCGCATAGTAACTTTTGCTATGCAATACTTCATCCCCACTGCATGCTCCAGAATATCTTCCAAGTCCAAAAAGTGTTGGGTCATACCCATTTAGGGCTTTGAATACCAACTTTATTGGCAACTTTGGACAAAAGATAAGAGATATATCCAGGTCCCATGGGGCCACTCCTGCTATTTCATCTGATAGAGGAGCTCCTACTGCGTGTTTCAAATCATCGTCTAGGTCTCAAAATTTTTCTAACGATATTCTTTCAAGGCTTCGAATACCCACCAAAATTTTCACAAATTAGCTGAAATTTTGAAAATTTGCTATGGAATGTTAGTATTTTATGCACAAAAATGAATTCCTCGTCCTTATTTTATACGAAAACGATATCAAACATGCCCTTGTAGCAGAACTTTATCAGGAAGAATTTTTAGCTTGTGGCGCGGGGTGCGTTTTTATACTGACCCTCACGGGCCTCTCAGGTAGAATCCGACTTTCCTTATTTTTGAAATATAAACCTAGACCACGTACTAGCTTAGTAAGAAATTTAGGCTTCTTCTTTTACTAAGTGCACTAAAAAATAAGTTTTGTTCTAGACCGAACCCCTGCTATATAATTATGGTTGTTCCTTAAAAATGTTAGTTGAGTTCGTTAAATCTTTAACGCCCTGGTAGCCGAAGCGATGTGTGCGAGTATTTATTACCGCATTCAGTAAGCGGATTATTATCTTTATCAAGATTATGCGCGGGCGCAGTACTGGGTAACGATGCGTAAGCATACTTGCACAGTCAGATATACCGCATACCCTCTAACTAAGCTAAGAATAGTGGGTGCTAAATAACGTGTGAATGCGACTAGTCGACTGTGAATAGACGATGCTTGGAGGCCAATCCCGGTAAATAACAAAAAATCATAAACAAAACTACAAAGAGTTGCAATGTTTACTGGATAGTCTGCGCGCGAGTTGACTGCAGAGCTGTATACAAAGCAGTGTAGTAGCAGCAGCGCATTTTAGCTCTGAATTCGGTAAAAAGTTTATAGCAAAAAGACAAACAACGCAATAATAAAGTATGACCCACCCTGCAAGCTTCACTAAGTAATGCTATTCCCGGTCAGATAAGCAAATTCCATTATTTTTCACAAGTACGAAGAGTTAATTGAAATAACAGAAGATGAGAATGAAAAACATTTAAAAATCTGTAATTCTATAACAATTGCTAGAATTCACTTTTCAAATATCGTTTTAAACTGGAAGATAGATTTAATTAATTGATTACTTATATAGTACTGCAAAAGCTTACCGTTTTCTAGGTTTTATCAAGATAAAAATATCCTTGTAAAAATATAACAGATCCCATTTGATCTTATACTTATTACTCCCATGGACTTACTTGATGATTTCTGCGTGTGTTTTATTATTATACCTACGTAAAAATTAATTCTGTAGCCTTAAACACATTGCATTACTCACAAACGAATTCACGGTATTTGTGATCGCTTATTGACAAAACTAAAGAATTGCCAAACTGTAAATTGTAAACTCTACAATTAGTGAAATTGACGAACCTAATATATTGAATTATAGATTTACATCATAACAAATATTGAAGACCGTGAAGCTGCGCTTTACTGCATTGTTTATAGCTAGTTTTTTACGATTGGCAGTTTAATTGAGTGGCTTCATGGTAATTGACGATAATTACTGTAGTTTCAATTATATGGATTGTACTTTTGAATATTATAGTAATAAAATAAAGCCGATTAATGTCCCCCCGAGGGGCACAGGCCTTAATCCGGTTACGAGTAAGTTTGAGCCACTGTAACATATTGCTAGACGTCTCTTTCAGCCTGTAATACTATAATTTATCTAAATAATCTAAAACATAGCACCTAAACACACATAAATTGTACCTACCTATAATCCTATTTATTGTGTTACCATGTTTATTTATTATAATTGTTTCCTTCACGGATTCCGATTCGATGCTAAACACACTCACGAGTTTTCACGCAACTATTGAATAGTATAATGTACTTGTGTGTACTTACGTTGTTATAACGTGTTAGCTAAAATGGCTCTTTCAAGTGTTACGCCAGCGAGCGCACGCTCCGCTCGCATTAGTCGCTGCGACCTTCAGCAGTGAAAGTGTTAACATCCAAAATTGGGAATTAATGTCACGATTGACATGACACAGACACGTAAGGAATGTCGACCTCCTGTGTTTTGTTATAGTTTTTACAACGCAAAGCGTTCGATAGGCCTTAAAAAACAATTGCTACTTCGTAAAGGCCCGTCGCATTGAGTACATGGGCTAACATCTTAAGCCAAAGACTATGTCTTAGGCTACAATTAGTATATTGTTGTGTAACTGTTTGCTATTATTTTATCTAGTTCCTGTATTTGTTTTGCTTCAGATAGTGAGTATTTAGTAGCCATATTTTGAAGTTCCATCTTAAGTTGCGATATTTTCAGCTCTAGATCAGTGATTATATTCTGACATTCTTCTGTTTTTTTTAAACCGCCGTTTTTTAGTTTTTGTGATTTAAAAATAATTATTATTTTGAAATAAAACTGCCACCCAGAACAATAATTTATTATGGCAACACTGTTCTGTCCCGTCAATGTCAACAGCCCCCTGTTCCGAGTCGCGCCGCAATCGATTACAGCGTCTGCGAAGACGTTCCGAGTCAGCTTTGGCGATACAAAACGATGGCATCGTAGACGCTGTAATCGATTATGGCGTGACTCGGAACATGTGGAAAGTGTCAAAAATGACAACTGAGTGATGACAGTTTTTTTGCTGCTTAGCTAAGCAAAGGAAACAGGATATAAATCCTATTCATACAAATCATTTTTTCAAAATTAATAAAAAATGGCGGCTCTAGTAAAAAATATATTTTCGTAGGCTTTATTCATATTCGATTCCCTACCAGAAAAACCGCATATGATTATGGTTCAAAAATCAGTACCGGAAAAATACATCTCCTTTCCTATTTTCCGAAGTCTGGCAACTGTTAAAACTGTTTAGCTGTTACATGATTCGATTTAGGTAGAAACCTATTTTGGAAAAATCTTCACTATTTAATTCAAAGAACAAGTCTAGACATTTTAAATTAACAAATGATCTCTACCTATTACTTTACTGATAGGTATCGCCTATTAATTAGTTGGAAAGTGAATTTTAATTACTATCTAGTCTACTTTTTGCCATATCAAGCAAGAATGATCAAGGAATTATTTAAAGACTTTCTAAACCAATAAAATGGCCATAAAATTATAATATTACTCAAGTACCTTTTCAAGGGCTGCCTGCCATAATTGCGTAATACTCTCGAAAATACTTTTTTGTATACAAATGGGCCTATTTTGCGTTAAAACATTTACACCTTGTATATAGGTAGGAAGTAGTTCTACGCAGTTTAGTGGCTACCTTGAAACGTGACTGCTGCCCGCTGCTTACTTGTTATAAATCCCATCATAATTTTCCTCCTCATAGTCATAGGCACCTGTTTGCCTCTTCGATTCATTCGCAAAATATTTGTATGAAATGCGTTTTGAATCAAATCTTAGCATAGCATCACGCCTTTTCCTCACGATGTTTTCCATCACCGGTAAAACGTCCAAACATATGTCATAGGTACATGGCCAACGCCAGATTCGCGAGCGTGAAACCTATATAAAAGACCATCACGGAGCTCTTGCTTGCGTTATGATATGAGATAAGTTTGTACCTATAGTTAGGGTTGCCATACGTCCCGTATATACGAGACATGTCCCGTATTTGACCCTCCCGTCCCGTATTACTACACGTCCCGTATTTGTCCCGTATTTTGACGAATTTATGAAAATGAGCGAATGAGAGTGACTATAGGCTATAGTTATAGTAAACTCATGGCCGATTTCGCCAACAATCCCTATCTTAGGGGACACTTTATTTCGTTACAGGGGCCACCTACCGGTCGTTTACTTT
This sequence comes from Argyresthia albistria, assembly GCA_963457715.1. Classification (NCBI taxonomy): domain Eukaryota; kingdom Metazoa; phylum Arthropoda; class Insecta; order Lepidoptera; family Argyresthiidae; genus Argyresthia; species Argyresthia albistria. Next base: position 8,436,945 of record OY735262.1, read on the forward strand.
GACCTAAGTTTAAGGGTCATCTAAGCTACAGGACCCCCTAAATTTAAGTGGCCGGCCTCCGAAACAGTCGCTAGACAGCTAAGAAAAAGAGCTAAGTGACCCTTAACTGTTGGCCCGGGTATCCTATAAAATTCAGGAGTTCACCGAGTGCATGACTCGGTACAATCCAGTCGCCCCGCAATTCATCCACGGGCGTCGTCGTGAGCCTCGTCAGGATCAATCAGAGCAATAATAAAATAATACACGGCTCGCCCGCGTCTCGTCTCTCCCTCGATATGACTTCCGTGTTGGTAATTGAGCCATCGTTCGGAGATCCAGACTTGGGAAGCTAATGCTGCAATAAAACTTCAATTGGTATCGCTCTCGCCATATTGCCGTAGATTGTGGATTTCATATCATCCCTCAAACGAACTGCCCACAAGCTTTCACGAAGGAAAATGCAAAGCTTGAGGATTACATATCATGCGTCACGCTTTTTACCATACAGGGTAGCAGAGTCACAATTGTGCCAATGTTAAGCCAGATATTTAACACTTTATTTGGAATTGGCTAAGGAGATAAATATTTCATGAAATTGTTGTAATGGCTGTTTCTAATAATAACTGCAACAAGAGGATGTAGTATCAAAATGTTTTTAAACGTATTATAACATGAGTTCCGATTCGTGTTGCTTACATTTTCTTTCGCCGACAGCTCATGGTTCTTAGGGTATCGTATTCAAGAACCGCAGTGTCGTTTTCACAATGAAGCTCGTGGCATCGTGCTACTTAATTTGCAAAACACTTGTGGTTCGTTTCAAATAATTCCTCTACAAATTGTAGCCTCGGCTCCATCATGTCATGACTCTACCACCGACCGCAGCGTTGATGCAGCCAGGACTTAATGTCAGCTATCCTCAGTTTGAACTCACGTTTTCAATAGTATCAGACTTGGGGAAACGTAGTTATTTGTAGTTCTGCACTGTGAGCATTGGATGGTCGTAAATTAGTTGTTATTTGCGTCAAGTTAGCAAAGCATTTTTTTCCTTCTGTCTACCTGTGTTATTATTCTTCTGGTTTCATGCTAATGACGGTAATGCCGCGTACAATGGTAATGTACGGATAATACTAATCTAAAACAAAATGGGTTTCAGTTGAGCTGCCTATAAATCAAAGCATTAGAAAACTCCGCCGGCCACTATTCGCTACATCTTGCATCTATAAATAAATATTCGACGTATGCAGTCTCGTTTGCTATCATGACCTTAGTCAAGCCAATGAAAGACGAGTAGATTGGATTAGACCCCAATCATGTATTAAGGCGAACAGTTTACGGCTAATAGACCCCCCGGTTCGGTCTCATCAGAAAGCGCGTGCCACAATGCTGGCGAGGTCGCGGTGGCAATCTGTGCCCACGCGCACAGCCGCACACTCGCAGCCACTTTGTCAGTTAGTAAGTTAGTTTGGTAACTAATGTATCCATTACACCTGCAGACACATAATGCGGTTTAACTGTGAACATGCGGTTGGATAGTTATTGCTGGCGTTTATTATGTTGCTGGGTTAGAAGCGACATACTCGTAATAATTGTATGCTTTTAATATGCATCGATCGCACTTTTAAAGAATTTATAACTTTATACAATGAAGGATTTATACAAAGATAAGCTCGCCTTTGTACATTTTTTTTCTATGTTAAGCTATTTTTACTATCATGTGAGTACAATAAAGAAATTACAAATTACAAGGATTGCGGAAATACGTCGTGCTCAGCTTCTATAACCTCGGTCTCATAGAGTGATGTAAAATTTGATGATCTCAAGTAGCGCTGTTGATTTCAACAAAAGTCGTGAGCATCTGACCGCTAAGGCTGTGTTTTTTGCAGGTAGTAAACTTTTGGGACTTCCGCCGAAAACCGGCAATTTGCTGCGGTATCGGACAGGCCGTCGACCTTCGACGCGGTGAGTCAAGACTTGAAGTTCAAGATTCCAGAAACATCTCCTTGGCGAACTCTTCATGGAATAAATCATAATAAAATCGTTGATTTAGTATGTACCGGACCAACTTTTTCTTGTACCCTATGTGGGTGCAATGCACATACTTGTCTGTGAGTAAACCGTTCTAGATAAATAAATGTAAATAAATCAGTCACACACAGTTAAAATTTGGACAAAAAACTGTTTGCGTTGCGAACACTTAGATTTGAAGCTCTACATCCGGCGTAATATAATCCTCATGTCTTTGTATAGTCGCGTTATCTTTATGCTGTTTTAGACTGTGTATAATTTTTATTACATGCGTGATAGGGATTTTATTACAAGAAGTCTACGACAGAGGGTGTCTTTACCAGAAAACCAAAGATGTAGAGCTAGAGTAGACAGGTATAATTATAATTTAAAGGTTTATTTTCTTGACTTACTTAGGTTAAAGGTACCTATAGAGAATATTATATTTCCTGAGATATTCGTTTGTTGCCGTTTCCACCCTGTAAATGAAAATGCGTGTTTTGTGCGTTTGTTTGACGTATAGGCTATAAATTACTGTAAAAGTTGAGTCCCAATCAAATATGTACCGTTCATATCTACCTACCTTGTAATTATATTGATTTTAGTCGTTAACATGTTGTTGACGTGTCAATCGCCCCGTCCGTACCAGCCAGATACGAACGACACATTATCGTATTTTTTTTTGCATTTTGTAGAATGAACTAGATCAGTTATAGAATATTTAAACTAATTGACCAGCCGGGCATTCTCTACAATGATATAAATGCGATTTCGAGGACATAGCAGATTTATTTTAGAGTGCAGTTTAAATGGTTTATTGAGTAGTGAGCGAACCGCTCCACTTCGCGCAAAATTCGTTCAAGGCCCTTGTGATAATAATCATCATTGTATGTTAACAAATTCGTAGATATGAGTTCGAATGCGACTAGTAAATCATATTAAACAGCAGAGTTCTGATTGCCAATGCACATACTACAGTCCTAGTTAATTTTTGTACCTGTGGAGTAAAGCTGCTCTGAATAGACCGGTTTCAATCACAGCTGTTTAGACAATTCCTGAAAATTTTATTACACATTATTCCTAACCCTTGTATCTTTGCGTGCGTTGTAAACCGGCTGATCTGTGCTTAGTTAATATTTAAGTTCTTTCCTTCACGTACCATCTGGTAGGAGCATGTTCCAGTATTCTTTATTTCCAAAGCTTCAGTTTGTTATAAGATCACGTAGGTAGGACGCTTTACCTGCAGTGTTTCAGCCGCCTGGCCATGCCTGGCTCTGTAGCCAGACAGTTTAGTAAACAGTCGCTCTTGGCTCTGTTCCAGCTACATCAAGATTTTCAAATAGACGTATCCTCTCGGCCCTGCCACTTTGCTACACGATACCACTTCGTAGAGTAGACTATCTGTGATATTACTTACATAGCAAAGCGTACGTATTTTGCATTGGGTTTGAAAACTTGAACCAAAGATTCATTTCTGATCTTTACAAAATGTGTAATTATTATCATGATGAATCTTCAGCCTTCAGCGATGGGATTGCCTCCTGTTATGCAGTATAGATAATTGGCTGGCACAACTGTACCTGTGCCACCTATATTTCACCTTAACTTTCCCATATTTACACATATTTTCTCACTAAAGTGGAAGGATTCGTAATAATTCTGGAAGGAATTATTCCAAGAAGAAGAAGGACTATAATTGACCGAGCGAGCGAAGCGTCTCCGTTTCAGGATTAGGCAAAACTGCTTTCTTATGTCTTCTTATTTCTTATTCCGTCTGTTCTCCAACAAATCGCATTTCTTAACCAATGGGCATCGTAACACCCATTTTTTTTATTCTATAAATCGAAAATATAGACAAATATAAGAAACTAATTTGAATATTTTTTAATTTTTTGATGTCATTATTTTTTTATTAATTATTTAAAATTTCTGAATTTTGTAAGTATGACGTCACCACTGGCATAATTAGGTAAGTTCCTTTGCATTCAATCATGCTTTTAAAAAGTAAAAATACGTTGACGTATGACAAATGTCAACAAGAGTTAATATTTAAATAATAAGTCGTTGTTATCCGATGTCGGTAACGAGTTATAACATTTTAATTTCTAAAATTGCCAATAACCAAGAATTGAATTGAGTTTATTGATCTTTTCATGTAAATACCAAGCCAGCGAGCGTCTCGTTCGTAATCTTACTTATTCAAACTAACTGGCAATGAGTGATAACTTTGTGAAAGCTGACTCGCGAAATCTACCGAAGGTGGAAAATATTATGATTATAGAGTATGTGGCAACAAGTAGCCATCATAACTTGGCTGAAATAAGGGGAGCAAAGATCCTAATGTAAGTTAACCATGGCGCGCATGGTCGCCCTCAGCGTCCATGTCGTAGCACCCCCTCGCACAAAATTATCAGAGCCCGGGTACACCTTGAAATATTCCGCCTTAGCTTGACGACACCATTTTTGACGCAAATCTTCTCGAATGCGTACAAACAGTTTAGTTGGGCTATTTTTCGAATTGTTTTTGCAGTTTGGAACGAAGCACTCTCTAGATCCCATGATTATATTAGTATTATTCGGATGTTTATTTGTTGCGATGCGAAGGTTATTTTCAGCGGTTATTTCTCTGTTTGACACTTTTGACAGTTGTTGTTGTTGACAAATGTATTTTTTTAAATATTTGTAGGCAATGGAACTACCGCATTAGAGCCAACGATGACGTATTTGAAAGAAAATGAAATTAACAGTTTTTGCGATAAATATTAATAATCCGTTTTAATTTTATTTATTTAAACCCCTTATAGTAATCAGTATCCCTATTCCTCTAAATGGTTTTCACTTTACGACAATCGATGCCTCCCTGATCAATGCCCATTCTCATGAAATTTTGTGAGCATTTTCATTAAATAGTTTTTTTTGTCGATTTAGTTTTTTTTTCAAAATGGCGGAGATTTGGGGTTCTAAAATGTAAAAAATCGCTACAACCCAAAAACGGCTCGATGGATGAGGTGTCGTTAGATTTGTGAAGATCGTAAGAGTGACATAAATTATATAATTTTAATAAAAAGTGAAGTGTAGGTTGTATTTTTAACCGACTTCCCAAAGGAGGAGGTTTACAATTCGTCCGGATATTTGTTTTTTTTTTTTTTTTTTTTTTTTTTTTTTTTTTTTTTTTTTTTTTTTATGTATGTGCCTCGATAGCGCCTAGACGGATGGACCGATTTGGAAAATTATTTTTTTGTTTGAAAGGGTTTACCTTCCCATTGGTCCCATTGACACCAGGTCAGGATCTGATGATGGGATCCTGGAGAAATCGAGGGAACTCTTCAAATATTATAGGCAGACATATAGTGATTTTTGTGTTTTTCATAATAACTCGTGCAAATGCACAAGGTAAGCATAATATTGTGATGCGGAACTGCTGATGAATACCACATATGGTCACCAGATCTGCTCAATACCAGGTACAAATACAATGCGTGGCTGACGGGCAGGCAACGCATAGCCTAAACCGGTGGACCTAGAGCCATGAAACTTTGTACAGGGGTTCCTTAGTAGCGTGGTGTAGCACTGATATGAGATTTGACAAAATTAATTCCCCAAGGGGGGGGATAAGGGGTTACAGTTTGTATTAAACTCAATCTAATCAAATAGGGTTTGTGGAAGTCGGTTTTTTCTAAAGTTTACTTTTTGTTTCAATTATAGATCGTAAAATGTAGTTTACAAAGTTATTGGTGCAGCTACTTTCATACTCCATGTATGTAACTAGGTAGGTTCATTCATAAGTTTGTATGTGTTATTGAAAGAAAATGCATTCGAGTTATTTATTTTTATAATAATCCCATCTGATCATCCGATAAACTTCAAGTACGATGTGAGCGGTGAGGGGATGGAAAAGAAAGCAATAAAAAATAACTCTAATTCCCGCGGTGTCGCTCGCGAGGTCTACAGCTCACAGAGCCACTAGTATGCTAATAAAGGGCGGATAGTGGACACATAATAACAGAAGAAGAATGTAGGTAGGTACTTAGGGGTAATAAATGATTGCATCTACTTACCTAAGCTTAAATAATAAATTGATATCTATATTTCCGTTTTATGACAAGAACATGACCAATTTAGTTCCCTAGAAAAACTTCAACGTAGGCGTAATCATATTAAATCAATGTCAATCATTGTTATCCAGATTGTAATAGTAGATAAGTACAATAATGAGTAGTGCCTATCGAAGCAATGAGTCGGAAAGTGGGTCTGTCTGCCCTTGTTCGATCAATCGAACACTTTCCATACTCGTTGGTGTCTGAATCGATTCAAAGCTGTCGATTGTAGTGATATCACTGTCATTATTGTTCATATTTAGTTATTTAGTAGTTGACGTAAGTTTTGAGTACCACTAATGGATTATTTATACTTACTTCATTATTATTTTGAATTGGGGATTTCACGTCTTCATTCTTTCATTTCATGTCAATTGCAATGTAGAGAATCGAATACTCGTAATCTAACAAAATCAACTAGTTTACACGTGGAGATAAAGTATATGACAGTTAAAGACCATACATAAACAATACCCTAAAACAAGACATACCACTTACTTTATACCACTTACTATATCATATATGTCCTTCCTTCCTTTCTCTTTCATGATAGGTATCTTGATTATATAAGTAGATGTATATGTATGTTTATGTATTCTACTCAATTATATATATTTTTATTTTATTTTATATATGTATTCATATTTAGGTTTATGTAGCATTTTTATTGTGTAGATATATTATAGTAGATATATGTAGATTCATTCATTTATCTTCATTTTATTTATTGTGCACTAGGACTATTCTCTCAGAACAATCTGTCCTATCTCGCCTAGGTTTGCTGGAAGAAATCTCTTTTTAGAGATAAGCTCGCCTTTGCCTATTTACCTTTGTTTTAAGACTATGTATCACATTGTTTTCCGTGCAATAAAGAAATTATGAATTATGAATTATATGTACTTAGATGAAGACGACTGAACAATAGCTCGGGACTTTCTTATGTAGGTAGGTCGTAAAAAAATACCATTAATATGCAGGAAGATTCGTGTAGCTCATTTGCCCCTCGGCCGAGGAACCATAACAGGTATCATACATAATGGCGAGCATTCAATATTATGAATCAATGTAAAAGAATGCGTTTTTTATTCACAATACCTTCCTCAAGTCTGGGAATTCCACTGATTGTGGACTGACGCCTACCTAACATCAGCTTGGTTCAATCTCTCGGAATCAATTAGCAAATGATTAGACAGTAGGGCGGAGTGAAAAAATATTTTTTTCGCATTTCATTATCCCTGTATTACTAAACTTTGCTATGGACAAAAAGCTTCTCAAAAATATCAAATTCTTCTCAAATTTAATAGCTGACTAAGGAGTTCTATTTGTATGATATTTAAGAACCTTTTTACCCTTATCTTTGCAAATAAATTTCTTATTTCTTATAAAAAATAACTTTTTTAGACATCATCTTCAGTTGGCGCAGAGCACTTGAAATATGGCAAATACTGATTTTTTTTATTATTTAATAAATAGTACATTACTGCCGCGGTCTGTAATGGCGGCGTTGCTGGTCGCGGTGCTGGTGGCCGAAAGCGCGGCGTAGCGCAGCTCAAGGCCTATACAGCGCGGTCAGCATTGAAACCTTTGATAATCTAAATTCTAGTCGAGTTCCGTGACGTGAAACCGCCGTCAGCGCCATAATCGATTACAACGTCTACAATGCCATCGTTTTGTATCGCCAAAACTGACTCGGAACGGCTTCGTAGACGCTCTGTAATCGATTTTGGCGTGACTCGGAACGGGGGATTGAATAAAACCTTTTTGCACTACTACCTTTTTTTGTTACCATTTTTGAAACAAAGCTCGACAATCATTGATTTTGATTTTGACAGGTAGGTAATTGCCGGTCGCTACAGTACGGAGTACTATTATCTCTTCTGTGGCTACAGCACGACTGTTATGGTAATTGCAGGACACCTTGTCTGGCTCCTCCAAGAGCGCGGCAACGTCGATTTTGCTCAAAAGGTTGTCAAAAATGAGCACATTACTAGCTTTGTAAAGGACTATTTCTGTCCACTTTACCTTTTATTACTTTAATTAAAAGTAGTAATAATTACAACAATAAAACACGTTTTTATCATTTCAGTCATCAGTTGTATCATTTGGGGTGGCTCGTTGAACTTCAGAGAAAAACTGTGATTTTGTGTTGAACGTTGTCATTTCTTGTCTAGATTTTATAATAATAAAATAAGTAATAATTGAGTTCAATCAAAATTGAGCTCGAAAATGGAATCTATGGTAACCGCGTAAGAGCGTCGGAGCTAATATTGTCAAGTAATTTTAGTGCGTGTGCCCTAGACAATATTCGTTTATATTATGTAAGCCGTGTGTACCTCACAGTCAGGAGACAGATTTCGTAGGCTCGTTTTCGGTTATGTTATGTATTAGATTTTTTTCTAATATTATGTTTCTGTATTATGTTTTCTGTGCAATAAAGTATAAAGTAAAGTAAAGTAAAGTATTAGACGACATTTGTAGACAGTGCGGGGAGGACTAATGTATGGTCATGAAGTCGGTTTTTTTTTGTTTATTAATTTGAAGAATTATCAATGTATTTACTGGTAAAAGTTAGTTAGAAAACCTTTAAAGAGCGACGCACGCTTGGTTCAAAATTTTAGATTTTAATAATTGACTAATAGTATTTTAGGTTAAATTAATAGACCGTATTAGGCACCTTTAAGGTACAATCCAATCCGTTGCCTTGACCGAACCCGTACCGGTCGCAGATCGTTATCAATCCAGGGTTTATCATTTATTTAAATAGGTAGGGATGATATTATATTGAACAAAGTAGCCAGTTATAATTTTGTATATTTCGACGGAAACTGAATATCCGCCGGCCGCAATGAGGACAGAGATAAAATAGCATGTTTGGTTGGTATGACTTGTAACTATTATAGAGGGAACCATCGTCATACTTAAAATTTGTTGATTTTGATCAGAGAAAAACTTAAGAGCATTTGGTAAGTACATCTTGACCACAATAGTATGTACTTGACAGGTGGCTAGACTCTTAATTTTAAGTATTTGTTTTTTTTTTCGCCATACACATATTCTTTATAGGATTATCATAGATTACATTCCGAGCTCCGCGCAGTGCCGCGGCTGAAATGCTTGAATATGGGGACCAGTGTGGAAGCTGCCACAGCACAGCTGCGTACAGCGGAGTTCGGAATCATACCTTTAGTCTATATAATTTATTTACTCCGCAAGTCATACAATATGTATATTGTATAGCATAGTCTGAGAAATAACGATTATTATGTAAGTAACTTATGTAAGTTATGTCACTCCAACGATTTAGACATTTTAAATCTTAGTCTTAGTAAATTTAAAAAGAACATTGTAGCGGCTTTTGCCAAATGATTTAGTTAAGCTGCCACAGCACAGCTGCGTACAGCGGAGTTCGGAATCATACCTTTAGTCTATATAATTTATTTACTCCGCAAGTCATACAATATGTATATTGTATAGCATAGTCTGAGAAATAACGATTATTATGTAAGTAACTTATGTAAGTTATGTCACTCCAACGATTTAGACATTTTTAATCTTAGTCTTAGTAAATTTAAAAAGAACATTGTAGCGGCTTTTGCCAAATGATTTAGTTTTAAAATATATTTTATTTCATTTTTGCAAATAATAGTTAGTAACGGTAGATTCAGGTAGTTTGAACTGTTTTTTAGGGTTCCGTACCCGAAGGGTGCCAAACGGGACCCTATTACTGAGACTTCGCTGTCCGTCCGTCCGTCCGTCCGTCCGTCCGTCCGTCCGTCTGTCACCGGGTCCGCCTGCACGAACCGTAATAGCTAGAAAGCTGAAATTTTCACAGAATGTGTATATCTGTTGCCGCACCAACTACAAATACTGAAATACGAGAGATATTACAAATTGAAAGTGGTCTCGGTACAAGATACGTCTTCACAACACGCTTGAAAAGTTTATACCAAGGCCATTTTGTTTTGGTAGGTAAGCCTTCTTTTAATGAAACTAAATTTAAATGATATGGCAATGTCGTCCCCGGACTTCTACAAAGACTTTAAATATTAATTGATGAATTACGACGTCTCTATTTATTATGTAGAACTTTTAGAAAATAATTATAAAATTAATAGTTTTTAATTACTTTTGTTTTCATACAAATCTCAGAGCTCAGAAATTATTTTTTTCCTTTTGGCCACTTCAAGTTTGGCTGCCAGTGATGTTTTAATTAAATACTCTTTGGTGCGTTGAAATGATGTTTTGCAGTCTGCATGACATTGACATAATGAGTGAGTGAACCTCATTGTACGGAAATTGTAGATGGGTGTCTCACGTTTTCCAGTAGGAGTAGGTTGTAGACAGTGCTGCTTACGGCGGCGTTTAGTAGGTACTAAAGGCCCTAAAAGCGCGGCAAGCTTTGAATCAATTCAAATGTTATTTTTCAACTAGCTACAAAGTTATTCTGACATAAGATGATAATTTGAACAAAACTTTTTGGGTATTTCATGAAAAATACAGTTACAGATCACACATATACAGGGTGGAAAAACGAATGGGCCCTGGAGGGAAAGTACCTTAAAATCTCAAGATATCCGTCCGTCCGTCTGTCTGTCACCAGGCCGTATCTCATGAACCGTGGTAGCTAGACAGTTGATATTTTCACAGATGACGTATTTCTGTTCCCGCAATAACAACAAATACTAAAAACAAAATAAATTTAATATAAAGGGGGCTCCCATACAATTAACGTGTTTTTTTGCGGTTTTTTTAACCGACTTCCCAAAGGAGGAGGTTTACAATTCGTCCGGATGTTTTTTTTTTTTTAATTTTATTTTTATGTATGTGCCTCGATAGCGCCTAAACGGATGGACCGATTTGGAGAATTAGACCGATTAGACCTATAGTGATTTTTGTGTTTTTCATAATAACTCGTGCAAATGCACATGGTAAGCATAATATTGTGATGCGGAACTGCTGATGAAGACCACATATGGCCACCAGATCTGCTCAATACTAGGTACAAATACAATGCGTGGCTGACGGGCAGGCAACGCATAGCCTAAACCGATGGACCTAGAGCCATGAAACTTTGTACAGGGGTTCCTTAGTAGCGTGGGGTAGCACTGATATGGGATTTGACAAAATTAATTCCCCTGGGGGGGGGGGGGGGGATAAGGGGTTACAGTTTGTATTAAACTCAATCTAATCAAATAGGGTTTGTGGAAGTCGGTTTTTTCTAAAGTTTACTTTTTGTTTCAATTATATAGATAATGGTACGGAACCCTTCGTGCGCGAGTCTGACTCGCACTTGGCCGGTTTTATTTTTTTATGTAGGTATGTTGTGTTCACCTATAATTGGGTCTATACTATACATAGCAAGATGTACTGTTTTTTCTTTTTGTGTGTATTGTGTAAGATCTGTTGGTAAACCATAATAAATAAATAAATAAATAAATTTTATGGCAAACATACCGATATCCACTTTTAGGCAAAAGATAGTATGCACATAATGCTTCGATATTTTTTCTGTGAAACGGTGAAAGATAGCGTGTTCAGTTGCAATTAGGTATGTATGGTAATATAAGAAAACACATAAGTCACGTATTGCAAACATCAATTAACGGCAGGCGATTAAAACTTCCAGAACTTGGGTGTGTTTATTTAAAAGATCTACAAATAAACTGTAAGTTAAGATATACAACTTTATTTACCTCACTATCGTGGCCAATTTACAAAAAATAACAATTGTATAAGGCAAGTCAGCTATAATGAAAGCCATTAAACCAAAATATGCCATGTATTTATTTAACTGTAGAGGTACTTCAGTACATTACCAACAATAGTATTGTATGGAATTGACAAGTTAATGGGCAAGACAAATAGTTTACCCGGAGAACTGCTATTCAGCCTATCGTTTAAGTAAAATTACCATACATCATAACTACGGAAACTCTAATTTGTTTGTCTAAAGGTACCTAGTTGCATAATAGTTAAGATAACTCATGTTTAAGGCTTGTGACGTGCACATAAAATGGCCCGGAATAATAAAGAAAAGTTTTTGGGATATTTTTAAGTTTTTACGATCGCTCATATCAGTAAAGACTCGTCCTTCAAATATTCAAAGTAAAAAATTAATTTTATCGTTTCTATATTCATTCAGCTCAACTACTTGATAATAAGTGCAAATTGTAAGAATAACCAGGTGCGTACTAAAGAACTGGTAAAGAACTGTTGATGGTACCATTTTCCTGTTTATATTACTTGAATATGAATCAATCACCCATTGTCTTCGTGAAGAATAATATTATTGGCATAAGTTTAAAACACGTGGGACAAAATATGTCTCTGACTGGGAAGTTTACTAATGGGTCGGAGTTCATAATAAATAATATATGAACATTAACATGGCTACCAAGTCGAGTAATGAGTAATCACAGCTTGCATTGACTACTCAAGTGCTTTTGCAACAAGTAGTCAAGCGCGCGGGGGCACCATAGACCCCAGCGAAGGGTGACGGTGACTGCCCCGGTAGAACCCCTCTAGGGTAGGGCCCCCTATCCTCCTATCTACCACTACCCTATACAAAGGACATAGATATGAGCAAATTCTTATCACTGTTTACTTACTGAATGGAACTATTATGAAATGTGCTAAATATTGATAACACCACAAAAGGATCTCTGGTATGGAGGAGGCTATGGAACCTTTTCCCACTAACTACCCTTGACTGGAAGCCTGATGCCTGCTGCAGAAGGCCAAGCCCCACTTGTTTACAAACATAATTACACTAATGCGCAATAGTTGACGGCAATTTAATTGTAATATGATGCGTTGACAACATATTGCTAACGAGCACTAAGTTGATGAACGTCAGGCTGTAGAGAATGGTTTTATTTTATCAATGGTCCTCGCTTTCCTGAGAGCTACTACTCACATCCGTGTTTGTTGGTGTTTTTTTCTAGCAGACGTATGATGTTTTTAAATTCAATCCTTTAGTTTACTTTTGACTTTTCCTTATAACGTAAATACAATTTATAGTATCTCATGGAATTGGTACTTTTGCCTTACATCAAATGAGGTAGTTCTGTTTTTTTAATGAGTTGGTAGTGATGAAATGGGTAATTACAAAACCAAGTTTTCCACCTCGAAAGCCCACTGGATCACAGTTAAAACCTTGAAAATAAAGGTCATTTTTGAGTTTTTCACTTTTTATCCGAAAACCGTACATACTTGTTAAGATATGTGTATGATACGTATAAAAGTACATCAAATAAGACAAAATTTCGCGTCGATGACAATCTTTGTTACTAAAATTGGTCTAGTAGTGTGACTTTAATGGGGGTCCAAAATATTCAAGATTGATTTTCATAATATAATAAGTATGTGTTCCATAATATCTCGTATTTACCAGGCCACATCCGCATAGTAACTTATGCGTCGCAATACTACATCCCTACTGCACGTTTCAGATTATCTTCCAGCTCCAAAAGGTTTTGGGCCATACCCGTTCAGGGCTTTGAATACCAACTTTATTTGCTACATAGGACTATATGGATACGAGCTATATCCAGGTTCCGCAAGGCCACTCCTGCCATGTCACCAGGTAGGGGAGTTCCCACTGCATGTAGAAGATGGGGGAACACAGTCCCAAAGTTTATCGGACGATATCTTTGTGGAAAACATGGATTTGTCATAACCCATTTCACCAATTCCAACTCATAAAAAACTAGGTAAGTACCTCATTAAAATTTGATGCAAGGCGCCGCGCCGCTAGTACTAGCTTTTTACGAATTCCATGGGCTAAGATAATGCAGCATCCTTCATTTCAGATGTCAAAAATATGGAGGAACGACATTTACTGAAAACACTATAAGGATAGTAGGATTGAGTTTGACCCAATGAATTGACCCTTGGAATTTGAGCCATATGTTGCTATAGACAAGAATATACACTGCCTGTAGGCTGTACGTAGGTATCTAACTGCGGCGTATAACTTAAGTGACATCATACTTGTAGTATAGCGTCATAGTTCACATTATTTTGATATAAAAGCATTAAACTTGGTTTTGTTAGATCGTACTAGTTATTTGTCCTCCCCATTGCGATTGCTGCGTTTTCCTATATTTAAAAGTACCAGCATCTACGAAGATTGTAATGATCTGGCAGGAAATTTCAATGGCTGCTAATGACGACAGTCACAGTAGAGACATCCAGTAATTGCTGCCTGTACGTAGTTAGAGGATACGGGAAATTGGAAACTGTGGAATAAATCGCTTTTTCGAGATCAGTCCTAAAACTTATTTTTTTGATAATATGATTTAATAAGTAAAACAAATGTCTGTGAAAGCCATGTTCCACCTTCATATTGGCTATCCTTGATTATTTTACCATTGGGACGACATATTTGAAACCCGCAACGGCACTCTCGACAACTTGCGGCGCGAAAGGTCATAAAATAAGTATAATGACTAGTATTCAAAACGTACGCTAGGAATGCGTGTGGCCTCGCCTGGGCATTGTGCCCACAGTGCTCAGTTATCTAAACACCTAAAAGTGCTCTGAGGCACCCTCGGTAACACTCGATAACGGGCCGAACGGCACGCACACTGCACACGCACTGCGCCTGCGACTCTTCCATGAATACCTGTATAATTACGCATTTCTAAGGAAGATATTTTAAGAGATCCCAAAGGAAACACGCTCGCAAATTGCTGTGTTTATTTCAGTCCGCAATTTGAGCTGATTGCTAACTTTGACTGACATAACAGTGAAGTTCTTTAACTGTATGGGAGCATATACTTGGATGATGCGATGCGTTTTCGTTGAGGATTTTTTGAGCGCAATATCGAGTCAGTTCCGGTGGGAAAGCAAATTTGATTGCTCAGTTTGTGTGTTGGGGCGCGCGGTGGGGTTTTCCCACCCTCGGCTCTCGTTGCTACACCTCAGTCTAGACACGAGGGAAAGGTTATTAGCGCCACCTGATTTACAACGAGATTCTATTCGCAGTAAGGGAGAGAACTCCTAAACCCCTTCAGGTGTCGGTCGGTACATCATACCATCACAGCGATATATCTTATCTTATACAGAGTGGTAAAGAACAGGGTAAGAACTTACACCAGTTTAGCCAGTAATGTTGCTGCAGATTTAATATACGACCAAATTGACTACTGAAGCATTCGATGTTACCCCATGGGGTAGCATGTGAAATGACTTCTGATAAGACTTCTTCAAGAAAAAGTATAGTGCATTGGATATTGACGTTCAAAGAGTCTTCAATACGCCCCACGAATAACTCATTCTATTTCTGTATCAACTTAACACGCGGAACGAAGGGCTCGCTTTTACGTTTTTAGGGTTCCGTACCCGAAGGGTGCCATAGGGTTCCGTACCCGAAGGGTGCCAAACAGGACCCTATTACTGAGACTTCGCTGTCTGTCCGTCTGTCTGTCACCAGGCTGTATCTCATGAACCGTGGTAGCTAGACACTTGAAATTTTCACAGATGATGTTGCCATGTTGCCGCTGTTGCCGCTATAACAACAAACAAATACTAAAAAACAAAAGAAATTTAATATTAAAGGGGGCTCCCATACAACAAACGTGATTTTTTTGCTCATTTTTGCTCGATATTGATAATGGTAGCATAGGTAGATGCTTAAAATGTTCACAATGTATTGAGTATATTATTTACTTAAAAAATAAATAATTAAATTAAAATTAAATTAATATTTAGGGGGGGCTCCCATACAACATGTTTTCATATTTACGGTTTTTTATAGATAATGGTACGGAATCCTTCGTGCGCGAGTTCGACTCGCACTTGGCCGGTTATTTATCATACTCGTATGAATATAATATGAGACTATCATTCATTTTACAAGAGGCGTTGCCTGCTAAGTGGCACTTGGAGTTAACTATACCGTATTAGAGGTGTTTATTGTCCAGACGGAGTCGCTTGATTGAACGAACATTCGACAATCGACATGCGAATCGCGAATCGCATCGCGTCGCGCGTCGTGTCGCCTATTTCAATAGATTTATTTTTTGCGGATGATATTTTCATAAACGAAACTGTATAGCAACTGTTTTGGTGTAAAAGTGTTACATGCCGTACGCTGTTACCTACTTTCAGTTTTTACGTGCTGATTTTGATAACACAACATTGGTGGGGGTGTACTACTTTACGGGGCGTCGTCGGTTGGCTATTTGCTATAAACAGATTTTAATTGTAATATTAAGTAAAGAAACTTTTTTTTTATTTTTATTTATTGAACAAAAATCCACAGCAGCCGTACATAAAAATTAAACAAGAATATAGATTAAATAACTAGGCCAATTAAGGATTTTACTATGTAAATAGTCAAATAAGGACGGTGAGAGTATTTTTTTTTTAATTCGACAGATATGTACAGGGCTTAGAAATTGGATAGCTCCATCATTGGGAAATAAATATATCATGATAGTAAGCACTACTTACCTAATCCAAATAAGAACCGTTTATTTACTCAAATACCTACCAGCTAACCTAAAGTATTTAAAATATTTTTTATCAGCATATTCAATCAAGCAACCGATACCAATGGAGAGGCCGATAACAAAGACAGCCTAGATTCCTCGTAGAAAGTAAATCACACACAAATCATAAGATATCATAACTTCTAAGATAACTAAATGTTGCATGCATCCTATCATAAACCTCGGACGATCGTCTTATAATGCCAGCAACATTGCGATGCGAGGTCGTGTCCCCTTGTCCTGTGAATCCAATCAGTCCATTGTACAGACTAGCCGGTTGACTGGAGCCATTTTTTTTATTTTTTTTTGTAAAAAAAAAAACATTAAAATTAGTTTGACAGTGCTTGCGATTCCGAAGGCGACACGAACTATACTAACTAAACTAATTAAAATGGTGTGTTTGAAAATGGAATCTATGGCCACCGTGCAAGAGCTGTCGGATTTGAAGGTTGTCAGTTTAGTGCCTTTAGTTCCTCTAGTTTAGTGGTTTTGACACCTCAAGAATAGCCCACAGTGGGTACCAACGTCAAAAATTAGACATTCATTGACGTCTTGGTACCCACTATCAAAATAATTTTAATGTCATTTTTTTTTTTATAATTTTAATGTCAATATTGTTCCAAGGACTCTTTTGTCCTTACGCTACCTAGCGTGCTAGGCTGTGTGAGAGCCTCGATAGGACAGCCGGAACACATGCACTTATCCAAGAGAATTAACAGGTATGTCCAATTGTCCACAGTCCACAAAGAAATAAAATAATTGAAACAAAAAGTAAACTTTAGAAAAAACCGACTTCCACAAACCCTATTTGATTAGATCGAGTTTAATACAAACTGTAACCCCTTATCCCCCCCCCCCCCCTTGGGGAATTAATTTTGTCAAATCCCATATCAGTGCTACCCCACGCTACTAAGGAACCCCTGTACAAAGTTTCACGGCTCTAGGTCCACCTGTTTAGGCTATACGTTGCCTGCCCGTCAGCCATGCATTGTATTTGTACCTAGTATTGAGCAGATCTGGTGGCCATATGTGGTCTTCATCAGCAGTTCCGCATCACAATATTATGCTTACCATGTGCATTTGCACGAGTTATTATGAAAAACACAAAAATCACTATAGGTGTGCCTATAATATTTGAAGAGTTCCCTCGATTTCTCCAGGATCCCATCATCAGATCCTGACCTGGTGTCAATGGGACCAATGGGAAGGTAAACCCTTTCAAACAAAAAAATAATTTTCCAAATCGGTCCATCCGTTTAGGCGCTATCGGGGTGTAGACATAAAAAAAAAAATAAAAAAACAAACATACGGACGAATTGTAAACCTCCTCCTTTGGGAAGTCGGTTAAAAATGGGTTGGAAGAAGACTTCTAGTTACCTATCTACATATTAATTTTATCACGTTTCCTGTGTCATCGGCCTAGTGGCTACCTAACCTAAGTACTCCCGTTTCTATGGTTAGAAAAAAGACAAGCTTATTAGCTCTGGAACCAGTTTTGGTTTATTCCCGACAGAAAATTAGGGCCACCAGCACCTCACCTAATAGGTTTAGTTTAGAGATAGAGATGCCACCCAGGTTCTAAGTCCCTGTTCTATTCCGTGCATGTGTACCTAGTTATATTGTCATTTATCTTAAGTAAGGGACACTCTAACGGTAATGGAAAACATCGTGAGGAAACCTTCATTACTCCATGGCTGTGCGGCGATGGGCTAGCCCCTTGTCACGCAAAATAGAGTATTAAATCACTGGCTCAAAGGCACAGTGGTGCCTCTGCCACCCCGTATGGGACAAGGCGTGATGCTATGTTATGTTTTATATTTTATTTGTTTGATAGTGTAGCCCATGGAATTTGTAAAAAGCTAGTACTGGCGCCTTGCATCAAATGAAGTAGTTTTGATTTTTTTGGAGTTGGTATAGGGGATGGGTTATGTATGACAAAACCAAGTTTTTCACCTCGAAAGCCCTCCAGTGTTACAGCAAAATACACTTGGGACACATTAAAGTATGATGATGAGTATGAGTATGATGATGAGTGAAAGTATGATAAGATTGATGAGAATGATGTTGCAGGTAGCCCATTTATGTCCCCACAGGCACAGGCCTTTACCCAGATACAAGTAGGACTCTAACACGCTCTGGCTCAGTGCGGGTTGAAAATAAATAAGTTTTTAACTTGATCCGAAGGGCTTTCGAGATGGAAAACTTGGATTTGTAATTTAATTACCCATTTCATCACTACGAACTCATAAAACAATCAGAACTACCTCATTGGATGTAAGGCAAAAGTATCAATTCCATGGGCTATAGTGACATTTAAGATTTCTAGACCTGGTCTAAGCAAGGTAGAGTATGAATTACTTAAGTATTCTGAAATGAAATTATATATATGCATTAATTACAACAATGTTTAATTCGTTAATACATAAAGGTATTCGGATGTTCAGTTTAAAAAAATACATATAATAAAAAATCTCTAAATAAGAATGTAAGTCTGAATATTAAACATAAATGTTTTAAGGAACAAGCATTTATGATTTTTACAATATGCTACTTGAACACATGTATAGTTATACATTGTATATACATAGGTATAATCACAGTATTGTATAATATCGATCTTCATGAGAATTATGAAGCGCTACATCTGAATTTCTATTTAAAATATTTCGGATGACTTTAATGTTTTTATTTTTATTTTTATACACATAGGTACCTATCTACTATAAGAAGCATAACTAGTATTCGTTTTATGATATGACTCATACAAATGAAAATACTTTGCAGAAAAGCAGGCATTCTCTTGACGATTACTCAGCTCATACTCTTCGCATGTCTAATATTATATGTATTTGAATATAACTTATAGTTGCACATCAAATACAAATTGAAATTCATATACAGAATACTAAGCAAATAATTAATTCACAAATTCACCACTAAATATGAAATTCGACAGATTATAGACAACAATACGCCATATAAAGTATTCAATAAGCGAACTCACCGGGAAGATATATTATGTTTGTATTTCCTTGCAAGCGTTCCAATGGTGTTATAGAGCGGATGACTTGAGGAGTTTTGTGGCGCGGATCACTTGTTAAATATATCACTGTAGAATACTTCACAGTATAAAAACAGGAAACTATAGAAATTGTGTTTGATTATCGGAAAGAGGCGAGTGATGGATGTCACATGGATGGAGGCACGCGGCGCGACGCTGGCGCCCCGATTGACGGCGCGCAGAGAACTGCTGAGGCTCGTCCTATATAGTTTTGTATATTTCTGTCTGTCTGTCCGTATCGCAGTCCCCCGCGACCGGCGGAGCACCCAGCCCCGGCAGCTCAGTGGGGAACGAACATCAAAGGGCCAGAGCCCATTGAAGTTTTTTGCTCCCTATTTAAAAACGTGTTCGGCGAAAACCGACAAAGTTGGCATTGAACATGAAGGGACAGCTTGTCCGAATATGTTGGTGAAATAACGGCCCTTTGTAGAATACAATAGCTATGTTGTATCCTGTAGACACTTTAACTTCCAAAGGGATAACTGCGTGTAACTGCTAGAAAATTCTTGAATAGTATTGAACTCGTCGTCAGAAGGTTAATGATTGGTGGAGCATACATTGATAGCGGAGGTGAGATGAAATCTGGATGTACACATGCCACAGTATACTAGATAAGCTTACGATACTTATTGCGACTTGTAACTGTCGCAGGCAGTAAAAAGTTTAACAGAGTTCTATGCCAGTAGTAATGTTACCGTTATTGAAAAACGGGAGAAACACAGAACAAGAATTTATGCCAATGATAACGTAGTGTTAGTGGATGGAAGGAATCCTACTGAAGATCAGAGACCTGTATATCGGGCTTATGAGCCTGCACTAAAGATACGATCTATTGCTATTGATATAAACTTAAAGTAAGCCACCGGTAAATTGCTAGCATATGTCGGCAATTACAGTTTATTGTAAGGAAGCCGTAAGTAATATATAAATGGATTGCTTACACAATTTCCAGATCACCGCAAACAAAAATCGATTTCTAGATACCTACGTACGGTGTTAAAATATTCTTCTAGTCTAGCGTAGCTGCCGATCGTAATTGTTTCATTCATATTGGGACCTAACCAAGCCACATGAAACATACTTTCATGTTTTAGAAATGCAGTACCTAAAATGCTCTTTTGCTGTGTTTGTC
Organism: Argyresthia albistria; assembly: GCA_963457715.1. Lineage (NCBI taxonomy): Eukaryota > Metazoa > Arthropoda > Insecta > Lepidoptera > Argyresthiidae > Argyresthia > Argyresthia albistria. The sequence goes on from OY735262.1 coordinate 8,457,714, forward strand.
GGTCACACACAACACATTTTTTTTCTAGAAGTGTGGATGGACAACCAGCAGCTGCATAAATTTCTGAAAATGTGATAAGGCCGAGCTTCAGAATACCTACCTAAGTAGTTTTTACACAAATCTAGCCTCATGATGCGGCAGCAATTATAAGCATAGCACTGATATTTAACAAGGTGGCATCTCCCGGAGAGTAAGTAAGTAAGTACATGCATACCTACATCATGTCCAGAGTTATGACACGTAACTTGACGGATGATTGCCATTCCATCTGCAGGCCTCTTGTTAGTATGCAGATTACATGTAATTCCGCCATTAGTCGACACCAGCACACTTAGCTATTCGCTCCAGACGATCTTCCTGTTGGAAGATGGACGAGCCCTTATTTCTAGCACTATATGCAGAACGTAATGATAATGACTCTTTCTTAACGATGACGGAAACGGATAGAAAGTACGGATGATGAAAACTAATATGTATATACTTAATAATGAAGGGCGAAGCAAAGGTTCGTTCCGTCACATTGTCTCCTTAAAATTTTAAGCAGTTTACCAAGTTTACCGGAATTAAATTTTCTCAATGCAAATACTCAGACTGATCACATCCATAGAATTAATCCCTAAAATGACACAAGGTTTCTACAACCTGGTATGATTTATCGGCGTGATGGTCATGGTTCCACTCAATTGACAAGCCAGTGTTCATTGTATGTAGTACCCTGCGGATGCTCACCCCCCACTTTAATCATAAATTAAGGGAAGATACAAATGGACCATTATCAGTTATCGTTATCACCCTTGTTCACTCTGTCCTAACGGTGACCCTCCAGAACAGAGCGGGAAAGACCCACGATGTAGAGCTCTCACCCTTCCACACCGTGGACAATCTTGACCTTTACAATCAAGACATCCATCCTACAGGGTTTAAATTTAGTATGCGATGTCATTAAACATATTTTAGGACCAAAGTATTCGTCAAGACAAATCGAACGAGCCCAAACATGATGGGGTTGCGTCGTTTTATTCCAGAGTTCCCCTGGCCACCTTCCGGCTCTAAGATCAGATCAGCTTCATGTCATAAAAAATATTTTAAGGCCGCAGTATTTGTCAAGACAAATGAAACGAGCCCAAATTCAACGGGCTTGCGATGTTTTATGACAGAGTTCCCATGGCCGTCTTCCGTCTCCATTATCAGATCAGCTCCAAGTTAGAAAAATATTGCATTGTCATCCAACTTACACACGTATGCAAAATTTCAGCTCAATCGTATAACGGATAGTGGGTCAAATTCAAGCCGGCATATTTGACGCGAACATACATACATACAGTGCAAGTTAAATAAAGTGAGCTGTGAGCCGGAGCTTTAAAAGAGTGTTAATTAAAAAGGACTCTGTCTCATCCCTATTTGGTTTGCTGGAAGAGATCTCTTATTAGAGATAAGCTCGCCTTTGTACACGTTTTCTATGTTTTTTACTGTCTTATGTAACTGTTTGTGTGCAATAAAGAAATTATGAAATTATGACTCTATCCTATCTTGGATTATTATTATGATTCATACACCTAGAAATAAAGAAATACAACCAAGAGATGAACTTTGGCGCAACTTGTAGCTCGATAAACCTATGTTAGAATGGAATAAGAAATCTTTGATCCCGCCTTTCAGACAAACACGACACGATACCACGAACGACACAATATAATATACGTAGATGAAAGAAAGAAGTAAATCGAAAAGGACTCGCTGAATTTATAACGCGAGTACTCGTATGTATTAAATTAAATAATTGTGTATCATATAAGTACTTTCTTGATTGCTTTTCCATTTGTGAATGGAATGTTTTTCTACGCATATCAACATTATTCAATTTGTAATATTTCCTTACTTTCGTGAAAGCAAACGTACGGTTAATCAATTTTTCGACATGCTTATTTACTTGCGATAACTATAATTTTTAGAACTTCAGCGAAGAGTAGCGAAGAGCGCCTATAGTGTCGTAATTAGGAGTACCTACTTAAGTAAGTATATGTACTTTTAAATAAACCGAAATGAAATTGCGAAACACGGATTTACACTACACAGTTCTAGATAGTGTACGATCTGAACACCTCGACATGGTCATTTATTTATTTAAATAAATGTCGTAGTCATATTGTCGAATAGGCCATATCACGATATGGACAAACGTGAAATATCATAAAACTATGAAATATTTTAGGGCAAACACTGTGGTAGCTTAGGTGAAGACTAAAGGGGTGAGCGCAGCGAAGCCCCCGAATAGCCTTTGTGTTAGTTTGATATGTATAACACAAAAATAATCACGTAGTGCTGACAACAAAGCTGCTGCTGCTGTTTTTTTTTCGCTTACTTTGATTCAGATTAGATGCGAGCGCACAATTGCCATCCCACTTGATCCTATTCCCGAGTTATATTCGCTTCTCACTTCCGCAATCTTCTTTAACCTTGGTTTGTAATTATTCATACCTCCCCTTATTATTTGACTTAAATTCATAGAAAATAGATCAGATTGTCATTCCTCTGTCGATACAAAATCGATTCATTTCGACCGAATGAATAGTAGGATTCACGGTTAACATGTCATCCCATCACTAAAATGCAAGTGACATGTAAAAAATTGACTACTATTTTATATATATATGGTCTGTGGGCTGGCCATATCGTGATATGGCCAAATTAGACAATATGGCTACGACATAGACATCAACTTTTAAGTGTGTGTGTGTGTGTAAAGAAATCGATGATTGCGAAAGGATTTAGCGTTACAAAATCCTCAAAACATCATCTCGTCGTCCCATTATGATTTGCTGATATGAATGAGCTATTGTAAAATGAGATGACTATCAGCGCCAACTTGGTGTCGCATTGTCGACCATTTTAGGTTTAATATGAACTTAGAAGCGAAAAACATGGGCGACTTGCAAAACCTCCTTAAATCTAGAAAATGGGAAAAATGGCCAAGTGCGAGTCAGATTTGCTTACCGACGATTTCGTATAGCAAGTCTGACTCGCACTTGTCCGTTTTTTATCATTTGCCAAATTATGTCTTTTTTCTTATAAAAAATCGTGCAAAAAATATTCAATACTATACTTCCAGAGATCTAGGCGATCTTGTCTTAAGGGGGCTGCGACCGCGTGAATTTCCCATACAAACGTAATACAAAAATGATTTCAATTTGAGAACTAGTTCAAAGCATTTAGACTCTTAATCGGATTTATACACTGTCTACGCAGGTTCGACCAGGAACTAGTTCTCAAATTCAAATCATTTTGGTATAATGTTTGAAGGAAGGAGGTTTATTCATTTTAGGTCATAGATATTATGTAGCTGTAAATTAGTGTAAATCTGTAAATTCGCGGTTCTCGCAAGTTCACGCAACTGATGTGTCCATAATGAACTACCTAGTAATGGTAGGTAAATAATAAATGCGTAACCAGATAATTTGTCCAATTCGGGTAAAAATATTTAGTAAACATTAAAATGCTTATATTAATACTAGATCAAAATTATATCTACACCCATACATAACACACATCCCAAAAAATACAAGGAACTAAAGTTAAAATAAGTAATTGGTGATATAGTGAGATCATCAATTGATCATAGCACAAGATCGCAGTATAATACTTACCATAACAATATGCGTATTATCGTGCCATCGTGAGTCAAGGAACCTTAAAGGTTTCTGCCTCACGATCTGGTAAACAGGATGTAAGTAGATAGATTGTGAATATGACGCATCGGCTCACTTCTTCGTGTTGTGTTAAGTATTATTTGTTCTATCCAAATTAAAAAAGATAGGTATTTTCAATACGGTTGTATTTATTTATTTTTAATGAAAGAGTGGCGCATCAGTTTTTCGAGAAAATGGGAAAGGGGTTCGTCGTGGTCGTGGTGCCGTGCTTCTGCAAAATACTACTTCTGGTAGGAGCAAAACCACACGCTTTGCAATATAGGACGATATCGTCTTGCAGCAAGTGATCAAAAGTGTTGCTTTTGCTGTAAGGTAATTGTAAAGCGTGAAATAGGAGTATAAAAATTACATACTTAATGTACTGCATGCTAGCATGAGGACATGGGTGTCGTTGTGCTGCTACTTTTCAATAGGACCGAACACATTTTAAGCAAGATGGTGGCCCACATTAAAATCTTAATTGTCTATTCTATGCGACCATGGTAGTATTTTGACAGGAAGGAAGATGGAACACCAGGTTACCCTCGATAATGTCATGTTCATGTTTATCATTAGATTAAGCATGGTCACGCGTGTTAGGAACTCTTTCATGCATCACGTTTTAGATATTAAACGTAGGTATAGGTTAATTAATCAATACGACTTCCTAGTAAAGAACTGAATCATGACGAGCAGAAATCTTCTTTCAAACTATTTTGAAGGTGTTTTATTATTTCAATAGTACACAGGAACTTAGTTTCATTTCGCTATTCATAGGTAGGTTGTTAGCTCTTTTTTTATTACTAATATCTAATAATTAAATTGTGCTTCTACCACCCTTCTAGAAGAAGAAGAAAAAGAAGAAGGAGACGACTGAAACTGAGATTTTAGTGGCCCGGGAGATTCTCTGACGGATTCTCAAACTATTGGAGACTCATCAGATCCACTGCTTGGATGCTGAGATTCATACACAATAAACAGTTTCAGACGAGATAAGAGACGCTGAGGTACTTTGGATAAAGCAAAGTCAGGAACGATTCTTTGCCAACGAACTGAACGACCGTAGTGTCGGACAAAAACCCACGTACCCAAAGATAGCTGTATTACAAGTTGACACCCACTCATCCCAAAGACAAGTACTTACGTGAAATTACTAATGTTACGATATTTTAAAGACTCCGCACACACAGGAAGGAAATCCGTTCTCAACAATTTAAGACAAAAAAAAATCCCCAAAGGAAAGAAAAAGAAAGAAGAAGTGTTTATTTGCCATATAAAATTAACATAGCATGTAAGGACCTGCAGCCGTTACACCTGCCTAACAGTCAGAGTCATCCATCTTGGGCTAGTCAACGACCTGTCAACAAACAGCGTCATACTAGCCAAGAACTATGGAGCGATAACGCCACCACGTTTAAAGGTGCAGATAACAAGTAACGCAGATCGGTCGAAGAACTGGACCAAGACTCTGCAATTCTGCAGCACGAGACGCATGATGTGGTAGTTCATCCCACCTAACTCCCCACACCATGGCGGGTGTTGGGAGAGAATGTTCCGCGCCGTGAAAACTGCTTTAAAGACGGATCGGATACCGACAGAACCTACTTTAACGACAGTACTGACTGAGACCGAGTTCATAATAAACAGCAGACCACGGACCTACCATACCACTAGACCATAATGACGACACACCACTGACCCCGAACCAGGACTTCAGATTCCGCGACGCCGACTTTACCAACTTTACCCCATGGGGCGTGAATCTCAACGTATGGCTGACCTCATATGGAAGAGATGGATGAAAGAATACTTGCCGACGGACGCGACGGACAATGGACGAAGTGGTTCGGCACCACTGTATCAATCAAAGTCGGCGATGTTGTGATCATAGCTGATGACCAGTCACAGCGTAATGTTTGGCCGATAGGCCTCGTCACTAAGGTCTGTCCGGTTGTAGACGGGGTAGTGAGGGTACATAAACACAGGGACAGGGACTTACATAAACACAGGGACAGGGACTTACATAAACACAGGGACAGGGACTTACATAAACACAGGGACAGGGACTTACATAAACACAGGGACAAGGACTTACAAGCGACCGGGTACAAAATTATCCCAATGTAAAGCGGCAATTCAAACATAATATTACGAGTAGAAGACTTTATGATAGAGGTTTTAAGTTGTATAACTTTATGAGATATAATTAAGGAAATCCAAAGTCAAGATTTTGATTGACTTATCATTAACGGTAGTTAATTCCTAACAGTAAAATATGTAGTAAGTTCAATGTCTTAACTCATAATCGCTAATGAATTAATTAATGATACCCTACTATTTCCTTATTAGGTAGGTATTAAAATACATATTTGTTAATCAGTATGAATTCAAGGCAATGAAACTCTTTATTAATCTGTGACAATGATGTAAAAGTATGAGCATGTACGAGTGCATAAGTACATACATACAGTTCATATCCATTACAATACCGCTATCTATTGCCAAACTAATTTAAATTCTAAAATGAACCGTATCTAACTAATCCTAAGAGAAAAAAATGTCGTTAGTCACCCACACAAAATTAAAACTCTGGACAAGACTAGACTGGCTTTTATACATATTATTACTTATTACAAGTTTACAAGAAGAAATAGTCGAACGATTAACTTTATTCTACTCGAACATTACACAAATGAAATAAACAAATTACACTAAAATATTAATTTCGCTCAAAATTTGGTCCAAATATAATGCATTAGACTAAGAGTGGCGGTGATACCAGCACACGTCGCTAAATGGCGCTGACTGTATTTTAAAACGCGCAATTACGTTTGTTTTTTCGATAACCTTTTATGGCGAAGTGGCAACCTGACGCGTTACAGTCGCCAATACCGCATATGTCTTAATTTTGCTGAAATTGCTTGATATTCGCAAGGGAATCAAAACCTAGATGGTACTTCCCGTTGACCTAAAACACAAGCAAGGTCTTATAGCACAAGTAAAGGGAAAAATCTGAAAACTGCAAATTTCGGTCTTTCTAAAAAAATATTCAATTTTGTTTACATGGATGACATCACACTTTAGTTTTTTATGTGGAAACCTAATTACAGGTGTTACGCTCTCCAAGTGTGATCGGAACCCTTGGTGCGCGAGTACTACTCGCACTTGGCTGGTCATTTCTCGAAATCAAGTATTTCATCGAACGAAATTCCGCAATAAACACACATAAAAAGTATCCCTAATTGTACACCGGATATTACATCACAACTTGTGTTGTATTACAGGCAACAATTTGTCAAATAATTTGGACAAAATGATTAATGAAGCAGGTACCGACACGCTAGGTAATGCCACAGATAAGTACAATAATATTATACTGTAATGCGCAATTATTTAATTTATTGTAGCTGCTCCTACCAAAATCTACTATGGTATTATGTATTACCTACCTACCTCGTATTTATTACCTACTTGCTTTCATAATCATAACATAACTTAAGAGACTGGTGACCGCGTGAATTTCCCATACAAACGTAATACAAAAATGATTTGAATTTGAGAAATAGTTTAACGTATTTAGACTGTTAATCGGATTTATATACTGTTTACGCAGGTTCCTGGTCTGTATACTAGGGTTCTTCTTCACCCAATTTAAAAATACTTTTAAGTAATTTGAATAAGAACCTTGGTATACGACCAGGAACCTGCGTAAACACTGTATTAATCCGATTAACAGTCTAAATGCTTTGAACTAGTTCTAAAATTAAAATCATTTTTGTATTACGTTTGTATGGGAAATTCACGCGGTCACCGGTCTCTTAATTAACTTATCATGTCTTTTCCCATAAGGAGTTTTAACATTACAGTTTTACGTTTCATCTTTATGTTCAGTTCATTAATGGTAGATAAAGTTTATAGGTAGATCAAAATCGTACTAGGTTCGCCAAACAAAATCTTCAGTAACAAACCTTCAGAACCAACCTTCAATTACCTTCAGTTCAGTAAAAGAATATAATATGTCACCAGGTTACATGGCCATTTTATTAACACAAGCACTCTAATTAATATCATACGCAACTGTGGGAATGGATGGAGTAACTGGTGCTAAACGGTACGTATAGTTATGTGTCTGAAAATGTAGACTGCCACATTTGTTATTATGGAAACCGATCTGCCGCGCTACCACGAGCCAACGACACTCACCTCGCGTCGCGTATAAAGCGCGACATAATGACATTTTTCCATACTTGCGAGCATTGATTTTGACATTAAATTGTGGCAAAATGCGCCACTGAGGTGAGTGGCGTGCTTCATGGTAGCCCTGCTGTTGACGTAATATAAAAATCGGTTAAGTGCGGGTCGGTACCGTACCATCGCACACGAAGGGTACCGTACCATCGTACAACAAATCAAAAGCACTCAAAACAATAAAAAAAATAAACAAAAAGAAAATTTAAAAAGTTTATGCCTTCACGAGATTTGAACCGACGACCTCCGGATTGAGAGTCTACATCATACCGGCTGAGCTATCACAACCATGTGGGTTGACGCGAAATATGCTATCATATTTAAATGTGTAGTATATGTGTCTATGACATGGTTGCTATGACAATAAATAAACAGTAGCTATTACGGTTCGTGCAGATGGACCCGGTGACAGACAGAACGGACGGACGGACGGACGGACAGACGGACAGCGAAGTCTCAGTAATAGGGTCCCGTTTGGCACCCTTCGGGTACGGTACCCTAAAAATGAAACTGCCGCTGGAGGTGTCAACTCTTGACTATGTGACTTCATTTTTAAGTAGCGTTGCCTCGTGGTAGCCCCGCTGGTATCACTACTTTTGACAGCTGGTATCGCCATTTTTGACTGTGGTCACTCAAATGTCTCGCTTTTGTGACACTTTAGGACGAACTCCTTCATAACATAATTTTTTGGTGAAATAGTCCTCTATCGAAGTGTGCAAGTTTCAATACAATATATTTTTAAAACGTCTTTATTTTCTCATATTTATTTTCCCACCAAAGTGGAAGGATTCGTAATAATTTAGCCGAGCGGCGACCGTCTGACGTGGGTTCACCGCGGGGCGGGGCTGAGCGCCGCCGGTCGATACCTAAACAGCGGAGTGACACCCCCTGCTCCGACAGCTATCCGACTTGGAGGAAGAGTTTCATTGATCTGAGGGAAAGGACAGTTATTGTTCTGAGGAAAGGACACACCCAGGGATCTGTCACTTGCTCGCTGCTCTTTCCATGGACACACCAACAAAAACACAACCAAAGTTAAACCTTCACACCGGATCCGGATAGTCGATGATATTAGCTGGTGCTGGTAGTATAAAACATATATAAAGTTACTCTTTGGTATAAAACATTATCTTCTGAATTTAGATCACTTTTTTATCACATAATAACAGTTTATATACACTAACATTTTATTAATTACAACTAAAGTACAGGCAAAAACTAAACTAACTACAACTAAACTAGGCCAAAATTTTCGCCCAGATCGCTGCCGGGCGGGAGGGTGCCCAAAACGCTGGCACCGTTACCTCGCTGTATCGCAATGCTGATGCGTTGAGCGAGGTAGGTGCCAGCTCTCTGGTCCCCTGACGCTTCGACGAGCCGCTTAGATAGGTATATCTTTAAGTGCTCGTCGGGCGTCAGGGCCCCACGGCCCGAGGGTCTCAAAACCGAACGGCACAAATATATATTCTTCGCCAAGTGCGGCATACTTGCGTCGTTTGAGACCCTCTGCCGCTGCCGCCGCAGCGCCGGCAGTGGCAGAGGTCGCTGGTAGGTGACACAGGGCCAGCGTGTCTACGCAGGTCGCGTCCCAAGCCAGCGACCTTCCATTCTGTCAGGGAATGAGCGTCATTCCGCCTGGCCTCTTGCCATCGTCACGTGCCAGGCCACTCGGTTCGAGAACGGCAGGCGCGCCACAGCTGGCAAGGGCCCGACGGATGACGTCATTGAGGCTGGCATGGCGGGACCAACGGCTGGCACTGCGCTGACAGGAGAGGCCGTGGTGTCCGAGTTGGTCCGAGCTGGTACCGCAGCGGCAGCAAAGTTGCTCGAACGAGCAAGGTGCCGATGTGCCTCGACGGGATCGCGTGCAGCAAGTGTCCCGATTCTTTCTCCCTCTCTGCTCTGCTGGGCCATTGGCCGAGTCTACCAAGTCGTCCCGTGTTTTAGTGCAGAGCGGCTCGTCCCACAACCTTTGGGAGTTACAATTTACCGGAAAATATTGCCTCGGACAGGCTTGCGACCTCTAAATCACTAAGTGATGGGTTTAAGATTTTACCATAGAGGTCACGCGTGCTGTGAGCCGAGGCCAAGAAAGCCGGGAGCGCCACATCTGAGATTTTACGGATCCCCAGACCACCGTGTCTGATGGGAAGGGCGGCTTGAGTCCCGGCTTGAGTCCAGGAGTCGCTAAAATGACAGTTAAGAATTTTGGTCAAAGTGTCTTTTGCTAAATCGTCTAAAAGGTTGAGAAGAACAGAATATTTCCAAAGAGGAGAACATCGAAGAAAGTACGTAAATATGGCTACAAAAAGGTAGAAGCGGATAATATCTTCTTAAAACGCATACCTACAAGGAGTATAAAATGACAGTGACTTATAAATAAGTGTATGACATAGCATATACCCTATCCAACATAGGATGGTCTCTGACAGCTGTCAGTGCCAAAACACGCCTATGATGTATCGTATATTTCGACGGTAAAATGTATAGAGACAACTGACATACTTTATTGGAAAATAGTGACGTGCTACACTTATCGTAAGACAAGTTGTCGATCTTGACTCGAAACATATAATAGAAAATTTATGATAATGTGTAAATAAAATAGATTGCAAACAACAAGGTAAATGAAATAGAAATACTACGATCGTACGTACGACTAATCGTACGATTCGACCAGTCTACCCAGAAACTGATTATAAATTTACAAGACTGCTCCAGCGAGTCCGAATCAGACTTTGATGATGGTGATTTGGGCTGTGAATCGATTTAGCAAGAATAAAAACAAGTTACAACATCCTTTTGTTTGATTTGCTTGAAACATTCAGAAACTTTAGTTAGAATATCGATAATTTGTATCGACACTATCCCCATGCCTAGTAAAGTCACAGTGACAAGCTGTCGGAGATCATCCTATGTTGGATCCACTATAGTAAGTTTATAATATACTCTTTGTGACATAGGAACGTCAATTCTCAACATGCTGATTAGGTTCTCCATTCTTTACAAAATACAAAACAAATACTGCAGATTCTGCGTATTTGTACCACTTTGACCTTATTTATATGATTAATTGTACTCTAGTTCGTCCTCTTAAAACTTTGAGATGGCGCGAATGGTAAGAATGGCTCTGGATGCAGCTCTAAGTAAGTTGATATTTTCAACAAGTTTTCACATTTCATCGTTTCATAAATCTTCATGTTAACAGTCAGCATTGCAGTGCGTTACAAACTCAACTCTCAATACTCTCCAGTCTATCCTACAACTTGGGATTAAATTTTTGATGAGCCCATCTGATCTTCCAGTCCTTCTATTGATCTAGCTTGCTTGCTCCAACTTCGAAATCATTTTTGATTTCGTGAATAATATTTTGGCAGTAAAGATTCACCAGCTCGAAGAAACTGAAATCCTTTACGTAATAAAACCTTATTTGTATTGTTTCAGTTTCTTTGAGAGTGGTAACGCCTGCAGTTTCAAAAGTCTGGGCTGTCGCTAAATCAGCCATCGCAAATACACCTGCGAAAACCATTGTAGTGAATAATTTTGTAAAAACGGTAGAAGACAAACTATTTACACTGAATCTTAAGGTGGATAATAAAATAACAGAAGTCCGCGATAAACAGTACCCTGAGGAACTGAAATATCTCGAAAGCGAAGTAGAAAAAATTAAAAAGAGAATATATAAGTCTGGTGGGGCTAAAGGAGGGTCTTGCATGTAATTGCACGAGTAGTCTATAAAATGAATATGCACCTACCTACAAATTATACAGAAATAGCCAAGAAATACAATGGAATGTTCAATTATAACTTTTATTTTGTATTGTAAATGCCTCTAAACTATGTAGGTAGTTACGCATAAATGAGTTAGGGCCCGACCGCACAGCGATTTTTAAAAAAAATCGCGCGGAAATAAACCTCTGTTCGTACGGCCTTGACGGAATAAAAAATGCGAATAAAGCGCGGAACAAAATCGCTAAATTGCATGCAGAAAACTGCGAAAAAAATCGCCAGTGCGGTCACTCCCACGGTATTCAACGTGTTATAGAATTGCGGAAAAAAAATCGCGCGGGGAAAAAAACCTCTATGCGGGCACTGACGGAATAAAAAACGCGAGAACATAATTCGCGCGGTGAAAAATCGCTGTGCGAACGGGCCCTTAGAGTTGTTAATAAGACTAAAATAAATTACTTTGTGATAAAGTTAATGAGCTTATTATTTTCTTCATCCTTTCTGTTCTTACAGCGATAGGCACCGCTGTACGTCCAACTATAGCAACGGCGTGGCAGTACCTAAAGGTAGAGTCGGTCCCTCCATCGACAGTCAGCTTTTTCAACGGACCAGTCGGCCGTTCCTTCGATGCTGTTATCGGAGGCGCAACAGACGGTGTACTCGCTTGTCTGCGAGGAATCATCCAACAGATAGACACAGCGGCTCTGAAACAGAAGCAGGCAGCTGAAGCAGCGGCCAAAGCGCTCGTAGAAGAGACGAAGAAGAAAACCCAAGAAAAGGCAGTTGCCCAAAAAAAGGAAGCCGAAAAGAAGGCAGCCGAGGCAGTTGTTAAAGCTGCTAAAGCTAAAGAGAAAGCGGAAAAACCTGCAGTTAAAAAGGTTACTGCTACCAAAGCTCCCGCAGAAAAGAAAGCTGCAGAAAAGAAAGCGGAAAAACCTGCAGTTAAAAATGATGCTGCTACCAAGGCTCCCGCAGGAAAGAAGGAATGCAAGCACACGAAACCTAAGAAATAGCTCTAATTTGTTTTGCAACATTTATTACAAAATTCTGACAGCACAATACGTATTCGTATAATGTATTCGTTGCTATGATTATATTATGTCTGACATTTATTGTATTTTTTCTGCACTACGGTAATATTTATGAGTATACTATCACAGTATAATAAAAGTAGATAATCATCGAACAAAGGTACATCGCACGGCTGCACACATGCGCGCGTGTTCGGTACCTATGCACGCACACATAGGTAGCCTTCGGGAATGATGGAGACTGCTTCAATCGGGGGCCGCGCAGTTGCCGTGTTCGCTCGCTCTCACTCGTTACCGCCACCAGTATGTCATCGTCGTCGTCTTTTCGGAAACGTGTGGTGTACTGTTTTGTATATGGATGCCTTAATAACACTGGGACAAATCCGGAGTTATCTTACTAACATACCAACCTAGTGCAGCTTAGCAAAATTTTAGGTGTAGTATAGTGGTAGGTAGTTAGGTATTAAAATATTCGATGAAGTGGGAAACTAGAAACACATACCTAACGATCTGTAATATTATTACTTTGTTAATACAATAATCTCATAGCACTTGGCGTAAGCCCGTGTGTCAGAACCTCTTTAAAAAGAGTGAAATGAAAAATTCACAAACACATATAATAATAATAATAATATTTTTGTATCAGGTATAAAACCCATATTGACAAATGCCTTAAAACTAGAGATACCTATATAACATTTTATGAAACTAACCTAACTTAACTTAACTTAAACCTAGCTAGGGATTTTCTTCCTCGTCGGTCTCGCCTCCCTATAACGTCGGCAGACGATGCCTTCTGGCAATTGGTCCTTGGCCAGGAACATCTTCTTGAGTTCCGCCGGCACCCGAAGCTTGAACGACAGGAAGTCCTTTGATCTTTTTGTAGGACTTATCTGTAGCGTCACCGTCTTCTGACCGCACGGCGAAACCTGGGCTTTCTTAATCCTTTCCTGGATGTGACGCTCAATGTCCTCTTTGGTCATATTCACGTCGAGCCTGGAAAGGTATATCTGCGCCGTGGGAGCGGCAGCTTTGAGGCTGCACTCGGCGGCGGGGACGGTGCCACGCTGATTGCGGCTGCGTCTGGAGCGGCGCTTCCTGTTTTGGACCAGGATAAATCCGTCTCCATCAACGGTCGCATTCGGCGGGCCACGGGCGGGCCTGGCCAGCGGCGCGCGCGGCGCAGCCTGCATCTTCTGTTGTTCAGCGGCGGGCGGGGCGGGGCGCGGGCGGTGGCGGCGGGTACGGCGGGACACAGCAGCATACGTGTCCTTCTGGGGTTCCGGTGTTTTGTATGAACCAGAAGAGACCGCATCAGGTGCTGGTCGACTTGTCTTCGTCACGTCACGAAGCGGTGCGGTGTTCGTCAACGCGGGCTTAGCAACCCGCGTAACTGGGTCAGTCACTTGTCGGGCATTTTTGCTGACCGGCGCGTTGTCGTCACGCGCGTCGGCTATTCGCTATTTGAGGTCAGCGCAGATGCCTTCCGAAGCCTCCAACTTATTTCGGATTTCCGTGACGTCAGCCTGCAGCCGCACGATGTCCTTCAGCAGCCGAGTGACGTCGACGTGGTCGAATGTCACCGGCGGCAGCTTGTTGAGGTCGCGGGCCACGTAGGTCGGGATGTCGTCGGGTTCAGTCTCCTTGAATACCCGGAATTTGTCCTGGAGATCCTTCTTCCCAGCACCCCTACGCGCCACGAGGCGCACGGTGGTGACGGCGGTCTCTTGCAGCACAGTCTTGGCGGCGGCGATCTCGGCCTCCTTGAAGCTGGTCGAGCAGATTTGCTCCAGGGAGACCTCGTCCAGCTTCTGTTGGACGAAGGCGAGCAGCTCGTTCGCCAATATGGTGTCCGCGCGCTTGGCTGGTACAGCCATGGCAGTATCGATATTGCGAAAACTATGTCGTCGCTAATTTACGGGGCATCGTCGCGGACGCTGCTAGGAAGCTAAGCGTCCGTTGGTGCCGGTGTCACAATATTGTCTATTAAACTGTAACCGAAACACTTTGCATAGGTAACTACCTACAGGTAGTAGGTATCTATACTTAGGTACGATTATGATGATGATGATGATATAATTATGATGTCTTGAGATATCATTGTTTGGGGAGGCAGTCGCTCACGTCCGAAGGAATTACTTGGAACCCACAGCCCTTCACGTCCTTCCCGGGTAGTGCTAACGAGCGACAAATCATCATCATCATAGTCATCAAATCATCTCAAGACATTATAATTTCCAGGTTCTCGAACCTAACCTAACCTAACCACTTGACACTGGCAAAATTAACCTCAAAAGAGGTTAGGACGCCATTAATAAAAAGAAGAAGAAGAAGAAGAACGGCATAGTTGCCACGAGGTTGCCACCTTTAGTTCTTCTTCTTCTTCTTTTTATTAATTGCGTTCTAACCTCTTTTGAGGTTAATTTTGCCAGTGTCAAGTGGTCAGGTTCTCATTTGAGAACCTGGAAATTATAATGTCTTGAGATGATTTGATGACTATGATGATGATGATTTGTCGCTCGTTAGCACTACCCGGGAAGGACGTGAAGGGCTGTGGGTTCCAAGTAATTCCTTCGGACGTGAGCGACTGCCTCCTATCTGCCTCCCCCCCACCTTTAGTTATTGAGGTTATTGTTCTGAGGTTGCCACTGACTTCTATCATTCCACAGATAATTTTGTCCGGTATATACATTGTAATCTGTGACCTTTGTATTAGGGATCTGTCAATTGCTCGCTGACCTCTTTGGTATTCCCTATACAGGGTTACTGGTAAATCCACCTACATACGTTGGGAGATGCTAGCATGTATCAAAACGAACCATTGTTACTATGTTACCCTACCCAAAAAGTTACCGTTTTTGAGTTAGGGGACTTATAGATTTTTAAAGAAAACAGTCGCTTTTGAACATATTTAGTACCAGTGGCTATTTTCTAGGTGGTTCTGTCCAGTTTTTTTCCTGGTAGGTATTAGGTAGAAAAAGATTTAACTACTTCCCCTTCTCTCTCAGAAGCACACCGCTCTCGAACGACCCAACAATGGCGAACTATTGATATATAAGATGTGTTGGCGAACCCAGTCAAAAACAAAAACAGAACCAACTACAACAAAAAATCGCAAGATATAGGCTTATGAAGCAAAATAACATATTATCACATGTTTACTATAGTAGTTTAACTTTACAGAAGTAGGTATCACAAAAAAATACTAGTAACTGTTTGTGCAAACAATACTTAAAATATCTTCAGTTTTCTAGCTATTCAAAAAGGTATAATAGTTAAACAAAATGTTTATTATTCGTTGAGAAATTAGGCCACAAAGACGGTCAGGCAGTGGATTCTAAGATGAGCGGTGCTTTATACAAAGGGTTAAGATGTTTAAATAAGTGACGAAGCACCTACGTATTGTCATTGTTATTGCATTGTATTGGCATGACATGACTTGGGCATCAATTTTGTATGCGAATCACATGGCAATATCTATATCATGGGCGTAACATGCCGGTTTTGGCTTGCCGACGACGGCGACGACGACGACGGCGCCAAGACGCGCCGCACCGGCTACAAACAAACTGGTATTTTGAGCCCTCGCTTTAGCTATTGCCATATGATTCACGTACAGAATCGAGGTCTTGATGCCTAATACAAAGGGGTAATTAGTACTATGTTCAAAAGCGACTGATTTCTTCAAAAACCTATAGTATCTTAACTCGATTACGGTAACTTTTTGGGTAGGGTACTAGGGTCTTTCATAGTATAGCTGTCGGAAAATATGTTGATGTGAATGATTTGGCACAATGTAATGACTGGAAAAAAAGTTGATTGATGTACGAATGAATGAATCATAATTATAATATATAACAGCAAAAAACACACACGCACTAAACTCATGTAATATCCATAGTAGAAAGTTATCGTCACATCAACTGAAGTAAATAATTTAGGACGCCAATAAAATATTTCCCATGGTTCGAAATTTCAGCCTAACCAATAAGAATAATCTGCCAAGTGCGAGTCAGACTCTCAAACGGAGGCTTCCTGGAGGAGATGAATTTTCCTCTGATTCATCTAAATTAATGACAAAACTGTCAGACAAACCATTTATAAATCTAAGGCTTAGGTATGGAGTTACACAACACATTCAAATTAATTAATTATTTCTATTTTATATTTTATTTAAATTTTCTGTTGAGTTTGCTGTCGCTACAAAATAGAACATAGATTTCAAAATTCTGCTGTCATCTACGTCTCGTTTTCGTTCTCATTCACATCAACAAATCCTACGACACCAATAACAATGGTTTGTTTTGATCCATGCCATCTCCCAATCCCAACGTATGTAGCAAAGAGTATATAAACTTACTACGTATGTAGGTCCACTTACAAGTAACCCTGTATACATTTTAATCTATGTACAGACTGAAAACCTCTGAAAACTGCTAAAAAATTTCAATAATGTCTACTGGCACGAGAGTTTTGAAAATAGTGTCGAATATGCTACGTAAGTAAGGAGCTATCAATGTAAAAATCCAGGCATTAGAATAGAATATTTCTATTCTATTCTATTTTAGTTAATGGCACTTTGTTGCCTATCGACAAATTCTGCCAGTGTCAGGTGTAAGGCTTGACATGGGTCAGACAAGCCAAGAGGTTAATAGGTTTAGGGAAATATATCCTTGTGTATATTCTATGATAGCGAAGGCGAAAGATACTACAGTTTCACATTATTGACACGAATGAACTTCATCGTAATTTCAATGAGTTCCGGTTCACGGAGAAGGTAAGCCAGGAAGCCGCGAAAATTAGTAGGGAGAGGGATGTTAAATTTTGAAGCATATTCATACAAATTGGGGGAAGGGGGCGAAGGGTTATTAGGGCAAGAAAAAAATATGTGCTCCAGAGAGCCGTCCTCCAGGCCGCACTCACACAGGGAACTGTCCAGGATCCCGATTTTGTTCAGAAACACTGGCGAGCAACAGTGGCCAATGCGAAGTCTGCACAATACAGATATTATGTTGCGAGAAACTTTTTTATAACGGAAGAACCAAGGTTTGGATGGAATGGTCGGTTGAATACAGGCGTACGCGATCCCCTTAACTGTACCAGACTGACTCCACAAAGAATTCCAAGATGATCGTAGATGCACTTTTGAGAGGTGTAGCAAATCATATGCTTGATGCGAGTAGTGGGACCTGTTAGCATCCCCTGACACTGCTTGTTTTGCAAGTTGGTCTGCAATCTCATTTCCCTTGATCCCAGAATGTCCAGGAATCCAAACCAGGTGAATAGTTTTGTTATTTTGACCACATTTCCAAATTAGCTCCTTAATTTTTAAGACAATGTTACTTTTAATATTTGATTTAAATTGATTTTGGGAAATTGCCTGAATACTACTACGTGAGTCTGAGAATATGACAGCTTGATTGATGGCGTGAGATTCTATGAAGGAGCATGCCTCAAGAATGCCCAAACATTCTCCCGTGAAGACCGAAGACTCAGGGGGACACTTTAGCTGAATATGTATGTTGGAATTTTGAAAATATATGCCAACCCCCGTCGCACTAGTAGGCGACAGTTTGGAGGCATCGGTGAAAAACTTGTGCCAACCATTCCATCTTTCTGCCACAGTAGCGTTGAAGGTGTTGTTAGCAAAGGGAGAGTTTTTGGTGATACCAATATCTAGAAATATCTGCACTCTAGAGACCAGAACATCGTAGTTTACAAGAAAGATTGGAGATTTGGTAGTCTTGACAACTTGATCTGTTAGGTTATGGACTATTTTGAGACTTTTTACTATTGGAGGACAACTTTTAAATTTCCAGTACAAACACCTGGGAGAGTCTATATAGGAATTAAGTTCAGAGAGAATGGATAGAAGAGGATGAGTGGAGATAGAATAGACTCGATAAAGAAAACGGTCAGCGAGGTATTGTCTTCTCAACGATAATGGGGGATCACAGCACTCCACCTGGAGGGCGTTAATTGGGGATGATTTCATGCAGCCAGTAATAATCCGGAGGCATTGGGACTGAATTTTATCCAGTTTAGCCAAGGCGCTTTTGTTGGCTGGTTCGATGATAAACGATCCATAGTCGAGAACACCACGAATCAGAGCGTTGTATACTAGTTTAAGGGAATAAGGGTGAGCGCCCCACCATACCCCGGCCAAGGCCTTAAGGACAGGGATAGAACGCTCGCACCTGGCTACAAGATAGTTAAGATGGTGTACACCTGAAAGCTTTGGATCCAAAACCACGCCCAAGAATTTAACCCTGTCCTTTATTGGGATGGGGGAGTCGTCTATACTAACCTGGAAAGGGGGAATGTTCCGCTTTCATGAAAAAACCATAACGGAGCTTTTAGAGGGAGATAGGCTAAGGCCATGTGACATAAGCCAATGATTTAACGAGCTTAGGGAACAACTAAGAGAATGGGCGGAATCCGTTATCGATCCATCTGAGACATACAAAGCCAAATCGTCGGCATATTGTAGGATTTTGCAGTTTAAATTGAGAGATTTAGCCAGATCATACGTATAAATATTGTACAACATCGGCGATAACACCGAGCCTTGAGGAAGACCCTTAAATATAGATCTTGGTTCAAATTCTTCTCCAGGTACTCTAAGGACCACGGATCGGGAGGAAAGGAGTTGCCATACACATTGTACTATCCTCACAGGAATCATCAGCTGAAGCATTTTATGCCTGAGGATTGGAAGAAGTACATTGTCATAAGCAGATGAAATGTCTAAAAAAGCAGCAACAACAGACTCGTTTTTAGTTAAGGAGAGGCGAATATCCGAGACAAGGCATCCCACGCTGTCTATTGTTCCCATGCCCTTTCTGAATCCAAACTGAGATTTTGGCAATATATCCTCACTTTCGGTAAACCACTCTAGTCGCAATTTTATAAGATGTTCTAATAATTTAGAAAGGACTAACGACAAAGCGATTGGTCGGAATCCATTTACATCGTCTGAATCTTTTCCCGGCTTCAGAATGGGGATGATGATCTGTAACTTCCAGGGAGCAGGAATGAAGCCATTAATAAAGCAATAGTTTAAAAGGTCTAGGAGATATTGTTGACACTTAGGTCCAGAATGAGAGAAAAAGGAGTAGGGAAAACCATCAAGACCCGGTGCTGAATCTTTTACTTGAGTGAGAATCAGATTCAGTTCGTCCAAATTGAATGAAGCGTTAAGGGGGTGATTTAATAGGTTAGGGCTGCAGGAAGAAAAAAAGAGATCAGAAGAGGAGGGAGATTCCTCCTCGGAGGGGACATGAGCTGGGGCAATTTTTTGGAAGAAACGGTCAGCCACTTCGCGAGACAATTGGCACGCTGGGCGATGAGAAAAGCTACGTCTGAATCGGTTAATACTTTTCCACACCACTGAAGGTGGGGTGGTTGGGTTGAGTGTGGCACAGAACCTCATCCAACCATCTCTCTTCTTCTTTCTGAGTAGGCGACTTGTTGACTCAGCGATCCTACGATATTCATCTAAGTTAGTCAAGTTCAGTTCACTGTTGCATATTAGTTCCGCTTCTTTCCGCGCCCGAACAGCCTCAGTGCATTCATGATCCCACCAAGGAGGAGAAGGGATTTTATTGATTGCAGAGTTTTTTAAGGGAAAGCACTCATCGGCTGAAGAAGAAATAGAGCAAGAGAAAAGAGAAAAGCATTCTTTAACATCTTCTTGACTACTTAAGGAATTAATGTCTGGAAGAGAGGAAATTCTTTTATCTAAGTTTTTAGAATATGTTGACCAATCTGCTTTTATTAATCTGTATTTCATTAAGGGGGGAGATATCCTGTCCGGAAGTGATCGTTGAGGAAGGGTTATCAGAATTGGATAATGGTCGCTTCCATATGTAAGGTTAAGTCGTTCCCATATGCATAAACCAGCCAAATCTGAAGAGCAGAAAGCAATATCAACACAGCTTTTGTGTTGATCTGGGGGGGTACGACGAGTAGAGCGACCATCATTAAGAACACATAGGTTAAGCTCGTCAATAACCTCTATCAAGTTGTTCGCAAAACCATCACAGTATTCTGAACCCCAACGGTAGTGGTGACAGTTAAAATCTCCCACCACTATGAAGGAGCCCTGAACGTGTTCAAAAATATTCTTTAAAATTACGATATATTCCAGTTGAGGATCACTTATGTAAACTGAAATGACTGTAATGTTCTCCACTCTACAGGCTACAACATTTAGATTGTCAGGGAGGGGAGGAAGAGAATAGAATATTTAGTTAAAGGTATTATAGTTTTGTATAGTTGTCCAACGATCTTCTGGCGTGTGAATGACGTTTACATGAGGGCGACACTTCTACGCAACCTAATGCTATGAACCAGATGAACCTGTCAAAAAGCGTTAGTTTCTACCTGTCACCGCACGCTAAAAGATCGTTGGACAGCTGTGCCCTTAGAGAGACTGGAGACAGACCCAGATATTTAGCAAATTCCTAATCGTTGCAGGTGGCAGTTCTGCGCAGTTTCATGAGTTATCCGGAGTGTACCGACCTGCTATTGAAAGACAAAGGGATCGGTGGGCAGAAGTCATCAGGGGTTGGTATCTTCAAGGATTTACTTACAAAAACCTACGATCGTAATCATTCATTGTTTTATGTTTCTACACTTCGATTAAAGTTTCTACGTCTCCTCGTTAGGCCCCTTAAGCTCTTACTCCCCCCCCCCCCTTCTCCCTCTCTCGCGCCTATCTTGTACCGCAACTATCCACCACGTGGCATTCACGTGGCGAGGATTTTGGGAGAACTGTGTCTCTGCCACCCCGTATGGGAAAAAGCGTTACGCTATGACGCAGTGTTAAGTAAACTACCGTACTGAAACTGCTTTCATGTGGCTTTTTCTACAGAAACTGCGGAGCGGGCAAATAAATCCGAACTGGCGAGAAAGGCTAGAGTAGCTAAAGAGTACTATAAAGTGGAGATGTCAGTCCCTAGTGGAAGCGAGATCGGGGTAACTATCTCTATGTCACCGTAAAATAGTGTGTCGATATTTTATAATCTTTTTACCCGCGACTTCGTCCGCGTAGAATTTTTTTATAGATATGAATTCTTTTAAAAAATATACTACAATTTATGAATATTGACCACTACTATGTCTGATAACAAAGGTTCAGGCTGATATCGTCCATTACAGTTTTTCATTAAGTACAAACAATATTTTTTACTAATTTGGAAGTTGGCACTAAAATAAACAGGATAGTTGGAGAGCTCATACGTGAGCATGCCACATAAAACATTACATAGAGGCCATAATTATTATGGTTCACACTGTCAAAAAGTTATCAGATCTCATGTAGAGCCAAGCTTCTAACTCTACACGCCCTGGCTCTTCAAGCCCTACACAAACTCTACACCTTAGTCAGTACTTATATGAAGTCTACTAACATTATATTCCGAGAATTTTGTTGATCTGTGACATGATTCTCGCGCCTTCGATATACGGATATCGAGACCTAATTATATTGACAGATTCCCTGGTATAATCCAAACCCAACCCAAGTTATGTGACATGATTCTCGCGACTTCGATAATATATGGATATCGAGACCTATATTGACAGATTCCCATACAAAATCATTCGTTAAAGATGTAGTAGATATCGTATATCGAACGCGCGAGAATCATGCCACTGAGTTCAAAATAACGACAAAGTGTTTCGAGAAAAGGTAGGTAGTGCCCAGCACTTCGTTTGCCACGTCCGGTAGACTGCGGTAGTGCCCTAGCACTTCCGTGCCCCCAGATGAATGACACGCTTAAATATTAAATTATGTTACAGCAACTGCAGGCTGACTTGAAGCTGATGAAAGACTTCATAAGGAGTGGCGCTTACAAGTTTCTGACCGTCAAACAAGCATGGCTGCTCTTCTTGGTGGGCTTGGAAGTCAGCTTGTGGTTTTATTTTGGTGAATCCGTTGGGAAATTGCACATCGTAGGATACCAAGTGTAAAATTAAAACATCTTTTCGAAAACATCCGGTGACTTGTTTGTTTAGTTTTGGACTGTTTATCCGTTAGCAATCTTATCTTTAAATAAATGTGTGCTTTGTTCAACCCGTATTTTTCAACCATTTTCCGTTTTCCGTAGCAGGCATACGGCGTATTAATCATGGTCATAAATTTATAAGTTACATGACAGCTGACATTGACAGCGGTACGTCATTCGTCCAAAATGGCCGTGAGGTGCAATGCGGTGTTTTTGTGTCAAAGTAAAAGATTATTCTAAAAAATGTCTAGCAAACTCAAACACTCGTGAATAATGATAGTGAATTTACTCCGGTAGCTCTTTAATCTTGGAAATATATCACGGCCCTCGGTTTCTCGTTTAAAGTTTTCCTAATTTATTTTCGTAATGTTACGACGAATTAATTTTTATTCGGTATGTTTCGCATTCGGTCTCAGTGTGCTCCTGATCCTGGCTGGAAGTCGGTATACAGATAACACAAATTATCGGCCAGTGTCGGAAAGTCGCAGGAATATTAGGAATTTCTTGAAGATTGAAGACGGAGAGGATGGTCTTCAGCAGCCCGTG
Organism: Argyresthia albistria; assembly: GCA_963457715.1. Classification (NCBI taxonomy): domain Eukaryota; kingdom Metazoa; phylum Arthropoda; class Insecta; order Lepidoptera; family Argyresthiidae; genus Argyresthia; species Argyresthia albistria. Next base: position 8,480,964 of record OY735262.1, read on the forward strand.
CCCACGAACGGAGACGACGGCTCGCCAAACATAGAGAAAATATTAGAGAAAACTCGTGCAAAGATTAAGAATGAATTACTCAACTATAACTTTACTCACTCTGGTGTTCACAACTTGGATGATCTTCTGCTAGACTCTGGAGGCCGGCCGCTGAGGAGCCTCATCATCTCTACATGGAGATCAGGGACTACATTCCTCGGAGACATCCTGAACTCTCAACCTGGTAACTTCTATCACTATGAACCTCTTTTAAAGTATGAGATAATACAAATAAGAGGGCCACCTCATGCTGATGAAGCTATGGCAACTATCAAGAATATGTTCAAATGTAACTACGAAGGCATGGACGGATATTTTGAATATGGAAAGACTCATTTGCACCAGTTTAGCCATAACACAAGACTGTGGGACCATTGTAAATATAAGAAGGAGCTGTGTTTTGATGCTAACTTCACTGGAAAGATTTGTAGACTGTTCCCGTTCCAGAATATGAAAGTGGTGAGGGTGAGACTGCGCCTCATTGAAGATTTACTACAAGATCAAGAGTAAGTTTATACCAATATATTAATAAATATTTCTCAATTTTTAACAGCAAATTTTATCATCCTTGTATTGGCCAAACTTCATGTAAGTATCTATTATTTATAATTTTACAACCTTCTGCAATCAAGTCATACAATTTTTGACAAAGATTGTGGATTAGTTTTATCATTTTGTTCTGGATTTTACTACTGATAGTGAAAATGATAATACTAAGCTACATTCAAGGACTATGAAATTGGTGTTTTTTAGGGTTCCGTACCTGAAGGGTGCCAAACGGGACCCTATTACTGAGACTTTGCAGTCCGTCCGTCTGTCTGTCACCAGGCTGTATCTCATGAACCATGGTAGCTAGACAGTTGAAATTTTCACAGATGATGTATTTCTGTTGCCGCTATAACAAAAAATACTAAAAAACAAAAGAAATTTAATATTAAGGGGGGCTCCCATACAACTAACATGCTTTTTTTTAGTACGGAACCCTTTGTGCGCAAGTCCGACTCGCACTTGGCCGGTTATTTAAAACATGTTTACAAAATCATGGTGATAATTATCATTAATTATTTTTGGTAAGCCGCAGGCTCCTTCATTTTTTTTAATCTCTTGACAGGTTGAAAGTGAAGGTTGTGCTTCTGATCCGTGACCCTCGTGGAGTGATGCAGTCCCGTCAGCATCGGAACTTCTGCCAGCCAGCACCGGATTGCTGGCGACCCGACCTACTCTGCGCTGATATGATCAGTGACTATGTGGCTGCTGGGCGACTGCTGCAAAAGTATCCGGATAATGTCATGTGAGTTGTCATATCATAATATATTCTTCAGACATGGATCACGTCACGCCTTTTCCCAGCAATTGTTACTACTAGCCAGTTTTTCATTACTCAATTTTGCGTGACAGGGGGTTAGCCCATCGCCGCAGCTATGGAGTAATGTAGGTTTCCTCACTATATTTTTCATCTCATCACCATTTTCAGACACCTTTAACATACAATAGAAATAGGTTAATTATTTAAGCAGCTCAACTCGTATCTCTTGATATGTTGCTGCAATATGTTAGTAATGCCGCAAAGCTGCCTAATACCCGGAGCCATGTCCTTACGATATTTTCAACATTTTTCGATATGTGTTGTGTATACAGGGTGTTTGGAGTATGGAGTGACAAAATTTTTTGGGGAGTAGACAAATCATTCTGAACAACTTTCACTATGCGAGTGATTTGATCAGAGCAACTTTTTTTTGACATCTTTATACATTTTGTCCGAGTGGTTATCCGATGTTTGCATAGAGAAGTGAAAAATAAAGTTGTTCTGATCTAATCGGTTTGATAGTGAAAGTAGTTCAGAGTGATGTCCTTAACTCACCAAAAGGTTTCGTCGCTCCATACTCAAACATCCGGTGGATATGTAGTATGTATGTTTCGATGTCACGGAGCACTGTTTTGAGGCACTGTGCTGTGCAGGCAGCGTCATGTTGTAGCAACTTGTTAGGTTTGTCACCCAAACTGTAGAGCCCTCATGCCACTCTTGATTACTTTATTTTTATGATCTCCAGCGTTTCTGAATAATTTCGAATACTTATTAGAACAAAGTACAGTCACAAAGTTACAACAAGTGAAAGTATAGTAAAATCAAATATATAAACAATATTATTAATCTTGCAGGGTGTATGGTATGGAGTATGGCTCAAGCTTACTCATACATATCCGAGTAAAGGCCTGTGTCAATCGGTTTCAACGGTGTCAACTTTACTTGCAGGGTGTTGCGCTACGAAGAACTAGCTCTGGAGCCTAATTCAAGCACACACAAGCTCTTCCAATTCCTCCGGCTTGCTGTGACTCCGACAGTCGAGGAGTTTCTCCACACGCACACCAATGTGGAGGTGGCTGGCGTCAGTTCCACCTTCAGGGTCTCACGGGACGTACCTTTCAGATGGAAGAACGTTCTGGATTACGCCTACGTTGATGAGATTCAGGTTTGTGTTGATTGTATGTGTAGGTGTATTTTAGGGGACACTTTGTTTATTTTTAGGGGCCACCTAGCGATTGTTTCGCTATGCCCTCAAGGCTGCTAAGGAACCCCTTAAAACACCCCGGAAAAAAACGATCGCTAGACAGCTAAGGCAGCTAAGCAGCAACAAGAATTAATGATTTGTTCAATAATTCTGCTAAATAATTAAAATATGATGGATTATGTGGAAGAAATGGGTATTTTATCAGAAATCTTTAAATAATCATATCTCAACCACAACGCAACTTAGGACAGAATTTCAAGCAGAAATTTGTTCAGTGCAAGCCCCTCTACCCCCAGATTTTTTTGTCGCAGCATATTCCAAACACCCTGTATATACCTTTATATATATATCTTTATTTACGCATGGAAGCTCTTATTACTTTAGGGCTGACATTGCGCCGACTAACCATTATTCGTAAATTTAAAAAAATAATATTTGTCTTATGTCAAACTGATATCTCCATTTATGTTTCCAGCCAATAATGTAAGTAAAAGCCAAAGCGTATTACATAAACTACAATTATATATTTATTGAATATTTAGGCTCAAGATTTTATACATTTAGACAAGGGCGTAGAATAGAGATATATACGTTTATTTAACACGATATTGCAAAAAACATCACGACGAAACCTTCCTCACTCCACAGCTGGATGACGGGCTAGGCCCTGCTACGCAAAACAGAGTATTGAGTTACTGGCTAAAAGTAAAACAGAGTTATACCCTAATTACTATAATAACCGGCCAAGTGCGTGTCGGACTCGCGCACAAACGTACCATTATCTACAAAAAACCGCAAAAAAAAATGTATGGGAGCCCCCCCCCCTAAATATTAATTTAATTTTAATTTAATTATTTATTTTTTAAGTAAATAATATACTCAATATATTGTGAACATTTTAAGTGTCTACCTGCTACCATTATCAATATCGAGCAAAAATGAGCAAAAAAATCACGCTTGTTGTATGGGAGCCCCCCTTAATATTAAATTTCTTTTGATTTTTAGTATTTGTTGTTATAGCGGCAGAAATATTTATCATCTGTGAAAATTTCAACTGTCTAGCTACCACGGTTCATTAGATACAGCCTGGTGACGGACGGACGGACGGACGGATGAACGGACAGACAGCGAAGTCTCAGTAATAGGGTCCCGTTTGGCACCCTTCGGGTACGGAACCCTAAAAACGAAGTAAACTGACAACATCAAACGTCACTTCTTGAAATATTGTTGCCATGTTCAGTTTGATAGTGATGTTCTCATTAATTCTAAATAAAATGAAAAGAGTAATTCTTTACAATCAGGATTTGTAATAAATATTTGACACAATTAAATATGACATTGAAAGCATTACGCCTTTTCCCATTTGAGGTGGCAGAAGCAAATTGAGCCCACTTTTTGTGAGTTATTCTATTGCAAATGTTTAATTTTTCTTACTTAATATTCTCAAATAAAGCAGTGGGCCGCGTCATTTCAGTTTGAACAAGCTAATGCATTAGCACTACTAGCTTTCTTATCATTTCTATCAATATCATTCTATATTGAGACATTAGAATGATTAAATCATTCTTGACCCCATCTAATTTTCTACCAAAAAGCGGTAACATCGGAACTGTCATTTTACTTCGCTATTATAATAATCAGGGTAAGTATAGTATGTATGTCAACACTATATCATTTCCGTTTCCAGAACTCATGCCAAGAGGCCATGGAACTTTGGGGCTACACGCGAGCACACAACGCGACTCATCTGACCAGCAAAGAGTTCCAGCCCATGGAGGCGTACACCATATCGCTGTAGCCTCACCACCACCACCACATTGGCGGGGGACTACTCATGGACGAAGAATCGTTGATCTCCAAGTGAGTTTCAACCACATTACGTAACAGCGTCACGCCTTTTCCCATACGGGGTGGCAGAGGCACAACTTGTGCCCACTTTCAGCCGGTGACTCCAAGGAGGCCTGCCCATCGCCGAAGTTATGGAGTGATGTCGTTTCCTCACGATGTTTTGCATCACCGTTAGAGCGAGCGAGTTTGTAATCTTACCAAAACACACGATCGTCGATCGTCGCGTGATCACTAAAACACCGTATTGTAGTGATCACGCAATTTTTCAGGATGTGTGGTTTAGCTAATTGTTTGTTGTACTGGCAAAAATAAAACAAAGGATGGGAGCATTCTCACGGCCTCTCGGGTGACGCGAGTCCACCACATGGAATGGATCTCTGTAATTTACTCCATAAGTTTTTTTTACAAATCGCCGGATATATCCAAAAATATTCTGCTAATTACTGCTATACAAATATTGATAGAAAAATAGGTATATGCTACAAATATAGGTATATTTTATAGACATGATATGCCCTCCACCTCTCGCAAAACAACAGCAATTTCTCCTTTTTTAGAGTTCGATGTCATTCTAATAATGTATTAGTATAAAACACGAAGTTATAAACATTGTTCTCTTATTTCCAGGTGATTCACCTTACATTAAGGTTTGAAGACTTCATACAACTTATTAGTTGCTTCTGTAAGTATTCTTTCAAAGCGAAGTCAATTTACACGATTCAATTAAGCTTTTAAATGAAAGTATGAATTAAATGAAGATAAAGCAATGAACAAAAGAATCAAAATATTACATCGAAACAAACAGACCAAACTGAAATTAGTTTTCTATAGGTTTTCCTAGCTAAGTATAATTTTATTATTTTTTTATTACATTTATTTGTATTTCTAATAGGTAAGTTAATTATATCTTGTTATTCTTATCGACTTCTAAAGGACTGAATTTGGTTTCCAACTGTTTTTATTACTTAAGTACTTCCAATGTATCAATCATGACTTTAGTCGCAAATTATTTGTACCTAATTTTCGTCGTAGATATCGTATTATATTTCAAGGTTTAATGTATGTAAAGATAAGTGAGCTCAGGTTGTGTGTGTGTGTATAGCACCGTGGCTGTTGTTATATCAAATTGTAAAAGATGGACCATTTATTGGGCAATGCGCATGCGCCCGATTTATCAAACGTAACAAAGTATTCGACAATGAAAGTAAACTCGTTCGAATGCAATCTTTTAGCGCAAATTTATGCTTAGGCAACTATACATTTAGCACTCACGGAATTGAGAAATGTTGATGCTTCCATTGTTGTCACGTGTTATACTTTTTTAGATGAATTAGCACTGTAATAGTTCTTGCAAAAGTACCCGCGTGGACCTTGGTACTTTGTTACTGCACACACGTGCAAGGTGTGATGGTGTGAGTGTCTGCTCTACGCATAAATGTACTACATTTTCACACCTTTTATGTCAAAATTGTCAACGTATCAAGCAAAGCCCTTCGTGTCATTGCAAGAACGGATGTGGATAAATTATTGCATTATTGCAAATATATTTAACACATATTGCTATTAATTTAATATTATCTATCACCAACACTGATTGCGCGACTCAATTTTGAGGCGGCAAAGTTTGGTGAGAAAGTACACGAGTAAATGAAAGGCTTTTAGGATTATGGCAATATTAAGAGAACAGACTCTTACACGCAGGGCCTTTGACTGCGTCGTAGAAATAGGTGTATACGAACGATTTAGGATTTATAATTGCGCACGATGAATATCAACAATTATTCAAACATGCACTTGATGATGTAGATTAGTGAGATGAAATAATTGTATGTTATATATTCAATACAACAATAACAACAGATGTAACACTGGCGAAATAAATGCAGATTATACGAGTCATGTCATAAACCGGATACATTTTCCATTATAATGTACAGTTGTTCCACTTTTTATTGGGCTGAAATGTTTAGGGTTTGGGTTTGAAGAGTTTTTTGGTAAAGCGTATCGAAAAGCTTTATACCCTGAATAACATGCTCCTATTTTCGATAAATGAATTGAATTGAGATTATTTATTGGTAGTTTTGCTAACCCATCTCCGTCCAAGAGATGATGTTCTGAAGTAGAGTCAGATCCTAAACTTTAGGACCAAAAAGGTAATCGTAGGTGTATATTCACTTGTATACATATGTCATCTACGGTTAATTATACGCTTGCTAGTGTGACAGCATTTCTTACTGGGCACGTTAAGTAGGTACTACAAAAACCAAGGGGTACTTCACGGAAAACATTATAAAATACGACAAACTTTAGTACCTACCTACCTAGTTGCAAGTCAAATTAAGCAGTAAGCGTATCACTAAGTACACATGTATTTGGTTTAAGACTAATTTTAAAACGTAAATTTAACTGAGCTCTTTCGGCGGCCTAAATCTAGCTGATGCTCAAAATAAAAACCCTACATGTAATGTTCAGTAGTGAGATCATTAAGTGCACTTGAATATGAAATAGTTTTGTAGAAATAATTTGATTAAAATAATTAGTTATACAATTTAAATGTATTAATTTTGAATATAATATTTGTGTGGCATTTTGTTTATAGCAGACAGCAAATAAACCGGGCCACCCGCTATCTTGGAACTCTAATCTGATTTTCTCAATCAAATTTTAATCCGCATGAAATGCACTTTCTGTAGGTATAATTTTGGTATAGGTAACCCCATCCACGACGACGCGTGACGTAGCTATTTGCATCTTTCTTTTTCATCGAGGCACTCTGCTGAAAGACAAAGATGCAAATAGCTACGTCACGCGTCATCGTGGATGGAGGTATCTATATTTGTAAATTTTATACTTTTTGAGAAAATCTAACTAGAGTTCCAAGGTAGCGGGTGGCCCGGTTTATTTGCCGTGCAGTGTAGTTAGCGATACTACTGTAAGTACGTACACGCATAATACGTCATATGATAATGATAAACTATACGAGCTCTCGAAATCGTCTAATCGAAATACTCTTTTCATGTAATCTACGGGTATATTAAAACACCATGTCTAAAATATAATAACGAAGAATAAAATAATTAAATTAGTATTATGCATAGTGCATACTTCCTAATATTGAACAGAATAAGTGTATCAACCAACATAGTGAACAAGTGTTAAGCCTCGTATTCATTAGGGGACATTTGTCCTGCGACCTTGTCGCCCGACACGAAGCTTCCTTGTCGTCGCGGGGGACATCGCCCGACATCGCAGGCGACATCTACATGTCGCATCTCATATCTCACCACAACTGTGGTTTGTGGACGAGCAAATTGTCACGCGACTTTATCTCCGGACGCCGCGCCGCCGTAGATGTCCCGCGACTGCTCTCGCGACTGCTCTCGATGTCGAGCTACTTTGTTCCCTAATGAATACGAGGCTTTAGTGTCAAACATGTCCACAGTTTATATATTTTTATGAACATGTTTGATCCTTGATTTGATTGTTATAATTATTCCAAACTAACGCGAAGATTGCAGACAGGTTTTTAATAACTTCTATGGAACATAGTTTAGGTAATTTGAGTTCATAAAAGCTTGCATTAAAATAAGATACTTACTAGTAAACTATATATCAAAAAGATACTAAACTACCCATCGGGAAAGCTGTTGTGGTGTTTAATAATTGCATAAAAGTTATATTTTTAATGGTTTGACGATATTTCCGCGTATTAGAATGATGCGTATCTTTACATTCCATGTGTACACACTCAGGTCACTCTGTCGTCCTAGATACCCGTGATTCATAATTAAGTCAGTCAGTAATAAATTATCTTTAAGTATACGAAAAAGTGTAGGTAAGTATAGGAATATTGTTTATTGGGACTAATTAAATTTTAGTCCGTAATCTTTTCAATAATACTAAACCAAGTCCGGGTTAACACGATCGACTTGTATTGTATGTATTTAAGGCATGACGTCGATTTTCTGCGTGTTTAAATCGTTTGTCTTCGGTGTTGCCATTAAATTATGAGAATGTTGATTTTTATCCATTACTCGCAGAAAAATTAAAAACGGTAAAACCGGTAAAAACTGCGTAGAAAACGGGACGTAAAATGCTTTTATGATGCTTCTATGACAGTTCTTTTGCTTATTCTAAGTTCTAACTGTAAATTTTCTCAAATAGCTAAACAAGAGTAAATATTTAAATGAAAGACTGCGGGAAACGGATTGTAGAAAGCCTGACACTTTGTTGACTCATTCCTCATTGGTTGGTTAGGTTTGACGTATTTAACGCCTATTCTACTATTCGACTTGCGCAACGATTGGTCCGCAACGAGTGGTCCTGACCAATCGTTGCAGGGCAAATGACTGAAAATACGGAATTTCGCATGGCGAAGGAAAATCAATAAAAAAGAACACTTGTTTGCAAAAGAGTGATTCAAAAATTGAACTCCAGGAACGTTATGAAGATTCCCTGGGTAAAGATACGTTCATTCATTTTACAAACTATTGTGTTTTATTATCTCTAAGTTCCTTCTTTGTAAACTGTTATGTGCTACAAAGCTGTCAAAGCTTATACTTAAGACGATCGTGTACTCGCAAGCTTCCATACAAAAAGCGTTAACGTTTTCCACCCCCTAAACCTTGTCCGATTTTCACATTTTTTTTACATGTTTGAGATACTATGGAAAACTATGCTCGTACGTTTTGATTTTTTTGAAATATTAGATATTTTAGGAAATATAAGAACATAACCCAGTCCATATAAAAATATAAGTTCCAATATTTCCTAAAATATCTAATATTTCAAAAAAATCAAAACGTACGAGCATAGTTTTCCATAGTATCTCAAACATGTAAAAAAAATTGTGAAAATCGGACAAGGTTTAGGGGGTGGAAAACGTTAACACTTTTTGTATGGAAGCTCGCGAGTACACGATCCTCTTAAGTTTAGCGCTAACTCGCATTCTAGACAGAGACGCTAACCGAACTAAATTCATGTTCCTTTCCTGTAAAGTTTGAGACTCATATTATAAATAACTAGACTGCTGTCTGTAGTATATCGTAACCTCCACCCAGTAATAGTTAGTATATTTTCTACCGATCTAAGCTTACCGTAATGCTCGCATAAGTCTCAGACAATAAGAATCTGGATATAATTATTCCTTACGTTAGTCTAAAGCGCTTTTTAAATAATTCTACAAGTCAAATAGTACCATCAATTACTAATTAAGAAACATGCTTCCTGATAGATTTGACAATATAACAAAGTAATATTCAGCTATGCCTTAACGATAATATTGTTAGTGGTCGAATATAGGTATATCGTAAGGATTATTTACTTATTGATTGCATGTTAGCTGGAGGTAGCGACACACAACGCAGGCAGGGAGCGGATAATATAATTTTATTATTGCTGAATATGAATTCCTATACAACCGCGTTCACCATCCCTACGTCGTCTCGCATCAGTCACTGGCAAATATTAGCAAAGACAGATCCACAGGAATTCGTTAGCTGGATCTACACCTGGATCGCGGATGTCCGTTGAGCCATTCCTCACATTTGAAAGCTTCATGAAAATGAGTTCTCTTGCAGTAAACAATAGTAAAAAAAATAGGTAAGGGGACACGACAATTAGTATGAAACATGGCACTGAGAATCTAAAATCTCTGGAAATAAAAACATTGTTTTTTTTACGTTCTTCTTCAAAGTAATCTAGCTCGAAATTATTATCGGTTATTATTATAAGGCACTATTTCTTGGCATCAATTTCAAACTAATAGTCATGTGCGTTCCGGAATTATTCCATAATATCGAAACGGCTAGCTGTAATCCTCAAAATGCTACTTCTATTTATAACTCACAGATCTTTTGATGAATATTTCTGAGATTTGGCATGTCGAAGGACTAATCAGGAACTTATTCCTAAGACATCAACCGAGTCGATAGGGCCTACCGTTTGCTTGCACGAGAAATGAGAATTACAGCTAGACGCCTAGATGTAATCCTCACAAACTTATGCCTATAAATTCGAAACTATGTTGGCACTAATTATGTCCATTTTGGCACTAATTAGGCACTAATTATTGGTATTGTCAGAATTCATGAAGCTTTCAAATGTGAGGATTTAGCTCGACAGACAACCTGGATCCCGGATCGCCCGCCCAAGATGGATCGTTTGGTGTGGTGTGTGTGATCCAGCTGTTGACAGCAATCAAAATCCTGTGTCTGCCTGCGATGCGTGGCCTGTACATAGATATACGTCCAGCTTTAGTTGTATGTAGTTAGTACATTTCGCTCGCTGGCTGGTCCCAGTGTAGTTTTTTTATCATATCATTAGCATATCATAAGATTGAATAATGTAATGTTAAACCGCGAGGAATCTGCTTTGTTGTTTCTTAAGTGATACCTATTATCTAGGTATTTAAATCAATTGGCATTGTCAAATTCAGGAATTCTCCCGACAAATTGAAACAGCTTTAACGATATTTCTCATGTCAATTTACGCCATACAATATGACGCATAAATTATTCATATAATATGTATATTTACATACCTACCGAAGAGAACAAAAAAGCGGCTGTATATTTAACTTATTCTTAGTGTTTGAATTTTATTTTGAATTTTACGAAGATTTTATGCCATTAGTCATTATTTTTCTATAAACTTGGTTGTATAAAATTAACTTATTTTTAACCTTCCAAAATGTTTTGTATTACTTTTCCTATTATTTTTGCTCTAAGTCAATAGGCTATAGGTAATAGGCTACAAACTAAGCAATACTGGCCCATGACAAGTGAAAAGGTAGAATTTAAGGGAATAGCCTTATTAGTTTAAGAAGTTACAAACTTACTCATAAGAATGTTGAATGTTTATTCACAAAACAATGACACGATTTATGAATGAGGACCTGCTTTTCATGTGATTGTCAGATATGAATTGTCCCAAGTATCTTTCAATGTAAATCAATATGATCATATCATCATATGAAAATCATATCCTACAAATGTCTCAATATTCACAATTAATAAAGCACGGCCAGCGTAAATTTTTGCAACCTGTAACGGTTTAATTGTTTAAAAGGTTAATAAAGTTACAACAAATGCGATAGCAGTCTCATTTACTTACCTCATGTGATCCAATAAATAACACACAAACAAAAACACTGAATAGACTTGTGCAAACTATGAGAAACAGTATTTCAGTATTAATTAAACTTATTTGCTTGGTTAAACTAACCTCATCTAAATGGTCAACTAATTAACACATCTTAGATATACCCTATCACACTCAATATATCAGTCAAAATTACCATAAATTATAAGGAACTGAAACTGTGAGGGTATAATAATAGTGTTGCCGGTCGATAGGCCAATATCGATTTTCTATCGATAGCCTATCGATAGTTGAAGAAAACACGATAATATCACTAGTCAATCGACTCTATCGATACTATCCATAGTATCGATGTCTCTTCTACTGCTATCGGAAACAGCAATACTATCGATAGTTTCGATCGGTGCCAAACTGCCAACCAATGAACTATCGATAGTATTGCTCTTTAATATCGAATAGACTATCGATACTATCGATAGTTTTGTACTATCGATAGTGATAATTATTTATTTTAATAGTATAGTATTCAGTATGCAGGCTTAATGATATAAGAGGGTAGATCGAGAAAAATATTAGTTTTTGTTCCTACTAAAAAAATGTACGTACGATTAAGATGTATAGAGTGCACCAAATTCTGTTCCACGCCTTACCCTACTTTACCTGCATACTTCATCCAATACTAATAGAATTAAAGATCTCTATCGATAGTATAAAACAGAAATAGAAATTATTTATTTAGTAAAACGTTTCACTTAGGGGTAGGTAAACAAAATGGTATTAGGTACTGGTAAAAAAAAACTATCGATAATATCGATACTAACGATAGTCTTTGCGATATTGAAGAGCAATACTATCGGTAGTATCGATACTATCGATAGTATTGCTGTTTAACGACAGTATTACACTGACAGGGACGTAGATACTATCGATACTATCGATCGTGTAGATGATTTAGCGTTCGACAATCGATTGCAAAACTATCGATTTTTTGGCAACACTAAATTAATAAGTTTGTGTAGCGATTTCTTGAGGAGCAATATGAATAACCCGTATTATACCTCCATCCATCATGCCTCACCTTGCTAGCGCAATGCGTGCCCAAACAGAATCTGTAAGCGACCTTAGTGGAGTCTAGGTAAAATAGGGACCTAAGCCTAAGGCAGTAAAGCGACAAATGCACTTAGACCGCAAATTGTGGAAAAGTGAAGATGTACGCTCTGACATTTAAACTAAGTGGGTTTCGCTGAGGATTGGTGTCCGTGGACGGAGTTAATAATAATAAGGGCCGCCACATACAGTCGGTTACCCAATTCGGAATTCCGTAACGGAATTATCCCGAACGCAGTAAACTCATAGAAATCGCAGCGGCTGACCAATCAATCACAGCTCTCTTACCTCGTCCCCCGCCGCCCGTAAATTGGTGAGTTGTGTTTCAAAGGAAAATGTATCTATGCGCTCTCTACCTACTGGATAAGTGCTCCCTGTTATTAGCAAACCAATCCCAATCCATATAGGAAATAATGGCTGTCTCTCCCTCATGCTATAGGTACTGATACTGAGGTGCTCCTTGACTACGGTTAGTTAAGGTGTCACTCAGTATATTTTGACACACATAGTAAACAACACAACTATGACTACGGAAACGGATATGGTCATGAGGGACATGTTGAAGATGTCACGGATCAGACTATTGTTGTCGCGTGCACTGTTGGTCAGCCATAGCTCTTCAGCATATGGCATTGTTGGGTAGGTCTCCAACTGCAGACCTGACTGAAAGCTAGGCGGCTCGTAATCTGGAATAGAAAGGTGCTGTGTCTATAATTTATTATTCCCTGACTGCTGCCTGCTTCTGGACTAAGTACATGTATCAGAGAATTCAAAGTTTTTCGTCAAGATCGACCTATTAAATATCTGTGTGTTTTTTAAACTAACACTGTTTACATTCATTTACAATGTCTTCGTGACAGGTATATAGGTACCTACTGATAAAGAATGACATTAGAAATAAGTAAAACCAACCACCCAAACTAAAGATTTTTTACTGTTACTTAATAAAAATCGACCTACCAGTCGGTAAATCACAAAACTGTAAAAAATAATTATGTACTATGTTTAAGTACTTACTTAACAATAAGTTAGACCGGGAAAGAGCTGAAATGACTCTCCATTTGTTTATATACGCTCTCACTATTATCATTTATCTATCAGACAGAGAGCTACTAACTGTGCCCAATATTGTATTTGATAAGGAATTGATTAAGTACCCCCAAATTTCATTGATATTGGACCTAATCGACTCTCCTTGAAAAAGTCCTTCAATTATTCTAAGCCTTTATGATATATATTTTACTTAATTTATGTATCTGTATCTATAATAGAGATGAGTGGCCACATGGATTCCGACTGCGCCAAGTGTCCAACGTAGATATTTTTCAAATTCTAACAGCTTACGCGGGTCTTATATGTATATAGGTCTGTTCAAATATCCACCTATCAATCTAGCAGATACCTACCCATATCCCAGCAGAGATCTGCAGAGATGGAGCGGAAATAAGCTGCCTTCCGAAATGATTGATGATGATGACAATGTCATATCTAGACCATGTAAAACTTCTGCTTTGAACTGTGTTTCTGTTTTGTGTATTCTGACGTCTGAATAAACGCTTATCTTATCTTAAAATAAGCGTATCCGCTTTAGCCTTTTCGTTAAAAAAGCTACTTCGTGATAATGTAGATAGGTAAGAGCACTCTATTTCACTGAATATATGATTGCATTACTTTAGTCCCGGATCAATCTCTTCTGTGCCCGGATGGAGAATGGCGTTAGAGCATTTGGAGGATGATGGAGTATGATGAAGAGTTGGAGATACGAAAAATGCACTAACTTTAGTCTTAGACCGGTTAATCTTTATCGGTTGACCTTCTGGATAGCTTGATTGACGAATTACGTATGAAATTCAATATCTCGGACGATTCATCCGGTTCCGAGGAGGATAAGATACCTGCAATAGTCAAGATATTAATTGTTGTACATACTAAGATCCCTCTTTGAAATGTATCAAGGAAGATTAAAAATACTAAATAACAGACTGATGAGATAGGTACAATACACCTATTTACAATGTAAGGTTACACCTTATTCAACACAGAGTACAGGAAACATGCACAAAAAGGATAAACTATCAGTTTCAAAGTTGACAATGAAACTAACGCAAAGCCCACAGCACAAGAGTAGTTGATGCGCAAGCGCAGACGACCAGCCCAAAAATGTTCAGTACGAGCAAGATAATCACCCCACGAGACAAGGTTTCCCTTTCACTGCAAGAAAAAGAAAACATCTTAAATCTGTCTTGCTATAATGCAGCTTATGGTTAATAAAAAGATAGGTACTTCTCTTCATGTCTCCTCTTGACGATTTCTTTCGGGATAGTACACAGCATTATGAAAAATACAGTCAATTTAAACATGAGAAGGGGGTCGTGCTTGCATAAGGTCCGGTCGTTCTGAATATTTTATATGTTGTTACGACCTAAGTACCAGATTTGCAATTTCCAAAGTACTGTGCGAGCGGCGGTGTACCCAAAACACCATGATCGGTCATTTTTCAGTTTTTCTCAATATCTCAGTGAAAGAAGGGTCTGACTGCTGCTATTGTCACTATGACACCCTTTAAAGTAGATTTATAATAAGTACAATTTGGAACCATGGCGGACTTTATACGTTACAGCTATTGGTTCCCACAGTACACTGTCTGTTCGTCGAAAGAAATGGCTCGTTACCCGCTTGACCGCTATTCCATGAGCATAGGCATAAGCCAATAACTTTCGAACGGCTCAACCGATTTTAACAAAACATCCAAGAACCCTCGCAGGGATGTCTACAACCATTTGCAGAAAACGGCCAGAATCCGTCGGTGTTTGAGGCATGCGTCGGTGCTTAGCATAATGGTCTATCTATGGGGAAATGTTCAAGCAAGGTACTTTAGATGGCCAACTTATACAAGTTTATAATTCCGCGTCTTATGTTTGGTAAGATATTGTACCAGCCAGCCTGTAGACTATACTATTCAAAGATACTAGCCTTGTTAATATAGTCTGTTCCATCCTTTATTCTGAATTGACAACGGGCAGCAAACGTGAATGTCGACTGTATCCTTAGTTATCTAAAATGGTGTCAGGATTCTGTTTTTACTGCATTGAAAATCTGCTGCTGAAAACTATCTGCAAACAAAGAGTATACATCCTCCTTTCTGCTATTATCTATATTGTTCTGAGAGTATATAAACTTACTATCTAAAAGAAAAGAAATAATATCCGGTCAAGTGCGAGTCGACCTCACGCACGAAGTGCTCCATACCATTACCAATTTAAAAAAAACGAAAAAAAACACGTTTGTTGCATGGGCTCCCCCCATAAATATTAATTTTATTTTAATTTTATTATTTATTTTTGAAGTGAATAATATTACTCAATATTTTGTGACTTACGCTTGTAATAAGCGTTTACCTGTTACCATACTTACCATTATCAATGTCGAGCAAAAACGAGCAAAAAACACGATTGTTGTATGGGAGCATCCTTATATATTTATTATAATCTGTTTTTTTATTATTTTTGTTATAGCGGCAACAGAAATACACCATCTATGAAAATTTCAACTATCACGGCTCATGAGATACAGCCTGGTGACAGACGGACAGACGGACAGCGGAGGCTTAGTAATAGGGTCCCGTTTGGCACCCTTCGGGTACGGAACCCTAAAAAGTGATAACAAGACAGATAGAGCAAGAGCACAGATTAATAAAGAGTTGGCAAGAGCAAGAGCAAGGATAGCGTAGACCCCGTAGACCCCTCGTAGACCCTGTAGACCTCAGAGGGATAGAGTAGAGCGTAGAGCTGTCAGAGTAGATAGGTAAGTTCCTAAGAAAAGAGTTTCATTAACCTTAGACCTAGCGTGCCGTGCATGACTGCAACTTGTATTTAATAATATACTTACAGCTTGGGGATGTCGGTTTAAATCTGTACGTGACTGCGGGGCCTGTGATGCAATGCACTATGTTAGATATCCTAGAACTTGAACTTTATAGGTAAAAGTACTACCTACCTAATACAATGAGTGACCTTTTAGTAACCAAATAGTGACATAGATAAAAACACAGAAGAAAAGTAAACTAATTAACTACGATACGAACTCAAAGTTTATTTTAGTTGACCTAGGTAACATAAAGAGAAACGTTACTTGTTTACTTCAAATGAAGATAAAGAAATGGAAATGTTTTTGGTCAAATCAAACAAAAGGCTAACGACTTTAACCAAATGCATGTATTGTTATAAGAATAAATATCGTACACGATGCTTAAAAAGTGTGTGGCAACGAATCTTTGATAATTAGAGATAATTCATTTTGGGCCAAAAGTGAAACTGCCGGCCAGAAAAAAAAGTGTAATACTCGGATAGAGCACAAAAGTCCTAGTTTTTTTTACTACGACACTTAACCTGTTTGCTCCATGGTTTGGTTTTTATAGGTTAAGTGTCATAGTAAATAAAACTAGGATTTGTGTGTTCTATCCGAATATTACACTTTTTTTCTGGCCGTAACTTTCACTTTTGGCCCAAAAATGTGTGGACCGTGAATGATCTCCTTCTCCTTTACTATAATCCTCTGATACCAGGGAGCACTTATCCAGTGGAGAGCGCATAGATACATTTTCCTTTGAAACACAACTCACCAATTTACGGGCGGCGGGGGACGAGGTAAGAGAGCTGTGATTGGTCAGCCGCTGCGAAACTGTCTGGCGGCCCGTCATCGTACATAGGTTGCGTATGCGAACGTTTGTTGAATACAACAAACGTTTGGCGAGCCGTTTTCCCCCGCACAGGCGCAGTCAATTGGATATACAAGTCTCTGTCTGATACACACAAAAGCGAGATCACCGCAAGTGATTTGTAATTGCGAAAGGTTCGTTGACTTTCCTTTTTTAGTTTCATGCCATGGATACTGAGGATAGGTATATGCAGCAAGTATTTTCATAAACAACTACTCTACTTGCATTAGTATGCCTACTTATTACATACATCTACTTATATAGGGATAAATTCGTCTTTAATGGTCAGGTCACTTTAAGGTCGTGCAAGGGTCGTTCATACTAATTGATACCTAGGCCCTGTGTCACCGACAACACTTAAAACGACTCTACACGTTCTAGAGGCGTCATTTACACAAATTAACTAAAGTTTTGCAAATAGACAAGTGGTGGCTTGCCGCGCTATAAGTGCTTTTAGTTTAGAGATAAGTTCTTAGTCTAAATAAAGATACACTGCGTGGGTCCGTATCCCATTCCCAGTATTTTATTTATTAGTGTTTTAATGTTGTTCTATTTTTTTTCTTATTTGTACAAGTTATATGCTGGCGTGCCCAGACCTGAGGACCCGAATGCCGTTGCTGTTATACTTTGATCCACACCCACTAAGAAAATTTTTAGGGTTCCTTTCCGTAGAGAAACAAGGAACCCTTATAGTTTCGTCAAGTCTGTCTGTCCGTCCGTCCGTCCGTCCATCCGTATGTCACAGCAACTTTATTCCAAAACTATATTCTATGAACCGCTTTACGATTTTTATACAAAAACTGAAAAAAATAAAAATTTAAGTGGGGCTCCCCATACATGAAACTGAAACCAAAAATATATTTTTTCATCAAACCTACATGTGTGGGGTGTCTATAGATAGGTCTTCAAAAATGAAGTGGAGGTTTCTAAAACCAGTTTTCCTCAAAGTCAATCTTTAAAGAGACAGACCCATCCAAAGTGGAAAAAATTGTGTCTCTAACTTTTGAAGTAATAGAGTGATAAATCTATAAAAAATATATGCCGTGTATCTCAATATATACTTTCAATGAAAATTGGTTTGAACAAAATATAATGCGTAGTTTTTAAGATATAAAACATTTATTAAAAACTGCAAAGATAACTTTGTCATTCATACACAAAGACTATGAAAAACAAAGTTACAACACAAAAATCCAGTCTAATAATTACATGATACTACGGAACCCATCATGGGCGAGTCCGACTCGCACTTCGCCACGTTTATTTATTTATTAATTCGCATTCTTTCTGAATTTAGATCTACATCTTATCGGCATCTATCTACGTTCAATATTACCTACTTCGCTTGACCAAAAGCACAGAGTTATAGAAAATTAAATCAACCAGCCAAACCAACACTCAGTTTTTGTTAAATTTAAATTATTAAACTTGTCACATGCCCACAATTTTCGGCAGATTGTAGTAGGCGGAAAATTTAGTTGGACTTGGACACCACATATAAACATAGTTTGACCTGGAAAACTCAAACACACTATAGGACAAGCCGAAGTTGGAATTTGGGTCACGAAGACGTCTATCAATAAATGCAAGTAGGTATGAGAGACGTCCACGTGTTCATAGAATTTGATGCGACGCTTGCATTGTGCAGTAATACATATAGAGAGACCCATTATTATTATTTCAGTAGGGCGATTGAAATTACCTACATTTAAGTACCTACTAAATAATCACCAAATAAAACACCATTGCTATAGAATAGTAATACGTTCTTTTACTAATACTTGAAGACTAATCTAGGACTGTATTATGAAGTTTACAAATCCTTATGTAGGTACCTTTGTCAACGATTCTACCAAGTGCGTGCCTATATCTGCATTTAAAGCCTTGACAACAAGTTAGTGCTTATAATAGTAAATCTTATCAAAGCCTTGTTATGTGCTTTATGGATAAAAGTAGACGAGCTAGAAATCAGCCGCGCGGCCACCATGTTAGGGCACGCAATTTATAAATACCAGCAGTTGTCAACTCGTTTCTTTGATAACTAGATTAACTTGTCGGTAGCGATACCCAGTCTATAGCCGGCCGGGAGCAGAACAACAGTGTAGAGCAAGTCGTGGCCGGGGTCACGTCTCGACTCACGCGCTGACCGAGAATCCTGCGCCCACGCATTACTAAGTAAACACAACAACAAACTTTGTTTACCAACAATTTCGACGGTTATAGAAATCAGGTATGACATTTTTGTACTTATATTATTGTTATGTTCTTTTAGGCATTTTGGATGTAGTTTAATGGCTTTGTTTACGAATGTGTGGGCATTACCCTAGATCTGTGACTAAAAGGAACAAAGGGTCTCCATGATCGAGCTCAGCTTCGAGAAAGAGAGAATGCAAGAATTTGTCCAAGGTGGACCGAATAAGTTTACCTAGATGTAGGACTGGCACCTACCACCATCAGGTAGAGATATATTTATACCATGTAGAGTAGAGCCACAGCTTTACAATGTGGTAGGGCTATTAATTTTTATTTAGTACTGTGGGTTGGTAAATATTTTGTGAAGTCTCAAGAAGCACGAAAAAAATATACAAACACCTATAAAACTTCCTTACATAACCCAAACTTCATATAGCTAATGTTCGTTGACCTTAGGGAGGTAACGTTATTTTTTTTATAAATAATATATTTGAGTTGTACAAAGGCAATTTAATTTACTGCGTATTTCCTAATGATGTTCCGGATACCCTTGAGTTCCTCACGGTCACAGGTGTGTGTGTGACTGCAACGATGGTTTATTATATTAGATCATCATACCACCGCCGCGCCGCCGCCGCGCCGGCCGCGCCGCAGCAGGCCGCTGCCGATCTCATTGGGCATTCATTTGATGAAAAAATTCAAATCCATAATAGTATTCAAACTACTCTAGGTAAGTAAAGCGTAGGTATTTGTATTCAAACTACTCTAGGTAAGCGATCTTACCTACCGTCACAGAAGAGATAATAGTAGGAGTACTACCGTGTAAAAATCTGTGCCTAACGACTCAAATAGGATTAATAAATTCTATTATGATCTGTCATTATAGATTGTAGATGTAGATGCGCACTATTTTCCAGCAATTAGCCTGCCTAGCCTAGGTATTGTAGGACACGGACACAAGAACAACAACAATGGAGCTTTGTACTTTAACACGAACAACACTGTGATTAGAATATCCTGATAAAAAATCTTATTTATCTCGATATCGCTATCAATCAATAAGCGATCGACCTAACTCGAGATTCAGTTCAGTTGTTTTATTTGTTATCGTCAATGCATAACTATATTGTAGACCTAGGTACACACATTCTCACAATTAAGTAACTACTTATTTACTTAGATAGATCCCGTCTTCTACCCAACATGGTTTGCTGGAAAAAATATCTAGAGATAATCTCGCCTTTGTAAATATTTCTTCTATCTTAAGTTATTTGTATATTATTTGATGTGAGTACAATAAAGAAATTAAGATTTATCTAAGTAATAGAGAAACATATTTAGATTTTTTAAATTGAATCCAATTAGAGAAACATAGTTAGATTCAATTTAATAGCTTAATTTATAGTTGACTGCACAAATAAAAGACGTATAGTTTACAGGGTCACATTTAATCAGCTGACCATATTTTGGGGAATCATAGACCCAACTTTCTAAATTATAACCGTCTCTTTATTGCCCATTTTTTTTGTGATATTTTACGGTATTCGACGGTTTAAATTGTGTCCATCAATGTGTTCATTTAATTTTATCCTGTTTTTAGGATTCCGTACCTGAAGGGAGCTCGACGCAACCCTATTAGTAAGCCTCCGCTGTTGTCTGTCTGTCCGTCTCTCTGACACCAGGCTGTATCTCATGAACCGTGATAGCTGGACAGACAATTGAAATTTTCACAGATGATGTATTTCTGTTGCTGTTATAACAAGAAATAAAAAACTGATTATAATATTATAATAAATATTGAAGGGGGCTCCCATACAACATACATGATTTGTTTGCCGTTTTTATAGATAATGGTACGGAAACCTTCATGCACGAGTCTGACTCGCACTTGGCTGGTTTATTAGTATTTGTTGTTATAGCGGCATCATAAATACATCATCTGTGAAAATTTCAACTGTCTAACTATCAAGGTTCATGAGATACAGCCTGGTGACAGACGGACAGATGGACGGACGGAGGATAGGTATTTTACCCTTTGGGTACGGAACCCAAAGAACCCGTATCCCAAATAATGCACTAAAATAGCTGCTATACCTTGCGCGCGATAACATGGCAATAGCGGTCATTGACCCTCTTAGAAAATGTATGCGATTTGACTTTTGCTGCCACCGACGACGCCGCGGCAGCAGTGGCGGCAAACGTCAAATCGCATACATTTTCTTAGCGGGTCGATGACCGCTATTGCCATGTTATCGCGCGCAAGGTATAGATCAAAGAAGAAAATAGCCGATTTCTATTTTTATTTTATGGCTTAAACTAGTCAAATCCGTGTCGCAATAAAAGTCTATGTTGTTTAATACAGACTCATACATAACTAAACAAATCGACACTGATAATAAAATACCTACTTTATCGTAACTTATGTACATAAGATATCAATAAAAATACATTAAAGATAGATAACTGTAGATTATACTACTAACCTTACACAAGCCAATTCACAAAGAAAATTTCTACTTGTGAGTTGGTTAAAAAAGATAAAATATTTTGGGTGTCGTGGTTTTTGTTGTTGTCGTGATTACGTATCTGGTGCTGACCAATGATATAAATAATATACTGACGGATGTTCTAATAACGGTAATGGAAAAACGTCGGGGAAAGCTTTAATTTCCATAGCTGCAATCATAGGCTGCAATGCTGGACAAGAACACAGGAGGAAAATAAAGTAAATGATACCGCTCCACGTGGGCATGGGCAACCCCGTATGGGAAAAGGCTGTTGTCTAGACTAGCCAGCCACTAAGTATGAAATAGGCTAGTTGATACTGAGACCTTACAAGAACTCGTGTCAAATATCTGTAATGAATACCTTTGGTGGTATAATACAGTCCTCGGATTACATACACTTACCAGTTGTATCTATATTTAACTACTAATTGTTATTTGAGTAGAATATTATTGTAATCTATTCTGTGACGTATTTCTGTTATGATATGACGAACATACAAATATTTCGGTGCTAATCACTATCAACTCCTGTGTGGTTCTGGCAGACTATATATCCAATTGACTGCGCCTGCGGGGGAATGGGCTCGCCAAACGTTTGTTGTATTCAATAAACGTTCGCATACGCAAGCTATGTACGATAACGGGCCGCCAGACAGTTTCGCAGCGGCTAACCAATCACAGCTCTCTTACCTCGTCCCCCGCCGCCCGTAAATTGGTGAGTTGTGTTTCAAAGGAAAATGTATCTATGCGCTCTCCACTTAAGTGCTCCCTGGGTTCTGGGAATAGAACG
The DNA here is from genome assembly GCA_963457715.1 of Argyresthia albistria. Taxonomy (NCBI): domain Eukaryota; kingdom Metazoa; phylum Arthropoda; class Insecta; order Lepidoptera; family Argyresthiidae; genus Argyresthia; species Argyresthia albistria. Next base: position 8,503,776 of record OY735262.1, read on the forward strand.
TATTTACCTTTAGAGAGTGAGAGACCCTTGTTCAGCGAAACTCATAGAGCTAACAAAACTTATTGATCATTATGTAAGTAGCAGTTTCTGAATATACTTATCCTTGCCATACACGTAAATAGATAGATAAGTTTATCCGGATAAACTCCGAAGTTGATTGAAATTTCGGGCTTTACCCAAGAGGCTTGGGTAATGCTAGGTTTACCCGGGTAAACCTAGGTTTACCCGGCCTCCGAGCTTTACCCGTAAAATATATAATATTTATTAGTTGCCACTACATGGAACAACAAATACTGTAAGTGAAGAACACGAAATAGTATGGGTGTTTAGAATAAAATAGTATTAAGTTTTCAATACTATAGCGCCTGACTCTTTTCGATAGCAAATAAAAATTTAAAAGATTTATTGATAATCACAGGTCATATTTACAGTCTTGAGACCAAATCGACCATCTTGAGATGAAAATATTCCCGTAATCTCATTTACAATTAACCAACTCTTCTCAATTTTTGTCTTTAGGGTGTTTATATCCCAGTTATATTTTAAGGGGCTGTAACGGACATTATTCTGAGCAACTTTCACTAAGAAACCGATTTGATCAGAGCAACTTTATTTTTGACTTTTCCAGTACATTTTGGCTTGAGCGGATCAGCTGGTTTTTATGGAGAAGTGATAAATAAAATAAACTGTAAGAAGTTCTCTTAATTACAGTGTAAGTGTATCTATATTTAGAAAAGTAATATCTTGTTTTCTTGGCATACAATAGTTTGTCCAGTGAAGTGACATAAATTATCTGATATTAAAGTTGTTATGGTCGGGTATCAATATCAATACATTCCAAGTAGAGTAACTAGGTAGAAACGTAGGTATTTGAACCCACTCGCATAAACTGTTGGATTGTTTTTGTTATCTTTACAATAATCGGTCTCGGTCATTGATGGACGAATGTTTTTTTTTTATAGGCATCACGTCATTCAAATTTTATTTTGTATTTTATCTACCTACTCCATGTCATAAAGTTCGAATTACAAACATGAAATGGAATTCATAATGACGTACTTTATAAACGCAATAAAGTAATCAAATAAAAAAAAAAACACTACTTCTCGAACAAAACTAATGTAAACTTTTTTCCATAACGATACGTTTTTTGGGAAAAGCAAGGGTCTTGAAACAGCCAAGGTGCTTGATAGTCTGTATCGCTAAAAAGTTTTTTTTTTAACTAAAGTTGACAACCAAACAGCCACTCAGCTCAGTGTTTGATTAGTACTTGGAGGCAAGAAGATTTAAACAAAGAGGTTCATTGATCTGAGGTTTGATAGTGTGGCCCATGCTCCACGCATGCGCTGTGATATGCTGGGTTCTGGCGGCAAAAAAACGTAAACGTGACGTGACAACGTTTTGTTGTCTCTCAGCACTGATTTATGTGGAAATGTTGTTGTATTTTAAGCAAGTTTTATCTTTTATTTTTGCAGGAGAGACACTTAAGTATGAGACTAGATTAAGTAGTTTATGAAACTGCACATAAGCGCTTATTACATTACATTGTCGGCAGGGCACGATTTGTAAGACGTCTCACTCTGATAGAACGACTAGAAAGAGACAGTGAGTCAGACAGGCAGGGCCCTGCCGACAGCGTAGTCTAATAGGCCCAATAACTAGGTATTAAAACTCTCGTGGGATACTATTAAAAACCTCGCCTACTACGGCTCGGGTTTTAAACACCCACTCGTGTTTTAATACCCCTCATTATGCAACAGTTTCATAAACTACTATTTTATGTGTGAAACCATAATGTGTTTAAGTACCTATCCATGACCGAGCGATATTAACACAACGGAAACGATCGTGCGGGTGGAGCAACATCTGGGGCCCGATGCTGCTCTGAGAAACGCACTTATATTGGATCGCTATCGCATCTAAAACACCCAAAATGGCGTCGTATACGCTTTGCTTGCAATCTATTTACGATCTATTTGCGATTCTTTAGGAGCATACCAAATGACGCCATTTTGGGTGTTTTAGATGCGATAGCGATCCAATATAAGTGCGTTTCTCAGAGCAGCATCGGGCCCCTGGCCGAGATGGGTATTGGATGGGTGTCCGTTTCTATGTGGCATTTTATTCGGGCGCTTCTGTGTTTCGGTTCCCGGCTACTAGGTATCGCTACTCGGTGGTAGTAGTCCTAAACCTGTGTCAGAGCTAGGGTTGCCAGATGGCCGGGAAATCCGGGAAAGCCCCGGAATTTTGCGTCTGGTCCCGTGTCCAGTAATTACACTTTAATGTCCCGGAATTCCCGAAAACGAGTCCAATTCAAGCGAGCAAGCGTGGCCGCCCCGCGTACACGATGTATTGATAAGCGAGTGAGAGCGATATTCACATAGGTAATGACCTAAATACATGTATAGCATAAGATTTTAATTGACCGAGCGAGCGAAGCGAGCGAAGCGTCACCGTTTCAGGTTTGGGCAAAAATGCTTTCGTATGTCCGGTTGTTCTCCTCTACAGGTCGCATTTATGAACCGATTCTCGTGAAATTTTGTGAGCAGGTTGGAAAAATAAATAGAATTTTTTACTCGAGCCAGTTTTTTGATTTTTTTCAAAATGGCGGAGAAAAAAAATCGCTACAACCCAAACGGCTCGATGGATATTAACAAATGAGGTGTCGTTGGATTCGTAAAGACCATGAGAGTGAAACAGATGAGCGAGCGAAGCGTCTCCGTTTCAGGTTTGGGCAAAAATGCTTTCGTATGTCCGGTTGTTCTCCTCTAGAGGTCGCATTTATGAACCGATTCTCGTGAAATTTTGTGAGCAGGTTGGAAAAATAAATAGAATTTTTTACTCGAGCCAGTTTTTTGATTTTTTTCAAAATGGCGGAGATATGGGGTTTTAAAATGTAAAAAAAATTGGTTGCCTGTAAAGTCGGTATACGGGCGAAAGTTTTACGTGACAACGACTTTGAGTGGTAAAATAATTTTAATGTGTATTTGAATTGCGACCCTTATTGGCACCTTACAATAAAACCACGGAATAAACCTTTGGTAGTCTATTTATTGTCGGACCAGGGTTGGTATAAAGGCACCGAAAACATAAATTCAAATTGCTTAAGTACTAAAACGAAAACATCTCACTACCGCGAGTTAGAAATTACAGACAGTTCCATCTAGGTTATTCCTACGAAACTAAACAAATCGTACAATACACACAGCGACATCTTGGTTATTTCATACGAACTCAAACAATGTGAATATTCATTCGTATAGTAGGAAGAAGGATGATTGTCTGTCTCTCTCGCTCTTAGGCGGGCTAACCATGCCCGAGTGGAAGGGACGCGTGCCTCTCACTCGCTCTCATTGTGAGCGCATAACGTGAGCGGAGCGTAACGCAGTTTCTTGAAGTGTCACCCGGCAAACCAATTTATAAGACGTTGTCACGTCAAAAAATCGCTACAACCCAAACGGCTCGATGGATATTAACAAATGAGGTGTCGTTGGATTCGTAAAGACCATGAGAGTGAAACAGATTATATAATTTTAGTAAAAAGTCAATAGGTTGTATTAAAGATCGCGAAATGTAGTTTACAAAGTTATTGGTGCGGCTACTTTCATACTGCATGTACGTAACCAGGTACATTCATAAGTTTGTATGTGTTATTGAAAGAAAATTATTTGGGTTATTTTTTTTATGTGTGTTAGCAGTTCAGCTTTCCCACCGACATACTCGCTAGTATAATATATGTGTAAACGGTGATTTGCATTTATTTTTCTTTAAAAATACCACTACGTTTATAATAAATGAATTTTAATATAATGAAACTTAAAATCTAACCAACTTCTTTGGTAACCCTAAAATGTCCAGGAATTGATAAGGCTATATCTGGCAACCCTAGTCAGAGCCCTAATACGGCAGGTTGATATTTTTTACAGTCGGGGATGGCCACTAGCCCGACACTCCTCCATTAACCCATAAGTATTAATATTTTTGTAGAATGTGTATTTGTCTTCTGTTTGTTTTTGTAATGTAACTTGTCCTGTTTGTAATCCCTGAACTGAACAAATAAATAAATATAAAAAACCCGCACTGAGCCAGCGTGGTGGAGTATGGCTCAATCTTACTCGTAGACGAGTATTCTATACGAGATCTATTTTTAACCAACTTCAAAAAAGGAGAGGTTCTCTATAAGTTTATTTCGTAATTCGTAATTTCGTAATTTCTTTATTGTACTCACATGAAAGTAAAAATAGCTTAAGATAGAAAAATATGTAAAAAGATAGGATACGATTTGTATCATATCATAGCGTCACGCCTTTTCCAAAGGTTTCCTCACGATATTCTCTATCGTAAGTAATATAGGTAAGTACTATGTACCACTGCGTTATTAGTAATTCATAATTTCTTTACTGCACACAATTAATTGCAATGACAAAAAGTAAATAAAAACAGTGTACAAAGGCGAGCTTATCTCTAAAAAGAGATCTCTTCCAGCAAACCAAGTTCCGATGAGAGAGTTTGATATATCAGCAAGGGTAGACCTTTGTAGTATATCTTTGTAGTAGACCTTAGTAATATATCATAAGTATAATGTATCATACTAATGTCGCAGTGGTACATGGTCAGTACCGGATTATCAGCATCCCCTACGTGAAAAGTAATCGTAAAACCACAAGACCACACAGCCTAAACAATTATAATTTCGTTGAATATCAAGTACCTAAATTAGGTCCACACGTAAAGGTACATATTTACAAGTACTGTATGTTACTCATCATCCGATAGACCCCAATTAAGGGACCCGTCTGGACTCACAGCTCTCGCATAATCACTCAAAGTAAGTACTTAATTAAGATCCCATTCAAATTCTATTAGCGATACGATACGACAGCGTTTATTTGAGCTCGCATGTGATAAGCGAATTGATGAAGTCACTTTAATGTCCCTTAGTCAAGTTAGACGAAGTGATAAGAGGAGAAGATGTCTGTACTTAAGTACTGGGGCCATTTCATAATGCAACTAGGCACAATATCACAAATCTATGTTGCAACATTTGTGAAATTCACATACCAACTGACCAACGTTGTTAGCTGTAGCTCGTTCGTACGACTTTCGACTTGTACAGTTGTAACTCGTTGTAAAGAAATGATCCGCTAATGACGTGAAACATAAATATGTATTATTCAACGACCTATGAGTGAAGAAATTACATTTGTTTGTTTATAATTTTAATACATAAGACAGATAAAGGTAATGTAAGGTGTCGAGAAGAAAGTCTAGCAAATTAACTAGAGGGTGACATTTAATTAGCTGATGATATTTTGGGGAATGATAGTACCCATCATTATGAACAACTTTCCCCAAGAAACATATAGTCGCAAATGAAAAAAAATATTCTTCCCTTAGTACATTGTCCCGATCAGCTGATTTCAAGTTACTATGGGAGACCCAAATGTTTTTTTCGGATGCGACCATTATGTTCCATGTGGAAAGTTGTTCATAATTATGGGTACTATCATTCCCCAAAATATGGTTAGCTAATTAAATGTCACCCTGTATATTCTCTGCTGATATCAATTAAAAGTTCTTCTTTGTATATATGTCACCGTAACCGCTAGATTGTAATTGTGTAATTGTGTTGATTGTGAACAAGATCGACAAGGTTTAGCAACATGTCAACCTGACACGAAGGATAAACGGAGATTCGCTTCGCTCACCCCCTTTGTTCTTCACCTACCCTGACCCACCACTTTGCCCAGTGATTCGTCATGTCAGTTTATCTACTAACGTGTTATAATATAATGTATGAAGTTCGGTACAGGTTCACAATAAATCGACAGATTACAATCTAAGGGCGGCTTGCAGAGTTGCCTAAATCTAGATTTAGCGTCTTAAACCGATTTAACTTGGACATATTGCATACATCTGACAGACGCTAAATCGATTTAAGTAGCTTAAGGGCGGCTTGCAAAACAGCTTAAATCTAGATTTAGCGACATAAATTGATTTAGTATCTGTCAAATGTATGAAATATGTCAAAGTTAAATCTGTTTAAGACGCTATCTAGATTTAGGCAACTGTGCAAGCCGCCCTAAATCTAGATTTAGCTGTTTCTGCAAGCCACCCTAAGGGATTTAAAACCGTTAGATTGTAATCTGTCGATTGTAATCTCGCGGTTTTTACAATATTTGCCCAGTGTTTCGTCATGTCAGTTTATCTACTAACGCGTTGTAATGTACCATGAAGTTCGGTACAGGTTCACAATAAATCGACAGATTACAATCTAACGGTTGTAATCTCGCAGTTTTTACAATATATATTTAGGTGACATATATTTAAAGAAAAATAATATTCTTGATTATCTCGCTTTTCTTTTTGATCTTTACCTTCTTGCCTAAGGTGATAGTCAACGTCATGTTTTCCAGGTGTAAGTCATGTCACTAATCAGCGAGGCCATGTCGGTGGACCTGGAGCGGGAGTACACACCCAGCTGTTGGTCGGCCAGGTACCAGACTCCTCAGGAGACGCTGCAGCATCACACCCAATTCGTAACTGCAGGTAAAGAGGCTGTGTGTTGTGATGTGACATTTTTTCACTTATCCTGTAGGTAATATAATACAGTCTAAATAATTTAAAGTCATATTGTATTCCTTAGTTAACGTATATAAAAATAAACGGTCAAGTGCGAGTAGGACACGTGCAGCAAGGGTTCCGATCACACAGAGAGCGTAACATGTATGCAACTAGGTCTCCACATAAAAAACTAAAGAATGATGTCATCCATGTAATATTTTTGTAGAAAGACAGTTTGCAGTTTTCAGGGAAAAGGGAAAAAAAGGAACACTTATAGGATCACTTTGTTGTCCGTCCGTCTGTCCGTCGGCACAAATTAATAAAGAGTTCCGTCTGTCCGTCCGTCTGTGTGTCAAGACCTTTTATATATAGAACGCGTGGACGTATCAAGCTGAAATTTATATTATTTATTATTTGTTTAGGTTGGTGGTCGCATGTAGGCTTTGAAAAAATCAACCTTCTTGGTCAATGCAATCAAACGGCCGTTGATGCTATAAAAATTATGGATTTTCATATAGTAATGTGAATGAACCCAAAACCTATAGGGTACTTCCCGTAGTCCTACAATCATGAAACTTGGCACAAAGCAAGGTCTTATAGCACAAGTAAAAGGGAAAAATCTGAAAACTGAAAACTGTCTTTCTACAAAAATGTTACATGGATGACATCATACTTTAGTTTTTTATGTGGAGACCTAGTTACATACGCATACATGTTACGCTCACTGTGTGATCGGAACCCTTGCTGCACGAGGCCTACTCGCACTTCCTATCCTATGTAAAAATGTGACCGGCGAAGTTAGGCCACCCTGTGAGAATATATACTTCTACCTGCATGCGAAATAAACCAGTCTAACACGTAACCTAGAATAAGAATAGAATAGAATAAGAATATATTTATTTAGAAGGCAAGACTTAAAGCTAGGTTTATTATAAGTTATCGTTTGTGCAAATACAATTTATACAGGAGTTAGACTGCGGCCCCACACTAGGCTGAGCCTGTATCGTGGGTGCCATGGTATGCTTAGCAGAGTGGGAAATGTTGTGCGTAATTTACAACCAAAAAAATAAAAGTTAAGATAGGTACTTAGAAACATTTAAAAAATTCAAAATATACACATTTAAAATATTATACACTTTTAAAATATACACCTTGTTTCATTGACACGGCGCAGCCGGTAGGATTCGAACCTAGGCTCCCAAAGGCCCTTATTGTCGATTGGCCCGACCGACGACTCAATTGTTAACGTGGCAACTATAACCTTTACTTTGCTCACTCATAGTCTAACAAACGGGTATGGCGTCTGCTAAGTTAGGCAAGACGCGGAGGCCCATACCTTGTTGATTTTACTATGACTTTACCTTCTCCTTTTAATATTTATCTACTCAAACTTCAGGAAATACGTAGGCAGTTACATTTACGAGCGGATAAACTTGAGCCTTAGTAAATAGTAGCGCTAACCTAACGAGAAAGTTGTTCAGAATCATCGGAAAAGTTTATTTGCTTTACTAGCTAACAATACCTTCTTTGTCTAAAAGTCGGTTGAAAGAACACTATCTTTCTCTAACACATTAAATTTAAGTACTTTTATCTCTTTATTAAAAAGAGTAAGTCCTGACTGATCAAAAAACCGGCGAAACGGCTACAGCTAGAAAGATTCTATTGATGGGAATATCTTCTTATTATTACAAAACCGCTCGCTAAGAACGGATTTTACTTAATTCGGACCCTAAGTGGGTCAAAAAGACCTCTAAAGTTTATATGGAGAGTCACGGGGGAGTCATTTGATTATATGCTCTATTACTAGGCATGGGAGTCGAATTTTACTTTTGTTGTCATATAAATCCGAGAGCTCAGAAATATGGACGGGGATGTGTTCTGAATTTGAACCGATTTTTTCGAATGTTTCTTTTACCGAGACTTGACCACTTGGAACATCATAATATGAGAACGTCACATGGCTAGAAGAAAGAACATTCGATTCGAAATTTAAAATAACGCGGAAAGCTAGGGGGAATTCTCGCGCTATCGTGATATTCGTAATCATCTCCATGGTTGAAATATCCATTTGAGATTCCGAATTTGTCTATCGAAAACAAAAAAAGCTATTCTCACGACCAAAACGGAGACATCTCGACCCGATCGAAATAAATATAAATAGAGATTGTTTTCGACGGAGTTATACGGTATTGAAACCGATATCTCAACAATGGAGATGATCATGGTGACTTTGATCACCATACAGGGTGTGTGTAGTGAGGTGATATTTTAAAGGGGCTAGGTTATTTTGGGAAATGCGATTTGATATTTGAGAAAATCTTTATTTTTACTACATAGCTGCGGTGATGGGCTGTCAGACAAACTGGAGTATAGAATCGCTGGCTAAAAGTGGGCAAAGTTGTGCCTCTGCCACACCGTATGGGAAAAGGCGTGACGCCATTTATGTCATGTGTTTATTTTTACTTTTGCTTTGTGTTGCATTATGAGGAGCTCCGATTAATATGGTAATTTCAAAAATACTATACCTACATATGGCAACACAAGCATGTGATTCAATACTCCATTTTGTGTGACAGGGGGCTAGCCCATCGCTGCAGCTATGGAGTACCTAATGAAGTTTCCTCACGATGTTTTCCATCACAGTTAGAGTGTCCGTAGAACGTACTTAAGATAAATGATTTATCTCATTGGTTTTGGCGACAAAAAGTGTAATTACGCATACGAAGTTGCGGGCTTAATGCTAGTTTAGGTATATTTGTTTAAGATATTTATATCTATAAGTCTGGTATTTATGTACGTATTGTATAGTTTATTGTTTTAACTTATTTAATGTTGTGCACTTGGGTCTACCTGTTGTTCAATTATTCCTTGTCCATCCTAGGTTTGCTGGAAGAAATCTCTTAATAGAGATAAGCTCGCCTTTGTCATGTGTTGTCCACTTTCCATTGTAAAATTTATTATTTTGTGCAATAAAGTATATGACTTTGTGCTTTACTTTCAGAGAGCGAAATGGCTACCAACAGTGTCCCGCACAAGTTGGAGATCGAGTATGGGTCCACAGCGGGGCAGAAGCTGGACATTCTGGGGACAGACTTACCCGACGGTAGGGAACTTCACTGTACTGTACAGGCAGCTTCAGATATAAAGCTGTTCAAATAGGAACAACACTTCATGGTTAACAACACGGCTACCAATACATATCAACACAGCGGAAGTTTCAAAATGATGTCAATATCCTCTATTGATAATATAGATGTTCACATAATTTAGAATTATCGCTAGCGACCTAACGCACCTAACCTAACCTATTCTATGTGCTGTTGATGTCCTAAATAAAATAAAATAAAAATAACCACATTATGATGTAGTAGGGACATGGTCACATGGCACATACATAACGATTGAAAATGTCTCCACTTGAGAACAACAACTGCTTTTTGGCTTTTCTGAAAGTATGGAGTCTGTATTTTGGTCCCAAAATAGTAAGAAGGTTGATTTGGGCCGCCTCCTTACATTCATTTCGGTGGACGACCATTCCAGACGCGCCAATCCTCATGTTCGTGCACGGCGGCTTCTGGCAGGAGTTATCCCGCGAGGCGTCGCGCTACCCTGCGCGTGCGCTGCACCGCGCGCGCGTCAAGACCGCGGTGGTGGGCTACGACCTGTGCCCGGCCGTCACCCTGCCAGAGATCATGGACCAGCTGCTAGCGGCGGCCAAATACGTGTTTGAGTACGCTGACAAGATGAACTCCAGGTAAACAAATTAACACGCCTTTAGACGATCTCTGTGGCGCAGCGGTTGCGCATCTGCCTACAATGCGAGAGGTCCCGGGTTCAAATCTGGGAATAAAAAAAACCCAGGTCTTGGATGTTTAGGTACATGTTTGTGATGTCGTTGTTTCTGGTTTTCACGACACAGGGTATCCTAGTGTGGGGCCAGAAGCAATGTATGTGCATTGTGCCTGTATGTATATCTTTATGTTTGCTTTCCCACACGAGGTGACAGGCACAGTTGTGATTATTTTTTTAGCAGCTATGGAGTAATGTAGTTATAATTCAAAGTAAACCCAGAGGCGTCAACAGACGACAAGTTGAAATGGTCGCCATGACCGACCGAAATCGACCGGATCACAATAACCAATCAATCAATCATAAATTAACATTCATTCATAAACGTCCAATAAACCTATTATAGCTAAAATGCCGTTAAAATTCGTTTGTCTTCCTCTTTCACATTGACATTTGTGTTTGTGAGAAAGGGACAAAACACATTTTAGTTATCAAAGGCTTGATAAGTTTTATGAATAAGAGGGTAAGTTTGAATACCCTACGTTGGCTCAATGCGGTTTGATAGAGGGAGTCGGATATGCTAAAATATTTGCATAGGGCAGATTTACCTGATTTTACCTATAAACATTGTGGATCACCCGACCGACACTTAAACCAGCGGACTGTTTATACCTATGGCTAATCATAATCCTTTTTATTCTTTTCAGGGGTGTCTACTTCGCCGGACACAGCGCAGGTGCTCACCTAGTCGCGAAGATCTTGTCCAATGCCGACTTCCTGGAGAGCGTACCAGGCGCACACAGATTGCAGGGTGCCTTCCTGATATCTGGGATCTACGACCTACGCGAGCTGGTTCACACTTCAGTCAACAACCGTGTGAATCTACCTGCTGAGTGGGCGCTGCACCTATCCCCTCAGTTTGACTACTACAACCATCTGCACAGAAAAGTTAGGCTTTATATTATAGCAGCAGAAAACGACAGCCCTACCTTCAAGCGTCAATCTAGGGAATTTTACGAAATGCTGCAGAATACGCGGCTTATGCAGAATATGTACTTCGAAATCAAGGACGCCATGGATCACTTCAATATCGTGGAGTGTTTTGCGATTGACGATAATAATAATTACCTGAGGAATTTGTTGCTGCATGACATTCGTAAGCACCTTTCGACGTAGGCTCGAATTCACGCTACCAAGGTGATGTGATGGATGACTGATGATGATGAGTTATGTTCTATATGAAAGACTTGGGTGAAAAAATGAAGTTTGTAGTTACAGTAGTCCAACGATCATTTGGCGTGTGAGTGACGTTTACAGGCGTCACTTCTACGCAACCCAATGCAATGAACCCGTCAAAAAGCGTCAACGTCAACGTCACTCACACACCAAAATATCGTTGGACGAGTATACTTACTAAGAGAGTATAAACGGTGTTGCTATTCTAGTAGATCGCTAGCGTTAGGTTATTATAAGCGTTGGTTAAGTACTCGATTTTATTATTGTTTTGTTTGAGTTTAACATGGAGCAGTATATGTATAGTTTGTGGACACGTCAAGGACGGAATGGAACTTTTACAGAATTGGCATAATTTATACTATAGGTACCTATCATAATTCAAAAAAGCGTTTCCTAACATTGTTTTCTTGGCAAATAATAACGAGAAAACAAGACTATAATGTTGTTTAATAAAGCAACAAAGTACAAATTACGAAAAAAGACGCATTGATACGGATAGTTAAATCGATGGAGACATTTTCTTGATCTAGTTAGTGAATTCTAGTCTCAAAACTTAGGATTATGCTGTTGCGAAGTTTTATATGCGGCCATTTCCGTAGTTAGTTCCTGTCTTCAGCGATAAAAATTTAATGCCCGCTCGGCCTTGTTTTGCATTTTACGAGTAAACCTAGGCTTAATGGCTTCAACAAGATTGCTCCATATCTCGGTGAGGTCGCTGGTGTCGTTGCAAACACCTGACACGCCAGTAAAATCAGGTTATGGGATGATTCATGTGTGTCTGCGGTACTACGTACGTGGCTATATCATTGTTCACGTAAGAAAGAACATATCCGTACCAACACACGTATAGGTACACTATCATACCCGACAGAGTTAGGCCGGATCATCCGGATGGAATAATGATGGTAACGAAAACGCATGCACGTTAGCCATTAATGAGGTCATCACACCGCTTTGCACCTTGTATTAGATAAGATTCACAGTAATGTAAACGTACAATGATGAACTGCACTGGTATGAACTGCACTGTATAAACTGAACTTTTGAGGACCGGTGCCGAGTTGAGCGAGTTGTAAGTACGTTTTACAATATTCAAGCATAAATTATAATAAATTTTATAAATATTCTTATACCCTTACTAATAAAAGGATTAGAGATGAAACATAGATTTATAAGACATTTAAATATAACATAATAATATAAATAAACACTTTACTTTTATGTTGGACAATTTCATTTCAATCCTTAATATGTAAAGCAGGCTGTGTTATTACATAATTATACGTACCTAGCCTTTAGATTCTGAATAAAATGTGACGAGTTCCGATGCCGAAGACAATTTCAAAATAGCGACACGTGCTTTGCTGAAATGAGTTTAACGTAATGTCGCAGCTCATTTTCCTTTCGGAAACCGGGCGATAGCTAAAGCAGAGAATAACTAATAAAAGAAAAATAATGATATACAAATCCAGTAAGCAAATAACCTCAGTGAACACATACAATGAACTATAGTGAACAATATACCTTCTGAACATTTTTCATCCGCCGGGAAAAAATTCGCTTCTTACCTGGCACGTTAATCAAATCATAGATGCTTATCCTGATGCATCAATCATTAAACAGAGATACACAAGTAAGGTCTGTGTGTCCTCTACGAGTTTAAGATGTATTACGAGTATAGTCTATATGAATTTAAAAATAAACACATAGTTTAACACAGCCAAGACCTAATTCATAAAAAAGGGTTTCCTTAGCCTTAATACACGTATGTTGAATATAGGTACTTACTTCTTGATTTGTCAACAGGAGGATGTGTGTGTTAGAGAAATTATGAATTATAAAAACCTGATTTCATCGACAGACATTATACTCACATGGTAAATGTAGGTATTCTTAAATAGAAATAGCAGCCATTCTTAAAACTATTAACAATGTTGGTTAAAATGTTTTCGTTGTTTGTGTTTTATATATAACTAGCACTAAGCCCGCAACTTCGTATGCGTAGTTACACTTTTTGGTCGCATTTTAATACGGTTGCGATTAATTTGCAAAGTGTACACACTCAGAGAACATAAAATGTCGAGAAACGTCCGAATCAATTTATCATTATCACATAGAATCGAGTCAACCATATACCGTCTCTCGCCTATGCCTAACCTAACACACGGTCTTTTCCGATGTGCAAGTAGGTACCGCTAGGTCACTGACACCTTTTCTTCGAAATTCCTACTAATATCCTTCCAAAAAAGCCGTGTTGGTCTTTGAATCCATTCCCATCCCCACTAAAATCGTTATCGAAAATTACGTTGCGTACACACGGACGGACGGACAGCGTTTGGCCTTCGGGCCTTCGGGTAATCCATCCCCAGTAAAATAACCCTAAACATTATTGTGATAATTGAAAGAAAAAGTAAAACTTAAAAAAAACTGACTTCCACAAACCCTATTTGATTAGAAACCAATGTCAAGTGCTTTTTGAGTATAATACAAACTGTAACCCCCTATTCCGCCCCTCCCCCCCTTGGGGAATCAATTTCGTGATATCCCATCTTAGTACTACCCTACGACCCTACGCTACTTAAGGAACCCCTGTACAAAGTTTCATGGCTCTAGGTCCACCGGTTTAGGCTATGCGTTGCCCGTCAGCCACGCATAGTAGATTGTATCTGTACCTAGTACTGAGCAGTTCTGGTGGCCATGTGTGGTCTTCATCATCAGTTCCGCATCACAATATTATGCTTGCCATGCATGTATTGCATTTGCACCAGTTATTCTGAAAAACACAAAAATCAGTATAGGTCTGCCTATAATATTTGAAGACATAGACATAGACATAGACATCATTTATTGATAATATTAATTACACGTCATGGATCATTAATAATAATAATTGAAAAAATAATTAAAATAATAATAACATTAAACTAATTTACACACAGTAAATTTGATAAGTTAAAAATGACAGAAATAAAAAATAGGTAATCAAATCGAAGAGTTCCCTGGATTTCTCCAGGGTGCCATCATCAGATCCTGACCTGGTGTCAATGGGACCAATGGGAAGGTAATTCCTTTCAAACAAAAAAAATAATTTCCAAATCGGTCCATCCGTCTAGGCGTAATCGGTGTACATACATAAAAAAAATATCCCGACGAATTGTAAACCTCCTCCTTTTGTGAAGTCGGTTAAAAATCAACCTCCTTAACATAGGTATTTTCAATACAAAGAGGCTGATATTCATTCCTCCTCCAAAGAGTTTCACACATGATCCAAAAAAAATAGACAAAAAAGAGGCCTTTTTTGACTTTTCAATCTTTTCATTACAAGCCATACAGGATGTAATATTATTAAGTTATTTATTCCTTCACTTCATCAAAAATGTCTGCCTGTAGGCCCAGAATTTTAGACGTCTCCGTCGAAAACGATCTCTATTTATATTTACTTCGATCGAAAACGGGATCGATAGAATATTTAATGTAGACTTCTGGAACTCATTGGATGAACAGTTGAAAATATCCATTTCGCCAGCTACAAACAAAAAAAGTTTCAATCTCAGTCTTCTGTTGGATTTTGAAGGAAACCGTCCTGGAAAAAATCTAATTGTAAGGTTTTCGAATAAAAAGTGGAAAACTGAAAAATGTCCTACATTAATGGCGAGGGGGAGTGTAGTGTCAGGGGGAGGGGGGGAGATTTGTGAGTTTTGAGCACCACACCCAAAGGTATCATACCACATAAGTTTCAAAACGTTTTTAATTTGTTTGTTTTTCCGATACATTGATTACATAGAATTACTGTACCATTATGGCCATAAACAATCGCGTTACAACTTTGAAGAGCTAATCTAACCGCCAGGAAACATTGTCATCAATATTTTCGCAAGTAGCTACGTACATACATACTAATATCAGCAAAAATATAATGAATACCAAAGGTTAACAACCAGTCAGCCGAAATGTTGTAAGTCGTTTTTTCTTAGCACCCCGGAACCTATGACCCCATTTTAATTCCAACACGATTTAAGTCTCATTGTATTCTATCAATAAAGGTGTTTTATTTCGTTCATTCTTCCTTCCTTCCTTCCTTCATTTAATCCGCCCTTTTGCCTTCTTTCTTACAAAAGATTGCTAAAACTTAATCTATTTTCTTTGTTACTAAGTATTTTGAAATGGGGAATCTTTAACAGCACATTTTTTTTTATTTAGCCTATTGAGGTGTCCAACTGCTGGGCAAAGGCCTCACCAATAAATAAAGTTAAGCAAACGAAATATCTTTCACTGATTAACCTAGCGTATAGCAAATAACTGACTACATTACAAAATCATTTCGTAATTTCATAATTTCTTTATTGTACTCACATGACAGTAAAAATAGCTTAACATAGAAAAAATATGTACAAAGGCGAGCTTATCTCTAATAAGAGATTTCTTCCAGCAAACCATGTTGGGTAGGAGACGGAGATGATAGGTAAGGGGAAGAATTGCGCGTACAATAAGACTATAATACATGTTATTATTACACATACATTTAAGAACCTATGGCTAAGGAATAGACTACATACACAGTTACATAAATACAGCTTAACAATCAATATTGAATAAATAAATAATAATAATAATATTCATTTGAATAACAAATCAAACATGACAAACAAAATCATAAATCCTATCAAAACCAGTTAATCTTTTTTAAACAGTTGGAAACAATATTTTTTGCGGCACTCGTCGTACACTTGCCATTTTTCAAGAAATAGACCCAAAGTATTTTTTTATTATAAAACAAGCTACGATCTATCAAGGACACTTTCATTTGTTTGTTTTGTCCTATAGTAGAAATATTTAATAATTAATATAATATCAAAGTCCGAAATAGCGGTATTTTCTAATAAATATGGGCCGTCCGTTTCCCAATTTCCTTCGTAATTGTTATTTTATAAAAAAAACTATAAGTTTTTGGGCTAAGTCAGTACTGTTCTATATAAGTATATTAGTTGCAGATTACGAGAAAAAAACTTGTGTCTTTAAGATAAGTGTTGGTAAGTTTTTGTCCAGCACCATGTATTAATTTTGGACCGCGCGGTACTATGGTATACAAACCCAGATTGGAATGTCCTAGCTTCTCCCTCATAAGTGGTTAAACAGATTGCAAAATTTACTTTATTCTGTGGGCAAATTTTGTGTGCAGTTAGTAATTTTGTTGCAATTTTCGAATTTATTGATGTAAAATTCGAGGATTAAATTAAATGTTTAGCGTTTAAAAACTTTTGAAATCCATTTTGTTTATAACAATAGTTCTTCCGGACCGGAGTCTGTTATGATAAATTATTACCTTTAGGAATCCTAAACCTTACACTAAGGCCTAAAAACGTTTGGGTCCACGCGTTATGTTAATGACTTTAATGGCCAGAGAAGAATGCATTTAGTACGTTTCTTGTCGTCATATTAGATGTGAGGGACAAAGGGTCACGTAATCACGTGACTAGATCCTTTTGACAAGAGATTCGCAATTTGTCAGCGCATTACAAACATACTTCTTCAAGGTTTTTGCTTTAATTAAATTCGAAAGACGTCTGAGCAAATACTGTCTATGTAGTCTTCTGTGATGTTGGCCAATAAACAGGTACTTAAATAAAATATATTTCTGCTATTTATATAAAGAAAACCCATCAGTCTATGGATAGTATTTAAACTATGCGAGCGACTGTAAATTAAAGTTTTAAGTGGCACAAATAATTAATTTAAGTTACTGTATTAATATGTGAGTGACTGACTGCGAGGTGACGAGAAATCAACAGAACAGCAACTTACATACATTAATTTGAGATACTTAAAATACAAAATGAGAAGCTTCATAATATTTGTTTGAATGGCAACGTTACGTCCTGCATGTTTTTCAATATTTGGTAAATAATTTATTTACCTATACTGAGCGGCATTTTATCCTGAATGAAGTATGTCGAATTATAGGAAGGACTTTAGAAAGACCGCGGTCGCAGATAGCAACCAATTTGGTTTTGTGAAACTACATGAGGTCGCCTCGCTCCGCTCCGCTTCGCTCGGCTCCGGGTGGTACATAAAGTTGTGATCTAACACAACCCATCTATGGTATAAGCACAAAAAGCACCTTATGCAACCAATTTTAATTAAAAAATAGAATCTAAATAAAAATAAAAACTTAAGACCTCAAATAAAACTATTTATTTATTTTTACATAATTACAAGTTTATATACATTTCAATTAAAATAATAATGATTTAATGATTAGAATTTAATTTAAATAGAAAATTTGAGCCAGATTACTGCGCCGTCGTCGCTGGGCAAGGTGCCCTAGACCTCAAATAGAATATCAGTAACCAATAATCATTAATAAAGCAGCTTAAAAAACGGTGCTTAAAGTGAACTTTTTAGCAGTTCGTTATGTGAAACCTCAATTGGGAAAATCGTCTCTATCTTAATATTGAAGTTGCCCTCTCTGTATTTCTAGTCGCTCACTTAGTAATTTGGCCGCACGGCTAGAATTTGAAATGCTCATAAGCTCGTTCTGGATTTTATTATTACTTAATATTCGTCGTTAGTTTACTTAATTTTTCGCTTACTCAAATTCATACCAAGTTCAAGTTCAAGTTCGAGTTCAAGTTCAAAATTTTTATTGACCATAAAATCATACATATTACTTAGTCAACGTCAATATAATATTAATATTTTTGCATACTACCGCCCGTTCGGAAGTTGTGGGCTTAGGGATGGAGCAAAGAAGGGCAAGAAACCTCCCCCGTACCTCTTTTAAAATATCAGAGCCTTAAAAATACAATGTTATGTATTTCTACTTAAGTCTAAGGAAATACACCGAGGAGAGACGTACTGACTCAGTCCATCGCCCCTCTTTGGATTTCTGTGCGCTGAGATGGTAAAGACCATGCAGTTTTGTCATCTAAATATTCTTTTACACTGTAATATGACTTCTTCAATAGGCCGTTTTTGACATAGTTTTTGAACCTCCTTTCTGGTAGGTCCGTTGCTTCATTAGGTATTTTATTATAAAAACTAACACATACTCCCATAAAAGAGTGAGCAACCTTACTGAGTCTGAACGCGGGCATAGCAATCTTATTTCTATTTCTAGTGCCAATACTATGATTATGACCTAAAGTCTTAAATAAACCTATGTTTTTTCTGGTATACATGATATTTTCATAAATGTATTGACAGGTAACAGTAAGTATATTGATATTTTTGAATTTGTCCCTTAGTGATTGCCTAGCATCTAGTTGATAGATAGCCCGAATGGCCCTTTTTTGTAAGACAAATATTGTGTTTATATCTGCCGCTCTCCCCCAAAGCAGTATTCCGTAAGACATAATACTATGGAAATAACTAAAGTAAACTAATCTGGCAGTTCCTACATCTGTGATGTGTCTGATTTGCCTGACCGCATAAGCAGCTGAGCTAAGTCTTCGTGAGAGACTAGTTACATGAGGACCCCATTGAAGTTTCGAGTCTATAGTGATTCCAAGGAAAATTGTTTCTTCAACGAGGTCTAGTCTTTCCGTTCCTATGCTTACACTCGTGTCCACCTGCCGCACATTCGGTAAACAGAATTTCAACCGCTCAAGTTATTAAAACAGTATCTCATCATCAGTCGCTAAGTTATTTTTTATTCGCCCGTTTTATGATTCCCCTTTATAATTAATTCCCCTTAGTACAACCCTGATATCGTATTCATAAAGCTAATTCGTGTGATTTTGTTTAAAAATGAAACTTTGAACTTACAAACGAAATAAGTAGTAGTTACCCACCAAACAGTTCGTTGGAAAAGAAAGTTGTTGGAAAGTTCAGTGCTACTGGCGGGCGGTGGCGCCTAGTTGGGGCGGCAGAAAGCTCCGCGTCTCCGCCCCGGCCGCCCGCCCTACGATCACGCACGCAACATGTGAACTTGCGGGCCTTCCCGCCCAAACAAAAATGATAATACACCACTATTTACCATAAGAAAAATAAAGCATTCGCTTCGCTAGTCTCTATTTACGCGTGTTTTAAAGCAATATCGTCAATAATCTCGGTAGATTAAAAAGTTATAAGTAGTTTAAAAGTAGCGAAAGTTCTGTGTACTCCTATTAGTCGTGTATAAGTAGTATTTATAAATTATATTCTGCATTTATTGGCATTATCGGCATTCTGCAGCGCAAGCCAGCGTCGACAACAGAAGAGTGAAGGTAAGTGGTTTGTTGATTACATCACGTGATTTCACAGTTTACCGGAAAGGTTACTGTGACGTCACTGGTGTGATCATCATTCAAAGAGGTCCGCATTATGTTGTATGAGCATAAAAAACCGGCCAAGTGCGAGTCGGACTCGCGCACGAAGGGTTCCGTACCATTATCTATAAAAACGGCAAAAAATCATGTTTGTTGTATGAGAGCCCCCTTAAATATTTATTTTATTCTGTTTTTTAGTATTTGTTGTTAAAGCGACAACAGAAATACATCAACTGTTTAAGTATATTACGGTTCATGAGATACAGCCTGCGGACAGACGGACGAACAGCGAAGTCTTATACCCGTTTTCACCGCCATTGCCTATCTTTTAGGGGACTCTTATCTCATTCTAGGGGCTACCTACTGCTTTTTTCGCATTCACCAAGGTTTAAGTGTCACCTACGCTACTAGAAGTTCTCCTAAATTTAGAAGGCAGAATATCGAGCTCCTAACGAGACAGTTACTTAGCAGTCAGAACTTTCTGCCGTTATTATTTTGTTTTCGCAAATGAAGAAAGATTAACTACGAATAGAGCACGCAGCATTATAATTGAGCAATTCTGCCCCCCTAGACAAAGTTAAACGCTAACGCTAGTGAAACGAAACGATAACTTTTTATGTATGCGATTTGACATTTGGATTTGCTAGGTGACGTCACCTTAACGATGCCAAATGTCAAATCACATACATAAAAAGTTATCGTTTCGTTTCGCTATCTTTAGCGTTTAACATTGTCTAAAGGTATAGATCAGAAAACACCATCATACATTTCCTCCATTCCCTCGACAGTTTTTTTTTACTTTTATGTCAATGTCTACCACTATTCAGCCATTCACCATACAGTGATAGTTTCTCATAAATTTTCAACATAATTACTATTTATTACTTGCTGAATCAATATGGAACGTGTAATAAAAGCATAAGTAGTAGGTAGCTAAATTGTCCATTGAATTTAAGAAAAACACATTATAATGTGTTAATACCGGTTAGTTTATCCGTTGCACAACACTAGACCATAGACAAACCGTCGCCTAAGTAAGTAGCCGCTAACAAGGTGTTTTTTTGTACGGTGAAAACGAATTGAAGACAGGGGATTGCTTAGGTTTTGACTTAAGCTAGGGTGTCCCTAATTAGGTGGAACTAAGAGGATGGTTGGTGAAAACGTGCATTAGTAATAAGGTCCCGTTTTACCCTTTGGCTACGGAACCCTAAAAACGTAAGATAGATTTAATTGTAGATACTAATGGTATATCAATCACACAAATGGCACCCAGAATACAACTTATTGGACCCAATTTTATAAATATCGCCCGCCCCTTGGAATTAATACTGAAAAGGCTTTTCTGCCCTGATGGTGGAACAAGACGACCAACTTGAAGTAAAGGAATAAACTACATCCGTCCCCGCAGGTTCATCTTATTTATTACGAATTGAGGTTACCTTCAAGGTAGCTCAAGTAAACTACACAAAGGTACATACGAAAACGTCCGAATGGCCATAAACAGACCCCAAGGGCTTGTAAGTTGTATTCTTAACTGCTCCAGTTTCACAATCACCCGCCTGCCTATAAGGAAGGCACTTATCCTGTACCCAAGCGGTCTATAAAAGAGTTGTGTAGCAATGACGCCGACTTTGTGTCTAAACACACCATGCCGAAGTTACGCGACCGAAGTTCGGCATGATTACGCCTGCAATGCTATTTGAATTACTGACGACACATAATGCCGAAATTACGTTGCGTTATAGCGTACAGAGCGTAACTTCTGACGGGCGAAAGTTCAGCGACAACTAAGTAAGGTAACTACTAGGTAAGTTCGGCACTTATGGTGTATCATATCAGCTGAATACGTCGGAACGTAAAATCAGCCGCGGAATTACTTCGGTCGCGTAACTTCGGCATAGTGTGTTTAGAGGCTAAGAAACAACTTGGGGCTTCGTCCGCCGCAACCACGATAAATTATTATCCGCGAAATGGGGCGTCAAGTCGCAAATATCACAATAAAGCCAACCAAACGCTTACCAAAACAGCACTAAAAGGCACACTTTATACGCTCCTTACACGGAGGCCATCCGTTTTAATACGTGCCATTAAAAATATGTATAAGGGAACAATTTGTTTCGTTCAATTCGACATTTAAGATCAGGATAACTATAGTCCATGGAATTCGTACCAAGCTAGTACTGGTGTCTTATATCATATGAGGTAGTTCTGATTTTTTTATGAGTTGGTAGTGATGATCAATCTTTTTTTTTTCACAAAAGGTTTTGGGCCATACTCGTTCAGAGCTTTGAATACCAACTTTATTTGCTTATTAGCACTATGGATACGAGCTATATCCAGGTCCCGAAAAGCCACTCCTGCCATGTAACCTGTTAGAGGAGCTCTTACTGCATGTTCAAGATTACCGTCTGGGTCTCAAAATATTTCGGTAGATATCAAGGCTTTGAAAAAAATTAGAAGTTAGTTTTTATGTTTTTGGTAGGTTTTCGAAGCCTTGACAGGATATCTTCCAAGAACCTTTGGGACCCAGACGATGATCTTTAACATGCAGGAAGAACTCCTCTACCAGGTGACAATGTTCTGGACCTGGAAGATGTTCTGGAACATGCAGTATGGATGTAGTATTGCGTCGCAAAAGTTACTATGCGAATGTGGCCTGGTAAATACAAGACATGGAATACATACTATTCTATACTGAAAATCCATCTTGATTGTTTTGGGAGTATTTGGGATCCCCATAAAAGACAAACTACTGAACCAATTTTAATACAATTATTGTTATTGTTATCGACGCAATATTTTATCTTCTTTGATTTACCTACTTGTACAGATATTTTAACAAGTATTACGGTTTTCGAAGAAAAAGTGAAAAACACCTAAATTGTAAGAAGTCCTAAATTTTCATGAATTTTCAAGTGTGATCCGGAGGGCTTTCGAGGTGGAAAACTTGGATTGTCTTTACCCATTTCATCACTACCAAGTCAAAAAAAGATAGAACCACCTCATTTAATGTAAGGTAAAAGTACAAATTCTATATAAGACTAATAGGAAGAATATTGAAATCATTAAAACAGTCTACATTTTCAAGTAGAATACCTAGTCAGTATGAATAAATTAAAGAACATTTCAATGTAAGTAATATTAATGTGTCCCAGATATGCATTAGTATTTATTCAGTATCATAGTGAAAATAATTAATAGGAGAGTGGATCAACGTCCTCTTGGGCTGACAGCAAATTGTTTAACCACTCGTATAATAGTTTCATAAATAATTGACAATTCTTCGGTAGGTACCAACACTATCTAATTCTGTACTGAATTGCCAATGTATATCGATATAGTAATATGATATATCTAGTTTTATTTCTTAAAACCACCCGAAAATTTACTCACAGCTGTCTCCGGAAGAGAGGTGGGCAGAGAAAAGAGGCTACACTAATCAAACCGTCTATCTACTAAGTGAATCGCCACGAACGATGGCATCGGGTAGCCCATCAATCAAATAGGTAATAAGAGGCTGAAATGTAAAGAATTCGCCGCGGAAATACCGCTTAATACCGAGACGCAATTAGAACTGACTAATGACCAGTTATAAATTGTTAAGGGGACGAAACGGTATAAATCCCCTATTCATTAGGCAGCTATTTCAATCTAATGTTTGTGCTTTGCGCTCTATCGAAGTTTGGGCATCACCGTTGTTTAAAACGTCTGCTCATTGAATTATTTTCGATTTGATTTCTGTTCTATTGTTACATTTTGTGGGTTCGGGTTTTAAATGTTGCGTAAACATCTAGTCAAAGTTAGTGATAAGTTTGTCTAAAGAAAGCCTCACCATTTCAGACTGAATCATAATTAAAGTTATGTTTTCTGTTTGAATAACGTGATTTAACTGATAATACAGTCAACTATAAAGGGCCCCTGGTGGGAAGTTTTGGGGTAGTACTAATCAATTCTATTCTGTATGTATTTTGGTGTGTTGAATCCGAATCTGAGGTTTGCGGACAAAATTGCGTGACGCAGCATTGAAAAAATCGCAAAAAAAAAAAGCGAAAAAATTCTGACTTTTTCTAACATTAAAAATTTGAAAACAGTCCATATTAAGGCGCCTGGTAACGCTAAAATTAGCAACTGGGTTTGTGGTGGTGGAAATTTTCACAAATCAAAAGAAAAAAGATGAAAAAAGTATATGGCGTAAACTGCAGCGAAACACTTACGTCCGCAAAAAAGTGCGAAAAGTGCAATAAAGTGTGTTTTTTTAAATTACACAAAAACCGCTGATGATTTCTAAAATATTCAACATTAAATTTTTTGATATTGTGATTACCGATTTTTACACATAACAACCATACAAGCGTTTCTTGTAGAACTGCTGGAATAACTCGTTTTAAGTATAAAAACACAATTAGATTTTAAAAAAAACATAGTTTCCAATGCAGTACCAATTGAGAAAGAGGATGGAGTAATAGGTCTCAAGGTCGGTTTTTTTTTAATTTTTAACTTTGAGAATTATTTTGCTGAACTTTGATTCGTTTTTTTTTTACTTACAGCTCCAGCTACACGTCATGGCTGTAATACATACGTGTATTATATTGTATGTATGTATGTGACAACAGAACGGGCAATCCCATAATACTAAGAGCGTGTAGGTCTCCGTATCATTTACTGGCGAGCTCTTGATATACGGTATGCGCGTTCGAGTAATTACCCACACTCACGTCTCACACTCACATCCCTCCGCGTGGTTTATGACGGGCTCGAAACCATATTGTGACTGACACTTAAAAATTCCTACTGCTGAAAAAAACTGCTTTGTAATGTGCACTCCGCACTCATGCCCGCTTAGAAAAATATCACAGACGTAACGAGAGTCTCTTAGGAGTTAATGAATTAGCCTTTTACCTTTTTAACACTAAATGATTTGATAATTAAAGTTTAAACCTCTGCGTTGGAAGCTGTAATACCTACTTATTGTTTTTTGAGGAGTGCCTGTTTTGTATAATGTTCAGGATATAACGTTTGTAATTCAATGGTGTCATCTCTTCCTTCCTTCCTTATTGGAAATATTGGCTCCATCCATGAGTAACTAAAAGATGCAAAATTAATACTAAATTAAAATATTGAAATTACTTTTAGCAAATGACTGACGCAAGAATAAGTTCGGCAGTTACATAGTAATCAACACGTACTTAGACTTAGACACTGATGAATGTACGTGAGTCAGTTTTCCAAATGCACAGTGTGGTAACCTTATCAGTTTACCCCTTCTGGACTTTGTAACCGTGCAAATAGGTGCTAAGATCGTAATGAAGCGCTAACTGGTTGTGAATTACCTCTGCTGAACGGTAAGGTGAAGTTTTGAGAGGTCTTAGCAAGGAATTTAAGACCGTCGCAGATCCCAGTCAATCAGGCTGATCCCAAAACAAGTAGGTACCTACTGACGTTAATATTTTACACTGATGTATAAATACTTATTTGTTAGAGTTTCTTACAAATTACTTTGTATATTTTAACCGACAGTGCAGACATACATGCGAGCGCTACATTGGTCAAGCTAAACCGTAGGTTCTATGTGATCCACCTCGGCTACTCCTACTTTGTAGGAAATACACTTTGTACAACTTTGTGCCAAACAGTCAGAGGCTTAGTTCTAAACTCTAATTACTAAGTATAAAAATGCACAGTGGCCTGTGCAAACTCTGATTTCAACGTTTATATTATATTTTTTGTACTTCGTAATTCCAGTATAAGCTTTTGCTAATATCGGTCAAACAGTTCTCAGAACCATTTTCGTATCGGAAATATTTTCAGGAGTTCGCAACCTTGTAGGTACACACGTCTTGAATATTTTCAATGAATGTCCCTTCGTCGTCGGTCTCCAGGGAGCGCGTGGGCCTCATCCTTCCTTTGCTATTAGGACGCGAAGGCAGGCAACATGCAAAATCTCTAATCTCCACTTTACACTCGTAGAAAAAGGATTTGGTCGTGTATGCGTTTAACATTTGTATACGTATTTACGTACCTAGTAAGGATTTTATGGCATTGCTTATTCTAGTGGATTTTAGTAGGGTTATTGGCAACATGTCAAATGTAAAGAAAGGTATTGTGAATGTAGCGGCATTATTATTTTTATTTTCAACAACCACTTTAGGTGGGTTGAGCCTGTTGACTGATTTATGACACAGACTTTCTGAATTCGGTTACTATAAAATATGCTAGTGTATCTAATATAACAGGCAACTTGACAGATGTCAATCTTAGCCTGTTAGTGAGGGGACATTGCTCATAAAAATCGATTAAGTAATCAAAAGAATCGATACACCCTTTAAACATTTGTGAATCTGGAATAATTTTATAAGATTTTCAAAGATACATTAGAATAGACAATATAGTTGATAATGAACTAATTATATCCCTAAGTGCAGATAGCACAGTCATGACGATGACAACTCTTCGGTTGTTTCAACTGAATAAACAATTTCGATTCTTTCCGATTGTTTTGGTAACATCCCTGGTGTTTAAAAAGTGGATTTTATGAAGTTTTAGGTTAGCTGTCAAGTGTCTTCTAAGCGTGGATAGAGTATAATGGCCTCGGCCAGAGTGAACGCGCGGTGACTTGCGCGAACAACGGGCGAGACGACGACGATGGCGCGGGGTGCTCTTTAGCATTACCCGCCTTGCACACAAGTATGGACACAAGCAGCGTTTTCATATGTTTGATATTTCGCGCCAGCCGCCCGCCCGGCGCCACCGGGCAATCGCCTCACTCTGGCTGAGGCCGAATGATTAACGGAACTTTTGGCACTTTTAGTGCTGCAGGGGTCATTACGTCTACTCTACAGTCATGGGCGCGGGGAGGGGGGTGCAAGGGGTGCACTTAATAACCCGTGGAAATAAAATACATAGAAATAATTGCGCCGCCTATTACATGAGTACTTCCGCGGTACTCGTTACTCGACTTGCTAGTTATGTTAAATTTCTGACGCCATGAGTACTTGTTACTCGACTTGCTAGCTTTGTGATATTTCCAGGGTGGCTCACGCCGCCCATGAGTTCTTCTTAGAGTACTCGTTAATTGACTTGCTAGCTATGAAAAAATTGTTAAACTTTTAAAGTTAACCTCTTGAATTGTACTAAAGTACGTCTGATTGTAGGTATGTGTAGATGCAGATGCACTACCCTGAAAGTAATCCTGGCGGCGGCTTCCATGTCTACAGTTAACCCTTTAGCTAATAGTTTCCCTAGGAATTGCTAAAAACAATACAGACTAAAGTTTCCAGATTCTTTTGAGAGCCTGATCAGACGAAATTAACCTGAGTGGTTAGACCGGCGATAATTAAGGAATGAATTGAATTACTACATGGTGCCTTCAGCATTCAGGTGTAGGCTTTATGTATGGGGGAGTTCACTTGTACCCGATAATTTTCCACCAATTCCACTGAGGGTTCAGAAGCAATTAGGGCTGGGTAGAAAGTAATTATGCAGGAAAAGCTCAAGAGGTGTGCTGAGTGATGTTTCAAAGGCCACAAGAGCTTTAAATGGAACCGGTGCTTATACTTGTTTGTGGAGTTCTATCCCGGTTTTGTCGTTCATTTACACACCATTTACACACCATTATTAAATTAAATTTGCTCAGAACCTAACAGTAGTTAACTGATTAACGTTACCGTCGTAGTTTTTCAGAAATCACACGCGTGATGAGAAATTACGTCTTCTTTGTAAAGTATGACATACCTGGCGTAAGAGTAAAATCCCAGGTGAAACCAGTGAAAAAAATCTCAGGAAATAAAATCACGGCTTAGCAGGAAAAATATTTTACAGAAATAAGCTGGATAGACAGTCCGGTAACATTTGCCGTTATTTAATTTAGCAAGTCGAGATTGCTTTTAACTGCATTTATGTTGAGATGCTGCACTTTCCTAGAGACGCTCTAAATAATTTAATATGATCTACGACTCTGCGCTATTTAATAAATAGCTTCAGTATAAATGGTGGAGATACTTTAGTTAATATTTTGTTATGTTATGCTATTGTGCCTCTGCCATCCTTGTGGGAAAATGGGTTACTCTATGTTAAGTTAACCATAGTTATAATAACTTATACCTTAGTTAAAGTTGAGCAATGCTATGGCTAAAAATAACGTTGTATCTTGTTTGTACGTAAGTATACCTAGTACAATCATTGTTACTGTTAGGACTATATTTACGTACGACATATAGTTAGTGTTATTTTACGGGTAGGGGTCTTGCGATTAGTCATTCAATAATGGCATACGTAAAGTTTACACATTACACGAGCGGTAGTAGAGTAATCTCTTCTAAAATCGGGAAATGTCAGAACAGACAGAGAGTCCCTCGGGATTTGTTTCAGCACAAGAGCTTTCGAAGATTCATCGCAGTGCCCTCAGGATTAGCGGATCGCCGCCATCACAAATATACTATAGCCAAGAACTTATCATCATTTTCTAAAGTAAGCCAAACGATGCTAACCTCCACTAACTACTAGCGCGTATCGACTTCGATATCCAATAAGGTATCGAGACTGCAATCTCTATAAAACCACCGTATAGGAACGAATAACAGACGCATAAAAGGTTTAAAACTCGAATCATAAATCTCGTAGCAAAACAATGGGCAGTACAAAACCCTTTGATTTTCATGATCATCTCATCCGGTATAGGGCTCTTAGTGCAGATTTCCATTTGCACCAATCTCGGGCCATCTGCTCTATACTAGCTCTGCCCAATCGAGCTCACAATGGCAGCCTCTTTCCCCGTTGAAGAAACCTTTAAACCTTTGATTTTGACGTTCATATTAATATTTTGTGTAGTCATTGTTCAACTTTTTGCTACAAGATTCGCATTCGACTATCTATTCCATTGCTTACCCTAAGGTTCACCCTGAATGCGTTCATTTGAACAGTGAACTTTGGCAATGAAAAGAAGTCTCTCCTTACCGAGGTCGTCAACATTATGAGTAAAACTCTCGGTATTTAGTTACACTCTCTGAGGGCTGTCCATCGATTTTTTAAGTGAACCTTTTAAAAACGTCAGTTACGCGTACTTTACATGATTGGGCAAGGGTGAAGGGTCTTGCTTGCCTGAGGGTCTGGCGACCGACCGCTCGGCAGAGAGGCGATACGTGATCGGTCAACAGATCACTGTCAACGACCACCAGCCACTCGAACGACTCGAGAGTCGATTGGTTAAAAATACACATGAACATTTTAAAAATCAAACATTTTACGCTTGGGTCTATTTATATACTAAACTAACTGCGCCTGTTAAAAAACGAGTTTGAAAATAAAACCAATGAAGCGGTTTTAAGAGTTATCGTTCTTCATGCGTTAGATTAGATAATACATTTTGACACTTTCTTTAAATTTCAAATCAAAGAGTTGTGTGGTTTGGCTAACACTCTTTATTACTTACCTCTATTCGACACGCTTACTACTCGACTTTTATTGATTGATTTGTCTGTCTGTCTGTACCACTGCGAAGGGATAGAGTATATAGTAGATATTGGTGTACAATATTTTGGTGTAAGCCTCTGGAACGTAAGGTGAGATCGATCGACCGCGGAGCATTAAACTTTTACGCTTGGTCGGTAGGTCAGCATAGAACCATAGAACCGTCATATTGATTTAACATTAAATACAGTGTCTGAGTCTGAAGCAGTGTGGCAGGTAAGGTGTAAGGCATGCACCTGGTTATACCTTTGTACGAAAGAACCGGGTATATCCGGTTGCGAGTAAAATCTGTCTCACCGTTCGCGGCGGGTAAGTAGGTAACGAGTTCTCGGTTCTGTCTGACGAGAATCTGAAAATAATGGTTCTTTTGCAACCCCTTGTACAGAGCAGAAGAAATCTACACGGTCTCAAATATCTGGTTCACACTGGTCCTTTGAGACAGGCTTTCTGCCTGATTTTCATATTATCGTTAGGAATGTAACAATGTGCCATTTGCCGACTTATTACAGTGGGTTGGTTACAATGGGGTTCTTCACCAAAGTTTAGTCCGTAGAACCCCAAAACATGTCCTGATCAAACCCAAAACCTTTTTTTTAACCTGTTATTATTATTAAATAGTAGTGAAACTCGCACTTGGCCATAGGGAATTGTAAAAAGTACAGTCAGCAACAGTAGCTAACAATGTTTTTAAAAGTTATTTACATAATACAATATGTGATTCGTCATCGTGCTTTTACCTGCTTGATGATGATGACTTTGGCTACATGCACCCATTTATTTGCTAAAATACACGCTTGTTTTTCTATTTATTATTGCACTTCAATCACAGTGGAACGTCTGTCTGATAAGAAATGAAAGATTAGCACATTTACAAGCATTACATACTTAAGAGATTATTACTCTCCTAGGCTCAGGCCGGTGCATAATTTTATTTATTTCAAATCCGTTCACGTACTTTAAATGAAAGTGCTACAGATAGGCAAATCACAGTTTTTTACACCATCATAAAGGAAATTGTGTTGCTGTGATAAATTACAAAATAGTTATTTGTGTTTCAAAAAGTGTTGAAAACCTAGATTTTTTTAAATACTTACATCTAGATCTATTACAATCTTGTCGTCACTTCGATTTCAACATATAGGTATTATGCAAAATGGCTTAGCTCGATACCCTCTACAACCCGCAATATGCTGGAACGTGATGTACCTGTCCCCCTTGGTGAGGACATTAATGGGTTATGTTTTATCGATAAATAAAGCCAATATTGTTGTTAAATTTAATACGGGTAATAAACGATTACTCATAATAAAGTAGGGGCAATTAAGATTATCTTCCACCCTTTGAAGGATGGAGTAACACCACCGACAAAACCTGTACAGCGAAGCTAAAAACATTAAACAAATCTTTATAAAAAAACATACCTTTTTTTTTTAAACCAAAACCATACTTCTTCTAAAACCATGATGGTAATGGCATTCGCTTGTTACAATGGCCGTTCACGAGCCGCAGTAGGACGACAATTATTCTAATGGCGGCGTATTTCAAATAGCTGAATGCCAATGTTAAGGCGCGATGACGTTCGATCGTTGTCATAGTGCCAGCATCGTGATTATTAACTCAATATTACGCGAATCTTAGCCCTGCCTGATTTGAAGTCCGAGCTACCTCACGTAACGTGAGGCACGTTGCGCAAAGCCTGCATAAAGTAGTGCCACAGCTTGAGGAGCTTTCTGAGTAAGGAAACCGTGTTGCTCTATGTTTCAGAGTGGTTAAATAATTAAAAAATTGGTATAAATGATTAAAAAAGTACCAATAAAACACGCGTCTGAGCACATGATAAAGAAAAATGGTAAGAAATACGACTACCTCATTGTAGACAAAACAAAAGCTAATCGCTAACTCTAGCAAAAATAGAGCAAATCATTAGCACTTTGTTTGTTCCTCGATTACAATGTGAGTTGACGGCACCTTAGAATAAATTAATAGTAATTTTTCGGGATGAAATATAATGACCACCAAAAAATAAAATTTACCATAAGCAGCCTTACCCTAAAAATGTATAATAAGCACAAAAAATTAAACCTGTACCAAAAATATGATACTTAAATATCAGATAATTTACAATCTTTCTAGCTATTAAAGTCATGCCTGCACTTCAAAATGTATTCAAAACCCAAAATTAGTAAACAAACACCAAATTTTAACAAGCCCTTTTTTGTGCTATTACTACCCAAATATATCACTCACTAGGTTTGCCTTAAAATGTATGCATCATCGAGGTATAACCAAGTATAGTATAAGAGCGGTTCCGCACTACGTCAGATCCGAATCCGATCCGAACCCGTAAAAAAATATGGTCCGTAGTAGCCGTAGAACTATTTCTATGGTAATTTATGCACTAGATCTGATACCCGGACCCTGGATACTGGTCCGATTGGATCAATTTATAGGTTACTTCCTGTTTGAAAACTGAAATACTTAACTGGGAGCCGGAGTGAAGCGGAGCGGAGTGAGGAGACCCCTAATCTGGGGTCTACATTTTATAGGGAAAATTACGAGTTATTTTTACATTTTCCGATCGCTTTGGGTGAAATTAACCTCCAATTTTAACTAAACTTTAGGAATTGATTTATAATTTTTGAATACGTCATTTTAAAATACATTACATAATTGGATGAAATTTTAAATTATATTTTATTATATCTGGTGATTGCTTAAACATAACATAAGCCATTTTAATCAGTTTCAGTTTCAGTTTTTTATTTCTTTAAACAATGTACATTGTATTAGAAATATAAATCTTATAAATTAACTTAAACTAAGGCATTAATGAAAAAAAAAACATCAAGTACATACAGACATTTCCTAAGCAAGTATTTCCTGAGATCAGTCTAATCCGCATGAAATTCTTGTTAGACTACTTACTTTTTAAGAAAATCGAAACTACTTCGAGTTCCACAACAGCGGGTGGCCCGGTTTATTTGCTGTCCAGTATATTATACAGGCGTGGGTTTTTCAGCGGTTATTCACCGCAATTTTCAATTTGTGTCGAATTAAAGGGGAAATTGAAATCGTTTATATTTTGACGAAATGATGTGATCCAGTAATTGATTTTTTGTTGACACAGGTCTTGCTAAGCTCTCGCGGTTTCACATTTCGAAGAATAACTGAAACCTACCTTAACCTTATGTAAAAATCTTTTGGGGTGTAGTTTACTCTGTAGAAACAAATAACTCTCATCATACGTAAATACCGTACAATGTAGGTCAATTTAATGAAACAAACAGAAACAGAAACATTTAAACACAGGCACATACATTGCTTTGCCCCACCCTGAGTCGTGGGAACCAGAAACAGCGACATCACAAACTCACTGCATTCTTATCACGAATAGACTGTAGTTAGTTTAAATAAAATCATGATAATAATTTGTCACTTGGGATTTTATTACGCCACCCACCCACCGCCCAAATTTATCGATACTATAAAGGTGCGAACGCACTAGGCGGAACTGCACCGCAGCGGAACTGAGCGACACGACGCGACAAAATATTCTTTCAAGGCAAACATATGGAGCAAACCGCACTACGCGGCAACGGAACTGCACTGCAGCGGAACTGCGCGGCAAAGTTGGGCAACTAGGCAAAACTGACGCTACCTCACGCCCCCGCCCCTCTGTCCTCTTTCTATCTCTTTCGTTCTTTGTTCAAATGGCGGGTGAAACTGTCGCGTCGCTGCAGTTCAAGTGCGGTTTACCAAAAAATGACGCGCCGTGTCGCGCAGTTCCGCTGCAGTGCAGTTCCGCCTAGTGCGGTCTTACCTTTATCGCAAAGGTAGCATCTCTAAACGTTCATCGGCGAGTAGAGCTGTCTAAGCTGAAATCACGCGCCCCAATCCTTGTTTTTGTATTTACTTTTAATACAAAACCAAGGAGTGGGGCGCGTCATTTCAGCTTAGACGAGCTCTAGCTGGATTTGTTGCTCAACTGGATCCGAGTTTTGTACGGGCGAGCCATGGACCGCGGACTCGATGTTGTTGGTGTATTAATCTAATTAAATAGCAATAAAACGATATAAAACTTACATGTGAAATGTAACACCATCCTTTTGTAAGTTTGATGTCCCAAACTTCTTTTTGCAGCAAAAAACAGAGAAATTCTGCATTTTAAGTGTAGATATACCGTTCACTCGTGCGACTCGACTCGGTCTAGTTGGAAATCCGAGCGACAACTATAGTTTTATTAAACGCATATGCCCAGCTGGGCTTGTACTTTGGCAGACGGGAATTTCCGTAGGAAAAGCCGCGTTCCTCCAAGGTGCGAACCAACCGCATATAAAATATCAAAGTTGGAATCTATCTAAGATCTTTTTTCTGGCTACCGTTCCACATAATTGATAAACACAGAATAGACTGACCCACGTGACCCACGTCAACGTCGTCGCAACAGCAGAGTGTGTCAACCCAATGTCACTGCTGTTGACTTTTCACATATCTGGGGTACGATTCTCGCTCATTAGATCGAGTGATTTTGTATGGGAATCATATACATATATGTAGGTATAGATGTTGATATCCGTCCGTATATCGAATGCTCGAGAATCATACATAACCCTAGGGACAAAATGTCCCCCGGAATATTAATATAAACTACGCACAACGCTCAATCTACGCGACGCGCTGCAAAGTTGCACTCGCGTCATTACGTGTCGCGGTACATAAGGTCGACTAGCTTCACGGGGCGGCGGCGGCGGGTTAAGCATAAACTCAAGTAAAGACAACTACTCCATCTAACCTCGTAAGTTGTAACCATAACTACCGTTCGAAATATTAGCTCTGAGATGTTACATTCATTTTGTGTAACTTTTTCGGCAGAGTAAACTCAGATCGCAATTGACTTTGTTTTTAACTTTAAACGAGCCCGCGAGTTTTAACACA
Organism: Argyresthia albistria; assembly: GCA_963457715.1. NCBI lineage: Eukaryota > Metazoa > Arthropoda > Insecta > Lepidoptera > Argyresthiidae > Argyresthia > Argyresthia albistria. The sequence continues at coordinate 8,538,011 of OY735262.1, forward strand.
AAATCTTGTAAAATGTATTAAAATTGTACGTAGTAGGTACGTCTACGATCTGAATCTGATCTCTTCTCTATTAATTAACAAGAATCCTAACTTTGTATAACTGTTTCCTAATTGGGCCAGTCCAAGACAAATTTGCGCTTGATGAAACTCTTGTTAGGTTAAGTTAGGTTTAGCTAGTTTAGCTTGAGTTAGCGCTGTAAACCTGCAATAATTTTATTTTTGCTTCCATTTATATGAATAATATGTGGGATAGATCACGTAGCTGTTTTAAAAACGTTCGGTTTCACTTTACTTCATACCTGAAAAAATGGAACCTGTTATTATTTTTACTCAAACAAAGCGAGTAATGTGCTCATTCATTATTTTGAAAACCTTCTTTGAGCAAAGTCGACGTTGCCGCGCTGCTAGGAGGAGCCAGAAAAGGTGCCGGCAATTTCCTGTGAAAATCTATTACTGTCGTGTTTTAGCGACCGGCAATTACCTGTGAACATAAAACCATTAACATGGCCATCTATGATTTCCTACAAAGGGTTATAATAAATCTGGATAGTAAGATACCAGTGTCAGCAGTATATATGGACATGACTAAAGCTTTCGATTATGTAGATCATACAATATTACTGCAAAAGCTACACACATATGGAGTCCGAGGCAACATTTTAGATTTGTTGACATCATACTTGTCTGATCGAAGACAAATCACACAAATTCACAGATTGAGTCCCGAACAAAACATAGAACTAGACTACTCATCTGAGCCATCTCAAGTTACAATCGGGGTTCCACAAGGAAGTGTTCTGGGCCCTCTATTATTTATAATTTATATAAATGACATTGTTAAATCAACATCGCATCCTATGATACTATTTGCTGACGACAGTACGATAGTATATAAACAAAATATGAATCACAATAATCTGACATTTGAAAATGAAATTAATAACTCAATACATGACATAATTACATGGCTCAAATATAATAATTTAAAGATAAATCTAAATAAAACTTACATAATGAATTTTAAACAATTAAAGGAACGGACACCACTGAATATCAAACATAATGACAGCATCATTAACGAAGTGCAGGTCACAAAATTTTTGGGACTGCAAATTGACAACAAATTAAGTTGGAAAGACCAAATAGATTGCGTCACCAAAAAACTAAATAAATTTTCTTACGCACTATTTATGTTGCGCAAAGTTGTGGACGTTAGCTCAGTATTAACGGCGTATCATGGATCTGTAGTGTCTACACTACGATATGGCATAATATTCTGGGGTAACGGAGTTAACAATGACAGTGCTTTTAAAGCCCAAAAGAAATGTATTAGGTCTATTTTCTCATTAAAACGAACAGACAGCTGCAAACCATTCTGCAAGCGCCATAAACTATTCACATTGCCCTCATTATATATTTATGAAATAATAATGTTTGTTAAAACAAACCCTCAGCTCTTTCAAAATCTCACCAGCCGCCGTAATAACAAAAAAATACATGCGCCTACCCACCAAACTGCACTGTTCAATAAAAGTGTTTTTGGTATGGCATCAAAAATATATAATAGGGTCCCGGTGCAGATCATGAATATAGAAAATCCGAATCTTTTCCAACAGAAATTAAAGGATTAACTAAGCTGTTGAGGCTTATTACTCAATAGATGAATATTTGAAATGATGCTGTGTAGACATAATAATAATCAAATCTTAATCTTGACGTTACAATTACCTTTAACCAATCAGCTATGTGTGTAATGTATTTTGACATTTTGACATTCAATTTTAATTTTTTTATTCTTTTATTTTATGACTTTATATGTATGCATTTTTTATTGTATTTCTGTTTGTATGCCTAATGGCTGGACGTAAGCACATATGTAAAATTAAGAACTAATCTAAAACTACAATCCACAATAAATGTTCTGATTTCTGATTTCTGATTTCTGAAAATCCACGATTGTCGAGCTTTGTTTCAAAAATGGTAACAAAAAAAGCTAGTGCAAAAAAGGTTTTCTTTAGAATTTGGATCTGTGTGACGACAGGGAGCCCAAAAAAAACAAAAGAGCGGGATTTATTTTTGCAATTTTCTTTCCGTAATGCCTTGTGTTCCAAATAAATTGAGAAAAATGAGTTCTACAAATCAATCCTATCAACTACTACAATCCTCTAATTGTGTTTAACACCGCCGCGCCGGGCATTACTATGGAAGCGGAATTAGTGATAGACAAATTGCAGCCGAAGTCAAAGGAAATAATAACAAACTTGCATACGAAAAGCTAGCGCAGTGGAATATGGACAGAAAATGAATGTTTTTAATGGAAAACTTTTTTCTAGATACGAACTTTCAAAGATAATGAAGCCCTAATCTCTCTGGAATACTGACTCCATGCTGAAGAGCACGGTTTTGTTTTGATGAAGCACAAACGGAATGGAATTTTAGTAACTGTACATTTACCAATTGTTATTTTTTTTTATTATTACTAGGTATATTAAGCTGGCTTTATTTCATTAGCATTGTATTTATATTACTAGCATTGTTTGAGTTAAGCTTTGAATAAAGCACTATACACGCCTTCGTCTGCAATGACTGACTATCTCTTAATAGAGATAAGCTCGCCTTTGTCATGTGTTGTCCACTTTCAATTGTAAAATGTATTATTTTGTGCAATAAAGTATATGAGACTGCACTGCTATGATGGTCTCGAAGTTAGTCCGCGCTATAAAAGCCTCGACCTTCGGTCTCGGCCTTTATTCCAGCTTGTCCATCAAAGGTTTCAATGCTGACCGCGCTGTATAGGCCTTGAGCTGCGCTACACCGCGGCGATGTACTAAAGCTCTAAAATTATTTAATATTATAAAGCATCTGTATTTCGACTGCACTGGCATTCTAGTTTTGTTCGCTTTTTCTAGGTCATCATACCTGAGGCATTTTGCAATAAGATGTAGAGTGTACGCCGGAGATTTCCATTTCATATTAAAATCAAATGCCCTTGAGCGTAATTGGGACAAACTCGACCTTTAATTAAGTCCTTTTGTCTATCCACGATATCATTAATAAATTAAAGAGGAGCCACCGCCGGGCCCACTGAGCAATATTTTAGTCTACTGTACTTTTGGAAAATACGTATTTTAATTTTGTAATTAACAAATTAAAGTACTTATTTGAATCAAATTAATGTCCGAAAGTGACTTTACACGTGAGCCTCAGAAAAAATACTGTTCTGAGACATGAGCCAAATGAAAATGAAAATCGGTCAAGTGCGGGGCCGGAATCACACACGAAGGGTACCGACCGTACCATCGTACAACAAAACTTAAGCACTCAAAACAATAAAACAAAAAGAAAACGAAAATTAAAAAAGATTATGCCTTACGGTGATTTGAACTCACGACCTACGAATTGAGGGCCTACAACATACCGGCTGAGCTACCACAACGATGTGGGTTGATGCGAAATATACCATCATATTGAAATGCGTGGGTGTATCAAAACAAGTCTCTTGTATGGGGACCCCTTCTAATTTGTAATATCTTTCGTATTTCAGTATTGTTTTTTGTTGCAGCAACAGATATACACATTCTGTGAAAATTTCAACTTTCTTTATAGCTATTACTGTTCGTGTTCTATCTTCTAGCTAGGTCAACGCAATCGAACGCTATATAACACTGTTTATGCTGTAAAATTGTTGGATTTTCATAGTAATCGCAATGGACCCAAAACCTATAGGGTACTTCCCGCAGGCCTAAAATCATGAAATTTGGTATATAATACAAGGTCTTATAGCACAACTAAAGGAAAAAATCTGAAAATTTCTGTCTTTCTACAAAATATTCAATTTGGTTTATATGGATGACATCATACTTTGGTTTTTTAGGTGGAAACCTAATTACACGTGTTACGCTCTCCAAGTGTGATCGGAACCCTTGATGCGCGAGTCCTACTCGCACTTGACCGTTTATATCGCAGGCGTGAGCCCATAGAGTAAATTAGTATTCCAACATGTCTTAAAATTAAATTAATTCAAATGACAGGTGATATTATACTTTGCTTTCAACATTCGGACCACGGTATATTTATCAAGGAATGTACATTTTATCAGAAAAGTTAAATGAAAGTATTTTCATAGTTCTGCGTTTTATTTATTTTTTGTTTTATATCCTTAAATTATGGAAGAGTGAAATAAAACGTTTCTGTACTGAACCCTTTTGACTACTTCTTCTATTTTCATAAGCAACGTGAGTGCCACTTGTGCACTTCGAGACATGCGGGTCGGGTTGTGATAAAACGCTTTTTGGGTACTTTCAGAACCACACTCAAGCTCAAGAGAAAGTGCTACGAAAGGTTAACAATGCTACGGCGTAGATCGCACGTAGCGTTGCAAAAGTTTGGAGCGATCGTAGCGGCCGTTACACGCTCGTAGGATGACTCTTGAAATTCTTTGTTATGGTATGGATGAAGATACAATTTTTTGACGTCTTGTACACTTTTGCCATATGTAGGCCGGCCAGTGTGAGAAAATTCTCCAGATACCTCAGGGGATCAAGATATAACCCCAGAATTCATTTTACAAGTCGCATTCATAAGTCTGGTAATTGTATATGTTACCTTAGAGTGCGCAAATCAGTTAGAGTGCACATTAACTAGGTAATGCGCACATTTACCTAGCTGACTCCGTTGAAGTGCGCAATATTGTTTCATTTCTCACTTTAAATAGGTAATGTGCACAATAACGACCTAGCATACGGTAGAGTGCATGAAGTAGATTATTCCTAAACGGTCGAATATAATAAAGGTCAATACTATCCGGACTCTACAATTTGGAAAAGAGAATTGTCTAAACATTCTGTTAAAACAGCCGATCCAAAAACTAATACTAAACGAATACCAGACAAATGAAATATTGAAATTTAATACAGCAATCGCGTCGCTTTCATTTAGTGCTTCCGCAACATACACTATCCGCAACAGTGTTACAAGTATATTTCCGTATGAATCCACTTATTTTGAGTATTTTGATGTCTTCCGCTAGCCTTTATCCGGAGTAATAACTCACCGTCTCACTGATAGATAGTAGTACAGTAGTGTGTGTATGTACGTAAATACATTGTACATACCCGTTCAATATCAGCTCATGTGAAGTGAGGATGTATCGGTGGAATCGCTTGATTTAATCATGAGGGACAAAATGGATCGCGAAATTGAGTTGGCTGGAAAGAAATTGAGCTGGACCAAATCTAATGTAATGGCATCGTAAAGATGAAGTAGTCCGAGTCCAATCAGAGCTGACCATATATTTGTAACCTCTCGATCACAGAGCTACCTATGAATCGGATTGTAAGAATAATAATCGTGTGCTTGACTGACACTACTGGGTCGTATTCTAGAACGAATCTCAAGATCAGTCTCAAGCTGAAATTACGTAAATCCGACTCAAATTTGAGTTTCACTCTCAAGCATCTCCTTTATTCTGAAACCTTACTCAAGAGTGCATCGCTGTGAATCGAGTCTTGAGACATTCACAGAGTAATAAACTACTTTAGCCTGTTTTCATTTACAATTGGGAGGGAGGGAGGGAGGGAGGGAGGGAGGGAGGGAGGGGGAGAGAAAGAAAGAGAGAAAGAAAGAAAGAAGTGTTTATTTGCCACATTTTTTTTTTTAATTATTTTATGTACTAATATCACTCTTAAGCGTGGTCGAGATACCGCTCAAGCACAACAACACTGTCAAGAGAGGATCTCAACAAAAGTTTGACATCTGTAGTACAAAACAGTTTTTTTTATTTGAATCTTGTTCAAGAATTAGTAAAATCTCTACTCACATCTGAGATCACTCAGATGAATTATGATTTTTGATACTAGTCTCAAGCATCAATTAAGAATAAGCGCGTACTCTTAAGACTACTCTTGAGTAGATCTCAGATTAGAGATTCGTTCTAGAATACGACCCTAGAAAGAAGCAATGTAAGTTACTGTTCTTGGGTTCAATTACTTTATTTAATAAGTTCACGTTTGAAAGGCTAATGAAACATGTTTAACAGCCGCACTCAGAGTCGTCTAATCATCCGTTAGCGATTACTTAGTGAAAGATTTAATGAACGCCACTCTCAGAGACAGTTAAATCTTCCTTAGGATAGTTTAATGTCGATTAACTTTAAGTACTGGAAGACCCTTACTTAACGAGATAATGAATTCATTAACAATGACAGATGACAGATGTCACAACATGTTTTGTTGATTGTATTGTTGGAATATTCGCCTTGAAAACAGGAAAAATATGAAAATATTGTTATAATGTCTGATTTGGAAGAATTTATCGAGTTCGTTGCTTATGCTGGAAGGCATAGAGCACCAGGACCAAGAAGATATTTGCGAGATTACACAGATCCGTTCAGAAAATACTCGGTTACTGAATTTTACTCACGCTATAGATTTACGCCACGGACTGTGATAGACAGAATACTACCGTTGTTGGAACCAGACCTCAGGAGGCCTTCGAGAAGAGGTTTGCCATTTGCCCCTGAAATAATGTTACTGCTGACAATACGATTCTTCGCAACCGGTAGTTTTCAGGTAATATTTCTAGGAAAGAACTACTATCTACCGTACAGTACAGTAGGTACCTACCGTAGATAATATGAGTGAAGTATAATATTCCTTTGCAGAAGCTAGATGGAGACGTCATGGACATTTGCCAGCAGTCAGTATCAAGGATAGTCGCCAATGTGTCCAAATTGATAGCGAGAAAAATGAAGGATTTCGTGAGATTTCCTTCTTCCAACGATGCCATCCAGAGTGTGAAGCAAAAATTCTATATGATAGCTGGATTCCCCGGAGTGATAGGATGCATTGATTGTACTCACATTAAAATAAGAAGCCCCGGTGGAATAATTTCTGAAGTTTATAGGAACAGAAAAGGGTGGTTCTCTATAAATGTGCAGGCAATCGTTGGCCCTAACTTGGAATTTTGGGACCTGGTAGCCAGGTGGCCTGGAAGCAGCCATGATAGTTTTATTTACAATAGCAGCTCAGCAAAGCAGAGACTGGAAACGGGTGAACTAAATGGCATTTTACTAGGTGACAGTGGGTACGCAGTAAGTGATGTGCTTCTTACGCCATTTCTGTCACCGAATTCACCTAGTGAGGAATGTTACAACAAAAGCCAAATAAAAACTAGAAACACCATCGAAAGGGCTTTCGGTGTGTGGAAGAGGAGGTTTCCTTGTTTGCAAGTGGGTATGGGTGTTAAATTGGAGACCACTGCAGCAGTAATATGTGCTTGTGCAACACTACATAATATGACCATCATGTTCGACGATACCTTCAACTTATCAGATGATGAAATGTTATTTGAACCAGAAGAAATAAATACACCTGTAAGAGAAAATCCTAATGCTAGTGGTTTTGCAGCCAGACAGGCACTTGTACAAAGATTTTTTACGGCTATGTAGGTCCCTATTATAATGTGTTATATTCTTGTAACTATGTTCTTCATTCTTATTTGTAATAAAGTGAGTAAATAAACACACTGTATCAAATTACTTACATGTATTTATTATTTTTTTATATTTAAGAACAGACCTTAACAACATGCCTACTGTAAACTATAACAAACACAAGTAAGCTAATGTTTCCCTAGTCTAATTTGTATTTCCTCCAACTCCATTCTCGCCTTTTCTTCCAGAAGTATTGCAGTCCTTTTTTTTATTTCTTGAACCTCCAACTGAAAGCAAAATGTAATATAAATATGAAGTATGCTGTCACAAGAAAAAACTGTGTACAAAACAAACATACTTTTATTTCATTTTAATACCTTTGATTTTAAAATTTGCATTTCAATTTTTTTCTTATTATCAAAATGCTTAATCCTCATTACTGCCTCTCGCCTTACATAATCGATCGGTTTTCTTGTTTCTATATTTGTTTCTGAAACAATTGGTGGGGTATCTTCTTGATCAGGAATAGTCGAGGTTTCTTCCAGTGTATTTTCCCATTCAATGCTGGCTTTAAATTCTTGTGAAGGCTCCACACTGTCCTGGTGCAACTTGACACCATCGCTGTCAAAGTTATTATCTATCTCACAAATAATAACTGGAGCAGCCTGTGAAAGTAAAAAGTTTGTGAGACAGGCTGACTAAAATAAATTATAATATAACGTACAGTGTAACCACCTTATCTGTAGAATGACCAAAGCGGAAACTTCTAAATGGGTAGTACATACATAACTAATCAATAAAATAATACCTCTTCCACTATTGTAACCAGTGGCGAGGTGGGAGGCATACTTGGCCCACCTCCAGTCCGGATCAAGCTACCTCGTTCAGCTGCTCGAACCTTCCGTGTAAGAGCTTTCATGTTATCCCATGCCCTTTTCAAAGTTAGAGTATCACGCTGTAAAATAAATATGTGACTAATAAAGAACATAATGAACAGAACAACAGTATAAACAGAAATTATTTATATGTAGATAACCTTGTGTACATGCAAGTTACTATTGAACTCGATGGTTATGGACTCCCAGGCAGCTTTTTTCTTTTCAATTACTTTGCCGTCAGTTTGCTTGGATTCCACAATTGGTCTTTTCTTCACCAACTGGGCCAAGAAAGCTTTTTCATCGGCAGTAAAATTTGGTTCCCTCTTTCGAGGTATTTTGGCGGGCGATACTAGATCCTGAAATTAATAAATGCAAATCAATCATTCAATATACCTCTCGTTATCGTCTGTGAGATAATAACCATGTGTACCGTACTGACCATTATGAAATTTTCATTAGTTCAATTCAATCAATTTTTGGTAATGGCTTATACGCTTCTACTGAGGATCCCTACAGTAATTCCGCCAATATCACGTTTTGAAGATGACACGAAGGGGATCACGTAGTTGTACAGTTATTGGTGATATTAAATAGTTTCGCACAATATAATTCACCAACAAACTCAATTCAATTCAACAAACTCTGACTGAACAGATAAACAACACGTTACGATTTGACATAATGACAGCCGCGTTTCGTTTCCCAGATTTTCAAAGTAACAGTTGACTTTTCAAGTCCGCTAGAGAGCGCCAGTTGCCCTACAAAGTATTATAAATCGTCAGATGTGCGTTTCGTTTTTGATTTTGCATTTTTATCGAAACTATAGTCGATAGTGACAGGCAGCCCTACGTTTACTTAAATCGATCATTAACTAATGACAGCTCCAGAATCGTCTCTGAGTTGTACCAGCCATTAAGTAATTTAATGGCAATTACCTAAATACGCATTAGCGTTAACTTAACGAACGACTCTGAGTACGGCTGTAAGATCGTAAGTCGTCTTCTCTAACATTAATTGAAAAACATCAAAGTCAGGAGCGACATAGAGTAAACACAAAATTCTACTCGGCTCATCTCGACTTCTCGACACATTTTCAATATAAATAACATGATTTTTTTTTTTTTTTTTTGTGTGTGAGGGGATAAAAAAATCTTTTTAAAGATGCCCGGGAGTCAGACCTCCCTGCTATGTCCGATTCTCCACAATGAGGTCCGGATGAGGTCTCCACCGTGAGGCGGAGACTACATTGAGCGGAACACTCGTATGTGGCATACGGACTAAAAAAACCCCTGTGTGCTGTTGTTGCGTGCAGTTGCGCGTATGCATCACTGTTTCCATGGCCTCGGTTAGACGCAGAGGGCGTTCTACCTACAAGTTATATATAAGTTTCGATAATATATATGGGAGGGGTCTGCCTGCTTTCCCCAGCGACTGTGGCTACTCGAGCGGGCCTCGGCTCGTAGTCAGTGGGTAGCGGCATATCAGGGGGCAGAAGGCCTCCGCTGCTATGAGATGATTATATAATGGTTAAACCTATCCTAAACCTAATCCTAAGCCTAACTGCCTAATATTGATCGGGGGGGCGGGGCGGGGGAGGGGGAGGTTGTCCGTCTGGCGGATCCAGACGGCGATCCCTTTGGATCCAAATTTGGTAGCGGAGGCGCTGGAGGGCTTCCGGGATAACGCCTTCGACGGGTTGGCGCGCCTGAGGGGCATCGGGGGAGGGGGGAGGAGGTTCTGCCTTGAGAGCTATAGTAATATCATCGTCGGGTTCTAGGAGGACGTCTTTGGGGCGTCTTTTATAGATATGTTTGGACTGAAGGTCTGGGGAGGGGTCGTAAGAGATGGCCTGAGTGACAAGAGGGTTGGGGTGAGCTGAGGCAGTTTGAAAGAAGCGTTCGGACGCTTCTTTCATAAACTGCTTGACTGTGGGGAGTCTAAAGTCACTATGGAGGTCTACGTTGCGCACGTACCACGGGGCACCCGCGGCTTTGCGCATGAATTTATTTTGGAGTGTCTGAAGGGATTTCAAAGATGGTTTAGAGGAGTGAGCGAATACTGGGCTTGCATACGTGAAGACCGGACGAATGCAAGTCTTGTATAGATTTATTTTGCAGCGCAATGGGAGTTTGCTGTTACTTCTCAAGAGTGGGTGAAGCCTACTCAAGTAGAAGGCTGCTTTGTCGCGGACCGTTTTGATGTGTTTCCGAAAATTTAGTCGTGAGTCTAATGTCACGCCTAGGTACTTCACATCTTTCTCCCAGGGTATGGGTCGGTCAAAGAGTGTGATGACGGGTTTGCGTTTATTTCTTTTCCTAGAGAAGAGTACAGCTGCACTCTTCTCAGGGTTCATCTCAATCCTCCATTTGAGAGCCCATTCACCGAGATCGGTTACTGCTCTCTGGAGAACTTTGCAAACGCGCGCCTGCGTCCTACTGGTATAATAGAGGGCCGTATCGTCAGCGTAAAGGGCTAGCTCGACGTACGGAGAGCGGGGGACATCATGAATGTAAAGTGTGAATAGAGTGGGGGCGAGAACTGAGCCTTGCGGGACTCCTGCGGCTATGGGATGGGGCTGAGAAATGGATTTTTCTACTCGATAGCAAAAGTTACGCTCAGAGAGATAGTCCTTGATTATGAGTACTAGCCTATCGGGGAGATTGAGTCGGTAAAGTTTATAAATAAGACCATTGTGCCAGACTTTGTCAAAAGCTTTCGCTACGTCAAAGAAAATGGCGCCGGTATCTTTGGACTTTGCCGTTGTTTGAAATCCTCTGTGTATATGCTCCGTTATGCGGTGCACTTGTTGTACACACGAGTGTTTGGATCTAAAGCCGAACTGCTCGTTTGGAATGAGGTTCCTAGCTGTGCAAATGTCTTGGAGACGGTTTAGAATAACCCGTTCGTAGACTTTGCCAATGCAGGCTAGTAAGCTAATGGGGCGGTAGCTGGTGGGGTCAGATCTATCTTTCCGAGGCTTGTGAAAGCCTATAACTACGGCTTCTTTCCAAGCGGTTGGAAAGACGCAGAGGCGGAGGGAGACATTGAATAAGACCGTAAGAGTGGTGAGAAGCCTAATGGGGAAGGATTTAATAGCCAAGTTGGTGATTTTATCAAGCCCCGGGGCTTTCCTAGGTTTGAGGTCTTTGATTAAAGTTTTCACTTCCTCGAGGGTGACCTCGGGAAGGGAGTCAGTGGGGGGGAGGGAGCTTCTGCTGTCTACTTCTGAGTTAACCATGTTAAGGTGGGCTGGGTCTATTGGTTGGGTGGATGGGGTACATTGGGATTCTAGGCTTTCAGCAAGACATTCGGCCTTTTCGTCGTCATCAAAAGCTGGGGGTTGGTTGACCCGATTCAAAGGGGGCATAGGAACTATTGTGTCGGATTTAAGATACTTAGTGAATTTATATATGGCTGTGTGATTGGGGGCTATGCTAGAGACAAAGTCATCCATGCGGGTGGCTCTGAGCTCTTTCATGCATCTATTGACCTCTCGTTGGAGGAAGCGCATTCGCTTTCTGGTTTGATCAGTGGGGCTGTAATCGTAATCTCTCTGGGCCGCATTCTTTGCACTAAGCAGCAGTCTCATGTCCTCGGGGAGCTCGATGCGATGATCGGGCTTGACCGGGACTTCGCGAGAGGCGCCGATTAGGGCTTCGTTGAGACTGCTGCCTATTTCAGAGATTTTGGCTTCTAATTGGGCTTTACTGTTAATTTCTGAGGTGATATCTAATCTCGAATCTGGTTTGCTGAGGGCTTGTCTGAATTTACGGTTATTGATAATGGTCTTCGTTTCAGTCGGTCGGTCGAAAGGCCTGCCGAGATGGTATAAGACTGGTCTGTGGTCCGAGTGAAGCTCGCTGAGGACGCTTATGTCCTTGACTGGTAGGCTAATGTTTTTGAAGATGCAGTAGGAGAGGATATCGGGTCTGTGGGCTACGTTGAAGGGATAGTGGGTGGGGGCAAATGGGGCTATGACTTCGCAGTCATCGAGGGATTCGAGAACTCTGTGAATGGTCAGTCCGTTACTGTTCGTCTCAGTACAGTTCCATTGCCGGTGCTTGCTATTGAAGTCACCGCCAATGATGACTGTATTACCTAGTCCTAAGAGGGTTTCTATATCTTGATCTATCATCCGCTGTCCGGCTGATAAATAAATTGAAGCTATAATTACGGGGTCATGGCCTGTTAGTGCAATGCGGATGATAGTTGCCTCGCAATTTACTAGTGTGGGGGTAACTATAGGAGATATACGGAGGGAACGTTTGTAATAGATGGCAGTACCGCCTCTACGGCCTAGGGGGTCATTGGAGCGATTCGGATCTGGCAAACGATCGTTCCGAAGAAGATTGTAACCGGCTATGTTAAACCGTCTATAACATGATTTCTTGATGTCTCTTCAAATAAGTACTAGGGTGGGACCCTCTCGCTCGCACGTCTATTGTTAGTTTGGCCCGCGTGTGTCTCAACGCGAGCGAACCGAATGATTATGTAGTAACGTTACGTTACGTTTTTTTTACGTAGTCGACGAAAAAAAAAACACATATTCTCAGCAGACAATTTAACTAGATTAGATGGTTTTTAGGGTTCCGTACCCGAAGGGTGCCAAACGGGACCCTATTACTGAGACTTCGCTGTCCGTCTGTCCGTCCGTCCGTCCGTCCGTCCGTCCGTCCGTCTGTCACCGGGTCCGCCTGCACGAACCGTAATAGCTAGAAAGCTGAAATTTTCACAGAATGTGTATATCTGTTGCCGCACCAACCACAAATACTGAAATACGAGAGATATTACAAATTGAAAGTGGTCTCGGTACAAGATACGTCTTCACAACACGCTTGAAAAGTTTATACCAAGGCCATTTTGTTTTGGTAGGTAAGCCTTCTTTTAATGAAACTAAATTTAAATGATATGGCAATGTCGTCCCCGGACTTCTACAAAGACTTTAAATATTAATTGATGAATTACGACGTCTCTATTTAGTCCGTAGAACTTTTAGAAAATAATTATAAAATTAATAGTTTTTAATTACTTTTGTTTTCATACAAATCTCAGAGCTCAGAAATTATTTTTTTCCTTTTGGCCACTTCAAGTTTGGCTGCCAGTGATGTTTTAATTAAATACTCTTTGGTGCGTTGAAATGATGTTTTGCAGTCTGCATGACATTGACTTATTGAGTGAGTGAACCTCATTGTACGGAAATTGTAGATGGGTGTCTCACGTTTTCCAGTAGGAGTAGGTTGTAGACAGTGCTGCTTACGGCGGCGTTTAGTAGGTACTAAAGGCCCTAAAAGCGCGGCAAGCTTTGAATCAATTCAAATGTTATTTTTCAACTAGCTACAAAGTTATTCTGACATAAGATGATAATTTGAACAAAACTTTTTGGGTATTTCATGAAAAATACAGTTACAGATCACACATATACAGGGTGGAAAAAACGAATGGGCCCTGGAGGGAAAGTACCTTAAAATCTCAAGATATCCGTCCGTCCGTCTGTCTGTCACCAGGCCGTATCTCATGAACCGTGGTAGCTAGACAGTTGATATTTTCACAGATGACGTATTTCTGTTCCCGCTATAACAACAAATACTAAAAACAAAATAAATTTAATATAAAGGGGGCTCCCATACAATTAACGTGTTTTTTTGCGGTTTTTTAACCGACTTCCCAAAGGAGGAGGTTTACAATTCGTCCGGATGTTTGTTTTTTTTTTATTTTTTTTTTATGTATGTGCCTCGATAGCGCCTAAACGGATGGACCGATTTGGAAAATTAGACCGATTAGACCTATAGTGATTTTTGTGTTTTTCATAATAACTCGTGCAAATGCACATGGTAAGCATAATATTGTGATGCGGAACTGCTGATGAAGACCACATATGGCCACCAGATCTGCTCAATACTAGGTACAAATACAATGCGTGGCTGACGGGCAGGCAACGCATAGCCTAAACCGATGGACCTAGAGCCATGAAACTTTGTACAGGGGTTCCTTAGTAGCGTGGGGTAGCACTGATATGGGATTTGACAAAATTAATTCCCCATGGGGGGGGATAAGGGGTTACAGTTTGTATTAAACTCAATCTAATCAAATAGGGTTTGTGGAAGTCGGTTTTTTCTAAAGTTTACTTTTTGTTTCAATTATATAGATAATGGTACGGAACCCTTCGTGCGCGAGTCTGACTCGCACTTGGCCGGTTTTATTTATTTATAACAAAGTCAAAGGCAAAATTCAATCCAAAATAAGCTTTACCTCGTTGCAGTTTAATAAATGGTATAACTTCTTCCTCCTCCGGCTTGAGGCCCGTATAAGTAATTCGTATGTTTTGGGCAATAATAGAAAGTGCCATAGGAAATGCACTGTGGATCACATAAGCAGTGAACGTTACAATGTATGGTTACAACACAGAGATCGACACAATTTAAATATAGCCCGGTAAATGTTAAGTGCCAAGAAATACATTATTTATACTGCACTGCCTATGGATTCACTGCAGATCCAATAGTCGATAACATTGATTGATGCGATATTTTTATCAGATTCAGAATACGTTATGAACGATTATATACACACGACACGAGGAAATGACGTTACCAAATGGCGCGGAAACCCGAAGATTTTTCTGGAAACGATCTTAACCTTCCGGGCGGAATCGGATGAGGCCATAAATAAATGATCATGTGCACTGCCTAATCGTCTAATGTCTTGAGTGTCATAGTAAAGTCGCCTGTTCCTTAGAAATCAGTTTTCAATCGAATGAGTTTCATTTAAATAAGGCATCGTCGAATTTTTTTTACAACCTGCCTAAAATAATGCTGGCCTTTTGATTAGAATCAGTTTCTGTAACATGGCCTCAACGCTATATATGATTAATTCATTCAGAGTCAACTTAGCCTATTTAGCTTTAGCCTTAAACTACAGTTAAACGTCCGAACGTCCGCCTTGTGGTCTGTATGTGTATCATAAACCGAAAAGGACCTAATTATCTTCGCTTTCCTTCATTTCATTGGTGATTCGTTTGTTTGATATAAACATATACACAAATATAGGGTCACGCTTTTTTCCCAGCTATGGAGACTGAAGTATTTTTGAAGTAAAACTTCTTGGGGCACGGGGGTAAAATTTATTTAACCTCTCAACTGTGGGTTATTCATATATTTGCTTTTCAATTGCTACTAGCCGGGTGCTATCACGAGTGGCTAAGAAATGTAACGGAAATTGGAATCGGTGACGTCAGGGTCGGCTGAAGACTTTTAAAACCGCAACTATTTTCAATACGGTTTTTAACTAATCAGATAAGATAATAATACATTCGTACAATAAAGAATGTTAATTAGTGAGAGAAAAACCTGATGAAACGTTAACAAATAAAAATTATTTTAAGCATTCTTCCACGAGTTCTTGATTTCCGGTATGGCCAAGATGGCGCCGCCGCCGCCGCCGCCGCTGGCTGGGATAAACAAAACCAGTGACGTGACCAAAAACTACTTCGTTCAACCTCTTTGTTGGAACCGGAACTTATGTTTGACAGCTGTGCGATGCGATCCATACAGTTTGTAAGAAAAGAGTTTCATCAATGTCACACGGGTCGATATGGATTTCTAAAACAAGCAAAGCAATGCATACATTTGAGCGAGACGGCTTAAAGACTTGACGTCAGATGGTATATAATCTGAGCGAGATGCAAATAGTAGTGACACTATTGAATGAGTTAAGTATATCACCACGAGCGCGACAAATTGTAGATAAGGAATGGTGGGAAATAAATGACATGACGTATTAAAAGTAAGTACAAGTATAAAATAATTTCAAATAATCGGACGTCTGAAACTTAAAAGTAACTTGAAGCAGAGATTGGATCTCAAAGTTGGAAATTTAAATCTCTTTTAGTATAGGTAGGTATAGGTGTATAGTATAGGTACCACTTAATGATCTAGCTACAGAAGTTTTACTTCTAACACGTGTACGGTGCTACACGCGTATCTTTTTTTTTGTTACACACAGCCTTTTCCCATACTGACCAATGCCGTAGCTAAGTAATGAACGTTTCCTTACGATGTTTTCCATGACCGTTAGAAAGTCCAATAAATTACTGTCCTCATTCGTTGGTCATCACCGGGATTCGAACCTGCATCTCCTGCGCTTGAGAAAGCAAGCAGGAAACCCAGTAGACCACGGAGCTCTTAATTCCATTGTTTGTTAATCATTATTTCTATTAATAACTCGTAGATCTACATCAGATCACGTCTGTCACGCTCTTGTACTAATACGAGTTATACAAGTACGAGTATTCGAGTGCAAAGGGTCTATTTCAAGCAAGGCAGACGACAAACCTAAGCCTTGGTAAATACCTAGCCATTGGCCACTTTTATGGTATACATATTATTACATATACCACCATATAAGTCAGGCAGGAAGTTGGAGAAATCGTTTTAGGTAAGACCCCTCGCTCTGTCTGAACAAACGTCTCGGTCGTGTTGCTAATTGCATTCGAAACAAGACGAGAGTAATATTGAATAACACACAAGACCATTTGTAACTCTGTAACTGGCACACAGACGAAGCAAATCAAAGCTACACTCATTTCGATAAAATAAGAACTACTCTACATTGTTAGGAACCCAGCTTTTATTGCTTTTAGCAACTATCAAAGATTTCTGAGAACTTACAAAGTAGAAGATATCAACATAGCATAGCATCACGCCTATTACCAATTCCATTTTGCCTGTCAGGGGGCTACCTTATCGCCTCAGCAATGGAGAAAAACATAATGAATAAGGAGAAAAGCTCAAATATACAAATCTTTATATATGTTCAGAAGAACAGTGTTCACAGCAAACCCTCCAGCGCATCCGTTTTCAAGATATGCCTAATTACAGTTCCCATTCCCAATTAAGAGCAAAACCATGACACAGGTTTTCCTCGAGAGCGGACGGATAAGTCGCACGCGTGTATTTACAGAGACGAATGGAATATTCCTGTAATATATTTTTGAAAGCCCTAATTTCATAGCTCAATCGGTATTCATTTGCTGTACAAAGTGTTTTGTTTTTGCTTTGTGGCAAACAAATACTTTTTCTTTCTTTCTTCTTTAGTTTCCATTTCAAAATGTACAGCGCTGTGTCAAAAATAGGTGTCTAGTATAGGTAGCAGGAAAAATCAAGCATCGAAAAAGTACCTATTCGATTTGAAATCTCAGTGCCTCCTATGCATAATGTCATAAGTTTCGAACTAACCAACTCGAACACACAAAGTGCCATAAACTAAAATAGAATAGAATAGAACTCGAACACTTTTTCGCGCTCGAGGCTTTGAAATCCTTTGTGAACGTAAATACGCACACATCATAAAAGCAGGTTTCTATCATCGGTAAGCAATATAACCACCATAAACCTGGGGACTCCACCGCCGCCGTGTGAAAGCCCACGCAGCGTTTATGGCTCAAAAGCATTACAATATAGGTACTCATAGAAAAGGCTTTCAGTTTTATTGCATTCTGACAATGAAGTATTCGATTATACTTCATTGTCAGAATACATGGCATAGATAAACAGTTATGCAGTAAGTCTCCCTTTAGCACAAAGTAAAGGTGGATTCTTATATTTTAAATATCCCGAGATACTCTGAGTTGAATCATTTAATTTAAAAGAGTTTTCAACACACCTGCTGCTCGTAAAGTGACCCTTATGACGTGGGTTTTTAGAATCATAATGCTGCCTATATACACGCGTGCGGTAATAATATTACAACACTAGTGTGTTTATGGGTAATGGAATGGATATAGTTTTTGGACAAGAATGACAGCAAAGAGTTTTTATGCTGGAAAAATATTAGGTAGATACCTTAATTGACTTATTGTAAAATAAGATGACTAAACATTTATTTTCATCAAATTACAAGCAAACTAAGAAAACAGAGATGTATTTCGTTTACTATGATGAAATTTAATATTTAGCTGTTTGTTTGGCTTTTGCATTGCCTCTGGCAGTCAGAGTCAACGAGCGCGCCATTTTCAGTTTTTACCAAATAAAACTTTTCATTCATTGTTTTGTAACAATGTCAAGTACCGATGAAGATAATTATAGATTTTTCCTCACAAATGTGTTGAAAAACGTCGTATGAAACTCGCAATTCATAATGTACTATTATAGTAATGATAAAGAATGCCGACAAACATAATTTTCTATTATGTCATACGAACGTGTGGAAGTGGAAGTAATTTATCAAGGTCCCGACAAGACAACTCCTCATTAATTACAAACTGGGAAGAAATCCATTTATAACTCTTATTTCACGTCATAAAAGAAATATAATCCAAAACTTTGTAAACCCGTTTTTCACATAACGCTTCATAGTATAAACCAATGTAAATGTAAATATGAATTTCACGAAACTTTGATTTTTAATTGATTTCAAACTTAAACGATGGACTCATTAAAAATAAAGCTTTTTCAACTTCCAAACTTTCGACAATAACGCCCAAACGAGAAGCTTGACTATTTAATATTCCAAACGAAGATAAGTTAAGACAGATGGAAATTAAATAATCGGTCAAGTGCGAGTCGGAATCGCACACGAAGGGTACCGTACCAATATAACAAAGACAAAAAGAAAATTAAATAACCGGCCAAGTGCGAGTCGGACTCGCGCACGAAGGGTTCCGTACCATTATCTATAAAAAACCGCAAAAAAAAAAACAAAAACAATTGCAAGTCGGACTCGCGCACGAAGGGTTCCGTAACATTATCTATAAAAAACCGCAAAAAATAATAATTGTATGGGAGCCCCCCTAAATATTAATTTAATTTTAATTTAATTATTTATTTTTGAAGTAATACTAAATATATTGTGAACATTTTAAGCGTCTATACCTGCTACCATTATCAATATCGAGCAAAAATGAGCAAAAAAATCACGTTTGTTGTATGGGAGCCCCCCTTAATATTAAATTTCTTTTATTTTTTAGTATTTGTTGTTATAGCGGCAATAGAAATACATTATCTGTGAAAATTTCAACTGTCTAGCTACCACGGTTCATGATATACAGCCTGGTGACAGACAGACGGACGGATGGACAGCGAAGTCTCAGTAATAGGGTCCCGTTTGGCACCCTTCGGGTACAGAACCCTAAAGATATTATGCTGTCACGAGGATTTAAACTCACGCCTATGGATTGAGGGCCTACAACATACCGGCTGCGCCACCACAGCGATGTGAGTTGACGCGAAATATACCATCATATTGAAATGCGTGGGTGTATCAAAATACGTCTCTTGTATGGGGAACCCCTTTAATTTGTAATATCCCGTGGCACACTTCGGGTACGGTACCCTAAGAAGCAGGATATGCTTCTAGTAGATTGACTGAAGATAAGAAATTATTTATTTACCAGTATAAGCGACATAATTTCGGATTCGACTTTTAGATCCAATCTATGCACTTGGCCTAGGATTTCATGCCTACGTCGTCATTCCAACAACTGAACGAACAGTACTTACGGCCCTACACCCCGAACTTCTGCCATCTGCATAAGTCGAGGCAAATTACGACCCGAGATTTGAATTTTAATTAACAAATCTGTCTTAGCGCGAAGTCAATTAATTGACTTAATTAAATCCAGAAATCAGCGATGTCAATGCATTGTCTTAAAATGTATAATATAATAGTAACATTTTGCTAAAACAATTGTTCGACACGCTATTAACAATGACAATAGCGTATAAATTAAACAATGGCTTTTCATTCGTAAAATTATTTTAAGTTCCCTCATTTGACCAAACGTTTTGGGAAGCCAATCAAGACGAAGTGAAAATGAAATGTGGATACAGTAGGGCAAAGAATATAGAAACACGGTGCACGGTGCTGTCGATTGAATCAACTTAATTTCTTGTGAATTTCGGCAACCCCCTTATGTAAAAACCCGTATGCGATTGTCTGTTGATTGATTTATATTAAACAAGCATTTATATTGTTCCAGATGAAACAACCGTTGGTTCCTATATTGCTACTGGCTACTGTGGCGTTGTCGACAAGTAACATTATACCGCTGCTATCAACCGACACGGACGAAGAACCACTTAGCTTTGAAAGGCAGACAAACGACAATAGAAATAGAAATAGATTCGACAATAGAAACTTCTTCAACATATTTTGTTATGACTCCGTATTCCGGCAGAGTGATCTACCGACGCCATGCAAATACTTCCAGTTAAATAACTACATCAGAGGAATGAACACGGAACCGAACAGAAATCATGACAATGCAATGACTATGGATGATAACCACAATGGAGAAGGCTATCGGAAAGCGCAGTGGCATAACTACCCGAGACAACTAGACCGTCTCCAAAATCAACCGTACGACCGTCATAAAGTGAACTATATTAAAAGAAAATCCGGACTAGACGGGACGGAGTCTGAAAATCCACAATTTAAGAAAAGCGATGACTTCAACGAATATCTCCTAGCCAGTAACGACGCCCCAAGTACTATTTACGATTCATACGTAACCTCCTCGAATCCTCTTCTTATACTAAGAATACGTTTAGCGTGCTTGAATGATAAATTAGCGAATAGGAGCATTAATGAGACACCAGAATACTGGTATAGTTTTGAGAACGCAAATAAACAAGATGTTAATGCTGAAGAGGAAATAAACCCAAACTTTAACCCCGCAATAGAGATAATGAAGTTAAAAAGAGGTGGACCTGCCGACACTGATAACGAATACTCGGGTAAGTGCTCATATCTGGTTACCGAGCTTTGCTGGTGGTACAAACACAATAAATTCATATCATCAGACTGCATTAACATCGATTAATATGCTGCTCTGGTTTTGAACAGCTGCAAACGAGAAGCAAACAGGCATTTTGATTTCCTCGTGAGTTTAAGGCTCAGATATTCAATCTTTCAGCCTATATTACGTGTAGGGAGAAAAATGAAGTTGCTCTGATCAAATCGGCTAGTTGTTCAGAATGATGTCCCTAACTCTTCAAAATGTTTTGTCGCTCCATACTCCAAACATCCGGTATATTTACATTGCACCTCTGTCTTTGGGTCACAGATATATGATATGTGTATTAATTGTCAACTAAATCGGTCCAATATGTGACAGACTGACGGATGGACGGACGGACAGACGCACGAGTGATCCTATAAGGGTTTCTCCTTCTGAGATACGAAACCCTAATAAGTAGATAGGTAGTGTTCAAAATAAAATTTTAAACCAATATCTGCCTGCACACCAACAGAAGTCGACTCCCCGAGCATTACCATGGAGAGGCTGCCAGTGAAGAAGCGCATCTTCAGCCTGTGGAGCCGCCTCCAGACCCTGGCACCCACGGGTCACCAGCTGCACCACCGCCGGCACCTACACGCCTTCTACGGCCTGCCTGAAGACCTGGGGGCCGACGGAACCCTCACGGCAGAGACCAGGGCGGCACTAATGCGCCCCCCCGGATCACCCCTGAGGTGGGGATGAAATGGGCTGGAATATGTTTCTTTTTGTTCGCTAATACGCCGAAGTGAGTTGATGCTGAAAGTACAATAAATTGACCAAACCATGTATTTTAGAGGAATGTATCGAGTGTCGCAAGCATTTAATATGTTAGGTGTCCTACCGAATCGGCCAGTGTTCTAGAAATATGGTTAAAAATACTGGAACAATTTAGCTCATAAAGACATCCCATTAAATTTATTAAAAAATTCTACGTAGCAGCTCTGTTAGAATAGCTCAAATTGTAAAAGTAATTACACGATAAAAGGAAATGTGTGAATGTAGCTTTGGATTAAAATCCTGGTTTTATTTAAATGTTTTCTCGTTTAGCTTAACAAACTAACACGAAGGAGACCCGATTTAACACAGTTCTTGGAATAATTATGAAAAGCGTAGCACCTAGGCGCTTTCTCATTTAAAATTCGGGTCACCTATTCAGTGAAACTTGCCGTAATACTCGTATCTACGTATCTATTATAATATAATTGAAACAAAAAGTAAACTTTAGAAAAAACCGACTTCCACAAACCCTATTTGATTAGATTGAGTTTAATACAAACTGTAACCCCTTACCCCCCCCCCCCTTGGGGAATTAATTTTGTCAAATCCCATCACAGTGCTACCCCACGCTACTAAGGAACCTCTGTACAAAGTTTCATGGCTCTAGGTCCACCGGTTTAGGCTATGCGTTGCCTGCCCGCCAGCCACGCATTGTATTTGTACCTAGTATTGAGCAGATCTGGTGGCCATATGTGGTCTTCATGAGCAGTTCCGCATCACAATATTATGCTTACCATGTGCATTTGCACGAGTTATTATGAAAAACATAAAAATCACTTTATAGGTCTGCCTATAATATTTGAAGAGTTCCCTCGATTTCTCCAGGATCCCATCATCAAATCCTGACCTGGTGTCAATGGGACCAATGGGAAGGTAAACCCTTTCAAACAAAAAAATAATTTTCCAAATCGGTCCATCCGTCTAGGCGCTATCGGGGAACATACATAAAAAATAAAAATAAAAATAAAAAACAAATATCCGGACGAATTGTAAACCTCCTCCTTTGGGAAGTCGGTTAAAAAGTAGGGACATTATAACAGCTCATATTTGACAGATGACGCTTAAATACTTAATTTGTTTGAAAATCGAATTTCAAACAAAGTCAGCTTCTACGGTAAAAAGTCGATGATAAATAGTCAAAAATAATTACACAGCGTGACTGCGGGGTCGTGCGGCAACAAAGTAACCTTAGATTTGCCTATTGGTAAGGAATGTTATGCTGACAGCTCGCTAACTCATCTTTTTTTTTACAAAAAAAATATTAAAATGTATGCCCTTATTGGTTCAGGGTAAGTTGGTCACCCTACAGCCTACACACACTCTACAAAGCGCAACTATCTTTTGACTTTGTCATAAAAAAATGCCACTTCTTACTCCTCTGATTAGTTTATTTGAAAAAGGTTTTAAGATGAATTGTAAGGTGACCGAACATTCAGAATTAAAAAGGTTAATTAATTTATTCAATTACTAACGTATAGTTGTGATTATTGAAATACTAGCTGAAACCGCAAACATTTACCGAGCTACAAACAATATGAGTAACGACTAGGGTCTGCAAGATCCGGAACTTTTTACTATCCGGATATTATCCGTTTTGAAATTTGGTTATCCGGATATCCGGATAATATCCGGATATTAAAAAAAAATACAGAGTAAAATGTATGGAAATAGTTGTTTATTTGACTAAATGGACTGCGGATATTTAAAAAAAAAAAAACAAAATAAAATAAAATGCATGGAAATTGTTGTTTATTGAACTGAATGGACTGATGTGATCGTATATAACAATAATAACAGCTTCATAAGTAATTTGGAAAGTTAAATATTAACGAAATAAAAAATGATTTTTAAAGATTTGCATTTGCATTTGCAAGATTTTATCATTATTAAAGATTTGCAAAATCAACTATATTAAAGTCTTATAATAATATTCCCATACTTAGCTAGAAAGACCTATTAACTAATGCGTTATAATATTACGATAAAAAAAGAAACATTTCTTAAAATTTAAATAGAATAACATGCAAAATCAACATACGTTAAACTTTTATTATTAGAAATAATTAAAATTAAACTAAAACGATACAAAGATGTTTCTTGGTGGAATGAGGAGAAGGCACGTAAATATAAATTATTTTTGTAAAATTATTGAACACTATTATTTATTCACCTGACTCTTTTGGTAGTATGATCTTAAAAAACTTAAAGCATCGAGAGTATTATCATCAGGGATCGGATCGAAGGTGTGAATTCACCTAAAGTTTGTAGTCGGACATAACAAAGAGCAGTTACAACCACTTCAGTTGAACTGGTTTGAATTTAACCTGTTAAATTTCGGGTTTTTGTCTAACCAGTTAATTTTTGTTTTTATTAGTTTTACATGTTCCTTACATTTGAAACACCGAACTATAAACATTTTCAAACTGCTGATTCCCAAAAAAATCATAACTTTTTTATTTTTAAATTTTTCGTAAAAATGACTGAGTATTGTACTTTACATCATTCAAGCGAGGTAAATAAAATATTCATACAGATTGTAATTGAAAGGTGCAGTCATTTTTTCAACTCAACTCAAGTGGTTGTAACTGCTCCTTGTCATGTCCGACTACAAACTTTAGGTAAATTCACACCTTCGATCCGATCCCTGATTATCATGCATTAAACTACGAATTTAAATAAATAAAAAATAAAAAAAGATTTATTTTTTAGGATGTTTTCATGTCAATCTGACATAACTTTAAGATCCGGATATCCGGATTTTACGACAGAAATTATCCGGATCCAAAATCTGGACGGATATCCGGATAATCGGATATCCGGATATCCGGATCGCAAACCCTAGTAACGACCCAAAAGTTATCATGTATAATTCAGAGATGTTTGAAGTCCGTATGCTGGCTCCGCACTTAAAATTGAAAAGACTAACGGATATCAAACGTGATCTCTTACAATGACCCTGCTCTACGTGTCAGTATTCTGTCTACGTATCGTAATAGGTAATAATTTAATAATATAAATTACTTTACACAGCTAAGGAGAAAAATATGTATTATTTTATTGGGTTAAGAGCTTGTAATAAATCTAGTACTTCCACGATTGGATAACTGAAACAAAATCAGTAGCATACTCATCCGATGTCAAGTATGCTTTATGTGACATAATAATAGAAAAAAAATACTTAGGTACAGTATTAGGCCATTTTTTTGGCACGTCGGGGCCGAATATGATATTCGGCGTTTGCCTTGGCGGGAGAGACAGAGAGAGCGAGACGATACCCGACGTGCCAATACAATGGCCTAGTACTATGATATTCTAACTTCCACAGAAATATCTAAATTATCGTATATGTAAATAAAATAAATATATCGTGTAATCAGCTCATCACTCTTTTTTTTTGGTTTTCTTAGGCGTCTCGTCCTAATAGAACATGACTCTGACGCAAGACAACGCAAGACTGGCGCGTGCACACTTATCATGCGTCGTATCGTAAGGCGTCAGATTCCCCCGCCCCCCGACCCTCACCGATCTGATGCGATGGGAATCTCTTCTGACTGAAGGCGGCGCATCAGAAGCCATCACAACAGATCGCGACAGACAAATTTGAATCTCGCCATACTAAATGTATGAAACAGAACAGATACCGTTCTGATGTGTCACAACACGACACGTCAGACAAATGTGATTCCGGCTTTAAGCTAGCCCTTAGATACGCTCGCACACAGGCGGCTCCAGTTTTACACCTTTTTACACCCTATCGCCACCGATATCTTGTCGTCTGTAGCCGCTTAAGCCGCAAATCCTCCGAAGGCGGCGCAGGTAGTACTGCACGCATCATGGACCTCGTCGAGTTCGTGGCGCGCGCGCGCAGCCCTGCGGTACAAGCGCGTAGCGCACATGGAGTGCGCGGTAGACGTCACGCGCATGCGCGGAGACGCGTACCGAGCCGTCAATCCCGCGCAGAAGTTTCCTGCGCTACAGATCGGTAAGGCGGCCCCTAGACGATCAATTAAATTGCGCATTATTTCGAATTGTACAATTTATTAAGGCCCCTAGACAATCAATTAAATTGCGCAAATATTTAATACAGTACAGTAATGGTACAACAAAATATTTGCGCAATTTAATTGTTTGTAACCAACCAACTGCGACCATACATATTATTATAGCAGAAAGGTGTTAGCTACTAGCTCGCCCATCCAAAGTCCACGGCCCGAGATGATCAACCTAAATCGAGAACAATTATATACCCCGATCATTCATATACCTTTCCCTTTCCTTATGGTTTGCTGGAAGAAATCTCTTATTAGAGATAAGCCCGCCTTTTTAAATTGTTTTTCTTACATGTATTTTCTGTATGTCTGTTTTGTGGAGTACAATAAAGTAATTACGAAAATACGAGATAAAGTTCAAAACCTATAAAAAAACAACAATAGGACGTGGTTTTTTGTGGGCACTAGCCGTTTGAGTAAAATATTAGGGAATTGTTAGGGACAAGTCCTGGACCCCCCCCCCCCCTTGACCCTATACATTTTTATGAACTTGTGGTATGATAACGTTTCCACACAAGCCCTATTGATATTGACATATGTATTACCTATATTTCAACTATAAAATTGGTTAAGATTCCGTATTTCTGAAATAAATTCACAAATAAGTACCCAATACATTTTCATACATAAATTACGTAAATCAGTCGGAACTCAAATTCCTTACTAAGAATCCAGAATTCAGTTTCAGCAATCAACGTATTTTTCAAATGCGACGAACATTAAATATGGATTATGTTGATAAGCCCAATACGATTTATATCAAAGGAAGAACTCAAATAAAATTCTACCTACCCATACCCAATCAAGCAACGTAAGCGAGGTTCATATAATATTATTTCAATGATAACATCATATGCCTATTGATTCTTATACGTGTATCCTTTTTGACAGTGTCGAACGTAAATGTAGATAAAAGGGAATAATACCAATATCCTTTATATCAGCTCCAAAGGAAATGGAACGAAAATATATTCACACGTTTTTAGGGCACAGTAGAGATACCATAAAAGGAAATAAACGGAATAAACGTGCGAGAAGGACTAGCGGACAAAGGGTTCCGATCACACTTGGACAGTGTTTCCTCCTAACTGGTGTAATTAGGTTTCTACATAAAAAAATAAGTATACGATGTAAACCAAATATTTTTGAAGAAAGATTTTACTTGTGCAATAGTAAGTCCTTGGTTTTTACTAAATTACATAATTGTAGGCCAACGGGAATACCCTATAGGTTTTGTGTCCATTGCGATTATTATGAAAATCCAATAATTTTACAGCATAAACGGTTCTAACGTTCGATTGCGTTGTCCTAGAAGATTGATTTTATCACAGCTTTTAGAAACTACAGACTTGAGCAATTGATATAAATTTCAGCTTGATACGTTCACGCGTTCTCGTGTCTAGGTCTAGAAACACGGACGGTAGGACGGAAGGACAATCGGACGGACAACAAAGTGATCCTAAAGGGTTCCTTTTTTTCCTTTTGATGATCGGAACTCTAAAAAGGAACCCTAATAGGATCACTTCGATGTCCATTGTCCATCCGTTCTGTCTTTCTTTCAAGACCTCAGGAATTTCTCTCAGGAATGCATGGAGGAATAAAGTTGACATTAAGTTATCAATTATTCAAGTATGGAGATGTGACAATATTAAACTTCTAGGAAACGTTATCAATAAATACGGCTTTTGATGCCTCTTTGCTGAACAAGGGAATTAAATAGCAATAATCCCAGTTGACCTAGAATAGGCTTGTGGCCTCTCAAGTCAAAATAGATAGATACTTTTTATGACCTGTCAAAACTGAACTTTTGTTCCTGGGTTCTATGAAATAACATCAGAATGACGTCATGGAAGAGTGCTATCAAATGCTGTCTTTTTTTTCACAAAATTGACTTTATAAAATATATCTGCAGGAATTATACAATTCTGAGAATGTCAAGCCATTTTGTACATAATGCTTCAACTTAAGACTTGTTCCTAGATTTATTGGATTACCTTGGCCACAAGCCTATCATGAATATTGGCACGAAGCAGCAGAAAGCCGATGCAGTTCCTTTCACAAAAAAGACATTTTCTGCGGAACCCTCGGTGCGCGCGACTCCGACTCGCACTTGGGGGCTTTCTCTTTTTTCGCCTGTGTATTGTCTCGTCACAATGTGTCCCATCATTGGAGGAAAACATGAAGTATTCAATAGCCCCTAATCCTTCCATACAATACACAACCACTCGAATTGTTTGCACGAGTATGGGGAATAAGAGTGGTTCCTTCGCAAACTTTGCAGTACCTAGTTCTTGTCTTACGCATGCCAAGGTGTTGTTGTTATTGAAAATTGTGGAAATGTATTGTTGAGAATTTTATGGACGTAATTTTGATAACATTTAGTTTCTGCAACTAACATTCAAATAACTTTTAACGAGCTTAACTTCAAATGGTAAATTATATTATAAGTACTCATCTACTGTACTCATATTCGATGATACTGTTAAGAAACAAGCATTAATTAACTATCGAGTAATCGCAATATTTATTACATCAACTAACTTCTTTTACTAACTATAACTTCTTCTTCTTCGGGTGCCATCTCCTATCGGAGGTTGGCGTCCATTACGGCAGTTTGAATAACGGAAAAGTTAATTCAGAACGCAACACAATGCCCACAAATGTAAATAAAACACTAAAGACGCTAAAGTATTTTCAATATGTACCTTTTCGCAAAACTTTCTCATGAGAAACAACTCAAATTAAACTCAAACTAACTCAACTAACTAAGACAAGTTGGTGCCATAACAAGGCCACAATTTAGAGCTATCAGTTTAGAAGATCTACGCGTTAGTTCGTCGAGTAGTAGTTTCGAGAGCATAATTTAGTTCAATATTCGCTGAGGTCACCGCTGCAGTTGGGAGTGTGCATAATAATTAATAACAGCGGCTAAATCGAACAACACGCTTGACCGGGATAGTCGAGCGCGGGTTACAAAGCGTCCTCCGCTGGGTTGTGTACTCAGAACACTCGCACATTGAGGATCCTGTGAAACATACCTATTCGATTGCTTATACAGGGTGTAACGGAAAGGGGTGTACAAGCCGAAAGAGGGTTGTTAGGGACATAATTCTGAACAACTTTCACTATGGGACCGACTTGATCAGAGCAACTTTATTTTTATTAACTCAGTACCTACATTTCAGGCCTAGCGCTCAGCTGATCTGTATGGTGTAGTGAAAAATAAAGTTGCTCTGATCAGTTCGGTCTCATAGAGAAAATTGTTCAGAATGATGTCCCTAACAACACTCTTTCGGCTTGTACACCCCTTTCTGTTACACCCTGTATAGCTAACAGTCAGTACAATAAATAGTCGTTAGCGTATTCCGTTCCACGTACTCGTGGCGGTCAGATGAAACAACTTTATTTTTCACTGGAACACTTTTCACCGATACCGCTTATTGGGAAGGATAATTGGTTTTCCAGTCGACCATAAACTGCAAAATGATGCTGAAAACTTCTTTATAATTATGTGAAAGTTTTTAGGATTTTATCCTTTATCCTCTAACATACCAACACTTTTCAATCACATCTATCTGTACATAATAAACAAACAGTACGAGATCAATGAACACATCAAAACTATAAATAATAATTGAACAGCTAAATATTGCCAATTGGCGCAGGAACTCTAGGACTTAAAAAGTACGTCTATTGAATGAATTGAGGCTATACATATAGGTCATTGAATCTCTTGACGGTACAATTTAACCAACATGTATATTCTCGGTGTCGAGTTGCCAATTGACATCAGTCTACAAATAAATCGAATCAGATACATTTACATTCGACTTTTTGTTATCAATACACTTAAAATAAGTATTCAACCAGTCTTTAAGTTTAAGATTGGTATCAATTAGCCTAATCTACAGTATGAAAGATGGTTTAGATTAGAAGGTCAAAGACCGCCCATAAAGCCTGCGACAAGCTATTTTCCGATCCACCGAACGCTCGCAACTATTATCATTCCTGCTGGCCACAGCAGCGTGAGCAGTGTATTAGAAAATCGCTTATCATATCACTAACGGTAGGAACCACATCTTTGGTAAGTGGGCGACTGTAGTTAGATGTCCGAATAGTGGTATATTAGCGTTTAGGGAATTCTTGATAGTCTCACTGTACATATGAAATATGAGTAAATTACGAAAATTTAATAGTCGCACTGCGTGTATAACATTCACATTCAAGTTCAAGATACCATTGTCTTAAGCAGCAGTTTGAGTATTCTGCCATCAGTCAGTGCATGGCTATTTTCAGGATTTTCTGTTAATTAATTGCTAACAGTATCCTTAAAGGCCACTGGTTAAAGCTCTTATTGCATGACTTGCAAGAGGTCTTTTGTTCAAATCAACCGAAATGGCATCAAATTGTTCAGCGGACGAGATCCGAGTACCGTCCGACGCACTCGGATCGGAACAGTGATCAAAGTCATTCCACTCAAATAAAATAAACGATACAGCCGCGCCAAAGCGACCCTTACTAACACTATTATAAAAATAGATTTCGCCTGAAGATTCCTGATGCACTTGTAACGTTCTTGACATGGTAAGGGATAAACTCTCTCAACCCATCGACCACGAAGGTGTGGTAGGTAGATGCAGAAATATCTATACACGTTGAATATATGAGGAGAACGTATTTGACGCAGCCCTACTGAAGGCTGCCTCTTTTCTATTAAGGTTGATGGCAGAATAATATTTATAGCATATAAATAGCCTATAAGAAACTAAAGAAATATGTTTCAGTAGAGTATTTTGGTTAAAAAATCATTCTGCTTTTTAATCTACTCGTATCTCTATCGAAATATTAGATATGGCTGCAATATTTCATTACAGTTAGTTATTCGTATTATCTTGTCTTAGCACTAATGACTTGTGAAATTGAATTAGCAAATGAAGTAGTCGGGAATAGATTGCAGTGGCTCTGACCTACATGCATAATATTTATCGGTACTATTTATTTTGTACCGAGGACGTAAATCTAACACATATACAGTCGTGCATGTCGTATGTGTCAATTAGGTATATGAATATGGAAAACTACGGTTTAAAAAAATATCAGAGATGATTAAACACATTTTCACTTTTATCCAAATGTGCTTCCAGAGTAGACTTCCAAACAAGTAGGTAACAGCCCTGTATCACAAAATAGTAATATTCTTCGCTTATCTTGGAAACTATTGGACCGATTGCTATGATCTTTAGGGTTCCGTACCCGAAGGGTGCTAAACGGGACCCTATTACTAAGCCTCCGCTGTCCGTCTGTCCGGCTGTCTGTCGGTCAGCGGGCTCTATGGCACGAACCGTAATAGCTTGAAAGTTGATTTTTTTACAGAATATGTACCTCTCTGTTGCCGCTACAATAACAAATAGGTACTGAGCAACACGAAATATTGAAAAAAAAAATGTCCCCGTTAAAAATAAACGTGATTCTTTGAACTTTTTTGGTACGACGAATGGAGCGGAACTCTCCGTGTGAGAGTCCGACTAGCCGGACCTGGCCGATTATTTCATTGTGTTTCCACTTTCCAGACGGGAACACCATAGTAGAATCGATGGCGATATTGCAGTACTTAGAGGAGACTCGGCCTTCGCCCTCGCTGACTCCTTCCACGCCGCTGCTCCGCGCTCGCATGAGAGAACTAGTTGAGGTGAACAACTTTACACTAACAGAGAGTTCCGAATTAAAAAAAAAAACTTTTCGTTGATTTTAATTCCATTATTTTTCAGTTAGTATGTTAGAAGACTGATAAAATTATAAGTGTTTGCACTACCTACTTACGTACTCGACTAGTTTGATAGTGAGTTAAATGAAACTCGAGTAAACTTTGATAATTCCATTAATAAAAATTGAGTTGTTTAATCGAGCTTTGTGTTAACTCACCGTCTGGCTAGTCGACCTAAGATTTAGGCGATGTTTGTTCCAGTAAAAGGATAGCTCCAGATTCAGTTAAAATTTGTTCACCCGTTGAACAGGTAAGCGTATTTATATTTATTAAATCGCAGATATCCTTTCAGACAATAGTCTCCGGCATACAGCCTCTACAAAACACAGGATTAAAACCTCATTTCGAGAACACAGAACTGTGGAAGAAGTTCGCCTTTTACTTCACGGAGCGTGGCCTTCAGACCCTCGAAGAGTTGCTGCAAAGATCCGCTGGCCAGTACTGTGTTGGTGATATGCTGTCGATGGCTGATCTGTGCTTTGTGCCCCAAGCGTATAATGCCGTTTACAGGTAAGTATCCCATTTTTATTCGATATTCATCATCATCATCATCAGCCTGTCAGGGAACCCACTGTGAGTGGCCTTCTAATGTACAATGCCATTCAGTACAATCCTCGCTATGTCATCGAACCATCTTTGAGGTGGTTTGCCAATTGATCTTTGGCCACCTCTTGGCCACAAATCGGTTACCAGTCCGGTCCATCTGGGCGCCTCATGAATAAATTAGGGGTGCTTTTTTCATAATGTGTATTTCAGGAAATACTAGGCAAATCGTAATCAATTTCTGGTATATGTAATTTTACTGTATAATCTAGGGTTGTCATGAAGGAAAACGTGTTTGGATAAAATTTTCACGATAGAAAATAAATCCAAAGTCAACCCTGTTTTCCAATATTTTTTCCTATTATACCGCAGTAGTAGTAAATATGATCTTTCTATTAATTGTAATATGTGGGGAATTGTTGTTACTAGCGATTTGAAGATTGAAATGTAATTCCCTGTAATAGCTTATTTTTCATGACTTTTTTCCGTTTTGGCGCTTACGTTAATTCAGATTAGGTGCGAGCGCACAATTGCCATCCCATTTATTCCTATTCCCGAGTTATATTCGCTTCTCACTTCCGCAATCTTCATTGACCTTGGTTTGTAATTATTCATACCTCGCCTTAATTATGTCTGCATTAAACAAACAGCATATAATTATGCGTTTTTATAGGAAAGTTCTTAGTGTCAACACAAGGATCTCCAATACTACAAGCTTGACACCCATACTTCGTTTACCTACACAGGTACATGATGTCTACTCACTACATGTCTCGCATCCGTAACTGACATATGATATTGTTAAGAAATGTTATATGTATTTATTCTAACAAAACTATTCACTATGTATGTCTCATTTCTAGGTACAATATGGATCTCATCAAGTACCCTACGGTGTTACGACTTTACACATCATTGTTGAAAGAAGAACTTTTCATGGAGACTCATCCAGAGAGAATCAAGCAAAAACTGAAGGAAATGCAACAATAACTTTTAGTCAGAATTATGAAGAAATTACATTACTTCACAGAGTCCTTATTAATGTTCTGGGAATCAACAAATATGTATAATCTCGATATTAAATGTTTTCTCGAACGACTCGAACTGGACATTTTTTAGCGATTCAGATTAGGTACCTATAGTTTGTGCGCGATAACATGGCAATAGCGGTCATTGACCCGCTAAGAAAATGTATGCGATTTGACGTTTGCCGCCACTGCCCCGCCGCGGGGCGCCAGTGGCAGCAAACGTCAAATCGCTCTTCTTAGCGGGCCAATGACCATTATTGCCATGTTATCGCGCGCAAACTATAGTCTGATCCGCAAAATTGCCATGACCGACTTAAAACAAGTCTTGGTTAGGTAAAATAAAGCTTACAGTCGTTCAACGATCTTTTGGCGTGTGAGTTACCTTAACAGGGGGCGTCACTATACGCGACCTGCAATGAACCTGTCAACAAGCGGCAGTTCCACCTGTCACCGCACACCAAAAGATCGCTGCTGGAAAGCTGTAGCAGGGATTATTGGAATTATGGTTGCCATTGTGATGTCGCATTTGGTTGGTTAAATCAGACACTAACTAAAACCCTACACAGTTGATTGAAGAACGACATTTAACTAAGTCACTAGCATTTTAATTTAAATAAAGCATCCTCGTAAACGTTTAACGATCTGTCTTACCGAAAGCCAGCGTGTTGGTTAAAACAAGATGGCGTCATGACAACAGCTGATTACTTTCAGGGTCTATCTTTTTGGCAAACGTTGTGCAACGTTGGTTTGTTGTGTTTATTGGTTTTTTGTTTCAAATTTGGTCTTTGGTGCAATTGTAAACATGTTGTCGACTCTGCCATAATTATTTCACGATTAGTAGTGTTGTTTCACAAAACCGAATTGGTTGCTTTAGGTCACTTTCTGTGCCAATACTATAAAGATAGATTGTGTTAGGTCACAACTTTATGAACCACCCGGAGCCGAGCGGAGCGAGGCGACCCCATTTAATTTCACAAAACCGAATTTGTTTTAATGCCACCAAAGTTGTAATGCGTCTTGTTGCCTAGGAACGTTTAGACAACTCGTTAAACGTTTCGTTCACTCACTTGTCTGACGGAACTTTAGCGACTTGGTTAAATGCCGATCTTTAATTAACGGTCTAGCTAGGCTGTTAGTTAAGTGTCTGATTTAACCAAGTAACTGCGACAGTGATATTGATACTGTGGTAGATTAGAAATCTACACACACTACCGTGTGCCTTGATTATCGGCAAATGCATTAAATCGGCCGCGCTCGCCAATACCAGCAATTCCAAGGATCGATTACTATGAATCAACCAGTACATGAACAATTGAACATGCAACTATTGATATAAAGCTTTGATACGATAATAATTACGAGCCCATACAAGCAAGAGTCCATGAGCATGCCTGACATTTAGGTCACACATCTGTTATTCTAGGAAGATTCAATACTCGTAAAACTGCACATGAAAGAATAGGTGCAGTGATATTTTAACCCCTTCACTCTCAGAAGCCACAGCTCTAAGCCCACAACTTCCGAACGGGTGGTACCTAGTATACAAAAATATTAATATTATATTGACTTTGACTAAGTAATATGTATGATTTTATGGTCTATAAAAAAAAATGAACTTTGAAGCACACCGCTCAAACGACCAATGGCGAACTATTGTTATATAAGATTTGTAGGTTAACCAGTAACAGCAATAGATAGGTAAACAAATAATAAAATAATAAGCCTGTAACTGAAATTGCTAAATATGTATAGAGTGTTACAGCTCCTAAGTCTTTTAGCTGTACGATATTCAAGCTTAGATTGACCGGAAATTTAATGTAGGTACCTACGTAGGTATGAAATTAGCCATATTATGTTGTAGGCTTGTTAGGGTTCCGTTCCGATCCTTAAAAGGAAAAATTGGAACCCTTATAGGATCACTTCGTTGTCCGTCCGTCCGTCCGCCGTCTGTCAAGACCTTTTTTTGTCGAGAACGCGTGGAGGTATAAAGTTGAAAATATCAATTGCTACAGTCTGTAGTCCCAAAGAGCTGTAAAAAAACAACCTTCTAGTCTAGATCAACACAATCAAACGCTAAGACCCGACCGTTTATACTGTAAAATTGTTGTCTTTCTGAAAAATAAGTAGGTTGGCATACGAGTATCATTACTTTTATTTAATTATGTAGAAACCATATTACATCTTTATGACTCATTCATAACTTATTAATAACTCATATATATGACTAACTTATGAGGTAAATTGTTAACAAGTGTGATCGGTACCCTTGGTGCGCGATTCCTACTCGCACTTCACCGTTTATTTTACATTTACCTACAGCAACCTCCGAAACTTAGACAATTTCAAAAATATTTATTTTTGAAATTGTCTAAGTTCGTACGCAAGACACCCATGGTCGTGCTCATGAAAAATTTATTCTATAAATTGGAATAAGCGTTGAGAAACAAACAATTTAATGTAATTGTCCTGAATAATTCACGCTCACTGGATGAACAGTAAAACAATCGGAGTAAATTAAGTGTTGTTGCCTAATAAAATACCTTTTAGAGTGATAGCGTTCTATTTTCTAGAGGTAACGAGAGGTGGCCATTGAAACGGACACGCATGACAACGCAGAGTGTTTTCATGTTTTACTTGGAATCGGGAATCGGGAATCGGCCCAGGAGCACGATGCATGGAAACGGGGAAGAGAGGCCTTTGCCCAGCAGTGGGATGCTATAGGCTAATAATAATAATAATAATAACTTTTTATATACAGGATGTAACAGAAAGGTGTCATCATATTTTAGGGGATTGCTAGTACTGATGAGCCGTTGCCGGCAATATTGCCATTTGTCCGGAGATATTGCCATATTATTGCCATTTATATTTCCGCAAATGGCAATATTGCCAGCAACGGCACATCAGTAGTTGTTATGGACATCATTCTGATTCTACTTTCACTGTGAAAATCAGAGAAACTTATTTTTCACTCGTCCATACAAATCAGCTGACCGCTTAGAATTTTCAGAATGATGTCCCTAACAACCCCCTCTGTTACATCCTGTACATAATTACGTGGGAAAAATGTATACCAATGTGGTAAGTAATTTTACTTTGTGCATTTTACTGTCGTTCTAACGGTAATGGAAATCATCATGAGGAAACCTTCAAATTTAATAGCTGCGGCGATAGGGTATAGCCCTTGTGACGCAGATTAAGTATTCGGTTACGCTTCCAATGATGGGCATTTCACCAAACCAATAAATACCCTTACAAATATATGTAGTACTTACTCGAGCAGGTACTCGTACGCGGACTATTCAGGCGCAATAATCACAGACATGAAAGACTCTTGCAGAAACTGTAATTTAACCAGCGGACCGCACTAACAAGACGTACCCAATCAAGAATAGCACTTCTCACCAGACGGTAAGATTCAAGTGCTAGCCAGAACTTATACGTTCAAAACGGCTCGGCACTAGTACGGGAAATAGTGCAACTCAATGTATGGGAACTGTAAATGTTGGTATCGGATGAATTCACTTGGCACAGTTGTATACTAGGACCAGCTGAGCTGATTTAGCCCGGTATAGCCATCGTAAATATATACCCTTTCATTTAAACTATGCTAGATAAATGAATAAATCTTTAATTTATTTTCCTCAGTGTCTTAAGTGAATAGTAGAAAAGTATATATTTTTGGAATCTGCATGAATAGACCTGTTAACACTATTTTTCATAAACATGATGTTGGTACAAAATATTGAAAATGTTATCTGATGAAACGAAAAATATAAGCTCATGTTGTGAGATTTATTTATCTTGCATAATTTTTATGATTGGGTATATTTATCATAATAAAAATTAATCCGTCATTCCCGCTTTATCCAAAAATGATACCACACTCGAGGTATTAGGTAAATAGAAGACGATATTTTTTTTAAGTGAATTCATCCGATACCAAATTTTCAAGTTACGACACTATTTCCCGTACTAGCACGGTTCATCGGAGTATGGAATCCCGACGACGACGTATTGCTTTGATCCGATATGTCAAATGTGTCTTATTATATTTTATAGTTGAACTATATTTTAATGCAGTATTAATAGGCATTTGCTATCGTGATAGACGTTACGTTAATGCTATATCAGGCCGTTTCAACAGGCGTCAGAAGAATGGAATGGTTACTACAGTGCTGTCAGATTAGAAGCTGTCAGTTCAATTCGATAATTAGTTTTGACGCTTCTAATTCCGAGGCAAGCCCCGCGGAATGGTAATGTGCAAAACGTTAAGGCGTGTGTCTTCATAATGACGTAGGTATTACATTTATTAGTCTGAGGCTTACATAGATATTGGGCCTACTTGGACCTACTTGGAGATTCGATTCACAGGAACTAACGTCATTAAGACGACACACGCCTTGACGTTTTGCGCATTACTTAACATCCTTCATAGCCATCGTCCGAGCTACATTATTCTTAACTACATAACTATTATAATAACGACATTACTGGATTTTGTCGGCAATAGGAGCCTTTTATTTAGTTCAGCTGCTATGTTTCTAAGTAAATGCTCGTAAAAGTTAGTCGTAGTGGTAGTCCCCGCAGCGCAGTTGTTGATTTACAAATTTGTCTGTTAGTAAGTAAGTATATCAACTTAAGAGAAGTTTTCATCAGGGACCGGAAGTTGCCACAAACTTGGCACACTTGACTGACTAAACTCACTTGAAGTAAGTATAGAAACTTATTTATTGGTGCACAAGGTTATTCTCAGTAGAGTTGACGTAGGTAATAGATAAAAGGCTGATTTTGTTAATAAAGTCATCAACTAGCAACAATCAGTTGACCGAAACTGTCTTGATTTATTTATTTAGGTATTTATTTATTCAGAATACATGTAGGTATAGCTTTTTGTCTCCCACATGGTAAATACCCACTCTCGTCTATGTCCCAAACGGCTTCGATATGCTCTACGTGACAGATTCATCATCGCGGAAACCATCGCCATTTAGTTGGGATTTAAATCTAGGTATGGTTGATTAACATAACATAGTGTCACGCCTTTTCCCATACGGGTCGGCAGAGGCACAACTGTGCCTACTTGTTGATTAGTCCTTGGTATTTGAATACATCTTCCATCGAACCTTCCAGAATCGAACAAGCTGATACTGCTGGAAACACATATTCGGCAATATCGTCCAAACTTCAAGCACAAACGACCAAGCACAAAATGTGTAAGCGGTGCGATTGGAGAACACTGTTGAGACAGACAATAACACAAGGCGTCGAATTAAATCTAACTGATGCTAATAATTTCAGGTGGTAATAACAACCTTTTCTTACGAGCGAAATTCTCATTTATTTTAAGGCGAGGTACGAATAATTACAAACCAAGGTCAACGAAGATTGCGGAAGTGAGAAGCAAATATAACTCGGGAACAGGAATAAGTAGGATGGCAATTGTGCGCTCGCGCCTAATCTGAATCAACGTAAGCGCCAAAACGGAAAAAAAAAAACATAAAAAATAAGCTATACCAGGGAATTGCATTTCAATCTTCAAATCGCTAATAACAACAATTCCCCGCATATTACAATTAATAGAAAGATCATATTTACTACTACTGCGGTAAAAAAGGAAAAAATATTGGAAAAAAGGGTTGACTTTGGATTTATTTTCTATCGAGAAAATTTTATCCAAACACGTTTTCCTTCATGAAAACCCTAGATTATAGAGTCAAATTATATATACCAGAAATTGATTACGAGTTGCCTAGTATTTCCTGAAATACACATGAAAAAAGCACCCCTAATTTATTCATGAGGCGCCTTAATAGTTATCTCTGTTGAGGTAGTGTCATTGTAACTCTGTTAGAGTTAATAGTTCAGAACCAGAAGTATGAACTGTGTGTGTCCAGTGTGAACTCCACAAATTGACAGTGGTTCAGTACCTAGCTCGCAGAAATTAAAATAAGTTTATCTAACTTGAATATAGATGTTAACTTTGAAGCTTGGATCATAGGTCAGCACATCCCACACAATGTTACCCGATAGAATTGAGCCTTAATTAACCAGCAAACACTTTCGCCTCCCAAAGGAAACTGAACTACACACTCTTTACTTAGGAGCATAGACAAGTAGATACTGAAGTGTACTTAGGTTCTTGTTAGGTTATGTCATGGCTCCATTCTTAATTTATACCTCACAGCTACTGAGCCACGTTAGAAATATCAGGAGTCACATCACATTGCGGTTCCATCATAATTTGGGTTGATTTCAGATTTTATAAATCATCATGTGTCATCATCATATAATTTTGCGCTAAGCTACTTCGATAGTCAAACCAAACTGGTTATCGATCCATGGCGGGTCTATGATCCTCGCTGTTGCGACACCAATACAATAACCATATTAATTGGGAAGCTACTTGAGCTCTCGTCCAGTGCTCTCAGCACTTCGCCCGCCGCCGTCCAGGCGGGATGACCCTCTCTCACGAGGCCTCGTGCCCCCCACAAACCAGAGCTACTCGTAGCAAAGATCACTCACTCAGAGCCGAGCGGGATGGGACCTAAAGCAAACATAATCCCCTCGAAACATATTTGTTCGGGCCGAAATGGCACTACACACGCAAGCTCGTTGTTTTCTATTTTTTTTCGCTCTATTGCTTTGTGCAATCGCCGAGGGAAATGTCGGCGGGGATGGTGAGTAAATATTTTATTCACACTGTGTACATATCTTAGTCGCTTTTCATTTTAACACATGCCCCCGCATACATTGTGAGGTGATCCTTCGATGATCTCGAGATTCCCGACTGGAGAAACATTTCTTATACATTTTAACGTGTCTGTTTTGTTAAGGCTTTTTAGTACAAATATCTCTAATCATGCCTGAATATTTCACAAAGATTTCTGTAAGGGAATACCTTTTACTGTAGGATTAAATGTGATTTCTTATTTTTTCAAATTACTTGTTACAACTCTCGGAAGAAAGTATAGTACTTACAACCAGCAAGAAAACCGTTGAGAATTTATAAAATACTTATAATGTATAGTTGCTTACTAGTAATCTTAGTATTTCGCGATATAAGGCGGGTACAACCGCCCAATATACAATCGTATCTAAGTACCCGCTGCCAGCTTTGACGTATGTTGTGGGTAGAGGCCCTACTAGCTAGCATCCTCAGGGGTCAGGGATCTTCCGAACCTTGATGACGAGACTCGCTGGCCAGAGTATAGCTACTGCCTGGGTACTCGAATATTGTATTTCATTTTCGATATTATAGACCGGTAATTTATATTTAAATTTTCAAGTTCAACGGCATTTCATGAACCGTTTTGGCAACGTGACTTTTCCGAAGTAAAAATGCCTGCTGAATTCGATTCTGAATGTGGCCAAGCCGAATTTTGCCAACATTTTAGATGGCGGCCTAACGGAGCCCCAACTTAAAAAAAGTCGTACTCTAACTTGACTCTGGTCGATAGGGGCGTGTGAGGTGTCCTGGCTCAATTTTGATAACCAGAAGTCCGTCCGGGAACCGGTAGTGGACAAATACGCGAATAAGCGTTTGCACACTGCAGAGGTCAAGTCTTCGAAACTATGAGCATCTTTTGGTTTCCCGATGGCCATGACCAGCGCCTGTCCATAAATAATGACGTGAGCACCCACATGTGATTCTAGAACTTGCGGACATTCGACTATTTTGGTGATAAGCCTGAAGATAGTTCCCGCCCCTCAGGGATCCATCCAGGTCAAAAAAAACCCAAGGAGACGGCGTGGAGTTCATAATTCAAGATTTCTCATCTCACAGACTTACAGTTCTCCCAGCCCCGTAAGCAGCTAACAAGCGTTGTAGGACGCTACGCTACGCTTATAAAAATGATGAAGTTCAGGAAGATATTGCCCACAAACCATAAATCCTATTACAAAAGTTTATACACCATCTTATAGAAAATTTCATAGAGATAATTTTTGTTTTTGACACTTTATTACAAACTGCAATACTTTTTGTTTAAAGTAGTTAAAACCGCGGTTAGGGACATAATTCCAGGAAATAAAGGTGGGGTAAGGGGGGGAGGAGCCAAAATTCGGCTTGGCAATATTCAGAACTGAATTCAGCAGGCTTTTTTACATCGAAAAAGTCTTGTTGCCTAAATGGCTCACAAAATGCCGTTGACATGATAAAGGAAGCCGATTTTTGAAAATTTTTACCAGTCTATTAGGGACAATATAATCTTACTCGAGACCCACCCAAGAATTGAAGATAATTAAATTGTTACAAAAAATATCCCTAGTGACCCACCCGCATTTGTAGATTAGATACCAAGTATTCAATTTTATTGGAAGTGAGTAAGGTAGAGCTCTTCTAAGCTGAAATGACGCGCCCCACTCCTTGGTTTTGTATGACAAGTAAATACGAAACTAAGGAGTGGGGCGCGTCATTTCAGCTTAGACGAGCTCTAGTCCGATTGAAAATAATGTTCGGGTGCCGAAGGAAAAAAGGAACCTACACTACACTTCATTGTCCGTCCGTCTATCAAGATATAGATATACCCATAGATAGTAGTGAAATTTGGCATGAAGCAAGATAGTACCTATAGCACAAGTAAAGGAAAACCGTAAAATAGTTCCTTAACAAAATAGCGATTTCGTGCGCGAGTCCATCTCTCACTTAGCTGATTGTTGGCTGTTGCTCCTTATACCTCTCCATCAGAACCCAGCAAGCCAGACATCTACGACGTGCTCTCCACACGCGAAGCCAGTCTCTCAGTTGACGTGGCACCGGCGCGGGGCCGCTGCCAACCTGCGTCTGCGCAGCCGGCTGCCTTCTCCGCGCTGCGCTTCCACGAGAATGCGACGCTGCACCAGATGGTCGCGGGCATGTTCTACAACACCTTCCCGGAGGATTTTAGCGTCATGGCCGTGTTCCGGATTGGAGGTGACTAACGTTATTAGTATAATATTATAGTATCTGTGCTAACGTCCATTTGCAATAATGTATATCTATCCATGGTTTTAGAGTTAGATTTGACAGTTGCGATATGGTACTTGTGTCAAATTTGACCCTATCTATCTGCAGATTAAGGATAGATAGGTTATTGCAAACGGCCGTAAGACAAGATATGTAGTAATGATTATAAAAGAGATTCACTTATTATTACCTGTTTTGCTAAGGAATCAAATAGCTAGTTAACATTACCACCAGCCGTCACACTAGGTTAGATAGATCTGTATCATAGAATCTAAGGTAAGGGGTATTTTGTGTAGTTGAGATAATAATGGGTGGGACCTAAGAACGCCAAAATAGCGGAACAACGAAAAATTATAATTACATTCCTATCTGATTGTCATTTGTCTGATGCCTGGTCCATACGCTTGCTAAACAAACTCTACAAGCATTCACTAGTGGATATAGAGTTTGGCTTGGTGTGCGTCAGAGACTATATATCCAATTGACTGCGCCTGCGGGGGAATGCGGCTCGCCATACGTTAGTTGTATTCAACGTACGCAACCTATGTACAATGACGGGCCGCCAGACAGTTTCGCAGCGGCTGACCAATTACAGCTCTCTTACCTCGTCCCCCGCCGCCCGTAAATTGGCGAGTTAGCGTAACTCTCCACTGGATAAGTGCTCCCTGGTGTGCGTAGACTTTGCACATTTTACTTTGGTGGAGGTGTGGAGTTTGCGGCAAGTGGCAGGTTGAAACGTATGGATGAGGCATAAAATACCTCCTTCATTCTACCCGCACGTAGGTTGAACAAATCACGAAGGTTCCGTTGGGAGTAAGTTCCTAAAAAAATATCCAATATAGCCATCTTTTTCCAAGTATTATACACATTATTACAGTATTGGTACTGTACGTTATATCTGGAAATAAATTTGTGCGTGACAAAGCCAAAAATCTCTGACGAAAGCTTACATTCCACCTACTTAGTATATTTGTTTTGTTTCAGTGTTCTCTCTCAAACGTGAGAATATTTGTATCGGCGACTTTACCAACTCCGACAAGAATAAAGTTATCATCCATCCAATCAAAGAAACAACGGAATAGAGAAAATGAAAATCTGGTAGCAACATCGCTCTTCAGTCAGAGTTAACCGATTTAGAGAGAATAATACTTAATAGGCTATCGTGAATTCTACTGTTTAGACAATGCCAGCGCCGTTAGCTTGATAAAATTGCTTCCATGCTCTGAATTGATCTAAACATACACAAACAAGCAGCCCACTCGCAACCATCGTAGAACTCATATTTATGCAATTACTTCTTCATTTTGTGTACAAGTAATATCTGGGAACCGAGCTTTGGTCGGCGGTTGGTGGTGCAAACACAATTAAATAAATATTATATTTCATATTCATCAGACTGCATTAACATCAATCTATATGCTGCTCTGTTTTGAAACAGCTGCAAACGAGAAGCAAACAGGCACTATGTTTTCCTCGTGAGATTTAGGCAAAGAATTCAATATTTCAGCCCACTGGTAAGGAAGATGAATAGTGCAGATTATGAATTTAGATTTGACCTTATTTGAACGAAACTTTTTTGTGTGAATTCTTCGAGAACACCCGCCAAAAAGTGTCACGTGATATGAAGTCGCAATGAGAAACTCTCTCTCTTTCTCTCTCTTTTTAAAGATAAGCTCGCCTTTGTACACTGTTTTTATTTACTTTGAGTCCTTGCAAATAATTGTGTGCAATAAAGAAATTATGAATTATGAGAAACTAAATTTTGATTGTCATTGGAATTTATGGCTTATTTTCGGATCTCGGAAATACGTCATTTTTCAGGTATGAAACCTGGTTCTGTCGATTTTTTACCCCCATAAACTCCTATATTCCACATCGAAAACTACAGCGCCTTCTTCTAGAACTCAAAACATCGTTACATCGTTACATAGGTACATAGGTACATACAAATATTCCTCACATCATATGATGGTGACCCTCGGTCAGGCTCGGCTGACTTCGTCGCGCTTTATGGCGCTATTTACCCTATTGAGGCTGGATTTTACCAACAAAAAGTTATGCGAAAATAACTATCCCGGGATTAATTTGTATGACAATGACAATTCAAAATGAGGTAATTCTATAAGAAAGTAGAAGAGAAGATACTCTCGAGTAAAAAGTTACTCTTTGTTGGTAAAATTCATAACCACGATCGATTCAGTTGTTCTATACAGAATGCACCTACCTACTGTAGTGAGTGATACTTCTGATAAATCAGTAATTGGTTAAGTGACGATTAATAGAGCTCCATGGTCTGGCGGTTTTCACGCATGCTTCTCAAGCATGAAATGCAATTTCGGATCCCGTGCTGACTGTGTACCAATGAGTAATTTATAAAGACATTCCAACGGTAATGGAAAACATCGTGAGAAACCTTCATTACTCCATAGCTGCGGCGATGTGCTAGCCCCTAGTTATGCAAAATGGAGTGTAGATTCATCCACACAGAATGGGAAAAGATGTAACGCTAGGTGATGATTAGAGATCTACTTGATAGGGTGTCTGTATAATTCTACAAACTCGTTTAGAGGTATATGTAGACACATTTTAAAAAAAAAATGGTTGCCTGTAAAGTCGGTATACGGGCGAAAGTTTT
Source organism: Argyresthia albistria (assembly GCA_963457715.1). Classification (NCBI taxonomy): domain Eukaryota; kingdom Metazoa; phylum Arthropoda; class Insecta; order Lepidoptera; family Argyresthiidae; genus Argyresthia; species Argyresthia albistria. The sequence goes on from OY735262.1 coordinate 8,582,839, forward strand.
ACGTGACAACGACTTTGAGTGGTAAAATAATTTTAATGTGAATATTCATTCGTATAGTAGGAAGAAGGATGAAATAATAGTAACAATTTAAAACATTTATTTATACAAATAATTATATTTGACGCGTGCCTTTCACTTTTTATGTCTGTCTCTCTCGCTCTTAGGCGGGCTAACCATGCCCGAGTGGAAGGGACGCGTGCCTCTCACTCGCTCTCATTGTGAGCGCATAACGTGAGCGGAGCGTGACGCAGTTTCTTGAAGTGTCACCCGGCAAACCAATTTATAAGACGTTGTCACGTCAACATTAGTTATTTCGGTCACTAATTTACAACCAGCCATTTCATGTCATGAAGATAAATGTAGTTCACTTCCCATTCCGGTTCGCCACGCCGCCCAGCTCGCATTATTGGTTGGCTACTGTATGGCAAGTGGATTGTATTAGTTGACTGAACTGATTTATTCATGATGTCAGCGTGTACTTAATTAGTGTGGCGCCAACCTATTACGCTCGATTGGTATTAGACAGGGTGTTACTCTAAGGACCACTACTGCGATGGCGAGTCAACACTATTCTCCGAATAACTTATCTCCTACCAAATCATCGCGAGTTATCAGAGAATTCAGACAATAATGTTGAATTGCGTTCAAATTATAGCAAAATATTAAACATAAATAAAGTTACGCTATTTCGTGCACTCATCCATTGGCCACTCCGACAAAATTGAACAAACATATACGCAATTAATAAGGAGCAAGGACATGTTGTTAGCTCACAACTCTGATAGGGATCAGAAATCTGATCCTAAAGTGTATCTTAACTTATTACGTAATTTATTTTATTACTTTACTACAGCGTCTTGCCCCAGCTTCGCACGGTTGCAATGCACGGTGTACTATATTATTATGCATGTATTATACATATAAACCTTCCTCTTAAATCACTCTATCTATTAAAAAACCGCATCAAAATCCGTTGCGTAGTTTTAAAGATCTAAGCATACAAAGGAATAGACAGCGGGAAGCGACTTTGTTCTATACTGTAGTGATTACTTAAGTTATAAGTCATTAAATCGATGTTATAAGTACATCATATCGCATACTAAGTAGGTTGTTGCGCTAGTATAGCCTCCTGACTCCTTCGAATATCTTCTTGAAACTATTTTGGCCTGGTTCAGCATACTTTGGAAATGTTAAATTATTTGGATGTTCTAAATTATGGACAGAAATACTCAGGAGGATAGAGATGTGCGTGATTTCTAGTGATGGGACTCGAGTCTTATTTGATTCGAATGATTCGAGTGACGACGATCAAAACTCAATTCGAATGAGATTCTATGTTTATTCGAATTGTTGAGTTGATTCGGATTGTCGAATTGACGCCACGAATCGCCAAAATCCACGACGCTTTACCAATACAAGTCTTCAAACTGTTACTACAGTCTATTCTTGATAAGAATGCAGTGAAATTTAAATTTAAATTTGTTAACACACACTCACAGGACAGGACACAAACTTCGCGTTCGAAAGTTTGCCTTCAACTGGTTGTGAACTTGGCTTGATAATTGGAAACGATTTGATTGGTTACGGGGCGTGGCTAGACCGCCGGACAGTGATGACTTTACTGCATTCTTATCACGAATAGACCATAATCCTCAGCAGAACGTCAAGGCCAGTACCCGCTATTTGTCCTGTACTCGGACCGAGGGGATGACCAGCTCATGGTGTCTGTGGGCGGGATCGTGGAGCTCTACTACGAAGACACGCTAGGGGACCCGCAAGATGAAGAACTGCTGACCTTCAGGGCTAATGTTGCTGATGGCAGGTGCGATTTGTTTTACATTCCAATTACAAAGTAACATTCAGTATGACGAATATAATCTGTCAAGTCTAGGTAACCGGCGGGCCATTCTGTTTCAAGCGCACAACTCGCACACCTATTCAGGGCCCGAATTCTTACTGTACACAAGCATACCACAAGCCTGGTACAAGCTTCCATACGACGCATTTGGTATTCTACTAAAACCGGAATCGCAATTGAGCCAGGCTTGTGGTATGCTTGTGTACAGTAGAATTCGGGCCCAGACAGTGTGCAAAGTAGCAGCGACACGTAGGAAGTCTTGTGCACTTCGTGATGGCGGACATTTTGTTGCTTACGTCCATTTACAATAAGCTCTATCCATGGTTTTCACATTACTAGAGTTAGATTTGACATTTGCGCTATGGAACTTATGTCAAATTTGACCCTATCTATCTGCAGATCGAAGATAGATAGGTTATTGAAAATGGCCGTAGTTTATCCAATCCAAGGCTAGGTGCTAGTGCAACTATCCAACCCAAGTGCTAAAGTCGAGCGCAACTGCAACTTTTGAACTGTCACCTGAAATATCATTCCGTATCATTTGTATAACTGTCGTGTCAATATGACGCTGTGCCTCTTTAGCGCTCTCTCGCGCGTCTAGTCCCGGTTACGAAGAAAAAAAACCGAAGGTCTTTGATGTTAGCACGTTTCTGATTTCGCTGTGATTGGTTCTCACAACACATGTGTGATTACATAGGTGTTTACTTAATATGTTAATGTTATATTATAACATCCTACACCCAGGTGGCACCGTCTAGCGATGAGCGTGAAAGGCAACTCAGTGACGCTGTTCGTGGACTGCGAAGCCCGAGGCACTCGGAAGTTGGCTCGGCGGTCAGGCAGCACCTTCAACCTGGCCGGGGTGCTGGTGGTGGGGGCGCAGTCCTCTGCTGAACAGCATTTTGAGGTGAGTGTAAAAATTGACGTACATCAGCCGACACGAAACGCAGGCAGACGACGGATTTTGATCGTTGTCTATGAATTTCTATGGATACCTGACATACTAATATTTGCCGGTAATGGGGTGGGAGGTAGGAATTCATTGACAAAAATCAAAATCCGTCGTCTGCCTGCGTTGCCTGTCGGTTAATGTACGCCCAGCTTTATGGTGCTTGGTTGTACGTAGCCGACTGCAACTGCGAGCGTGCTGCGTGAGTCTGTGAGCGTTGTTCCCTACCCATGCAGTGTAACGTCACGCTGCGCGCCTAATATCAGACACTACACTACCAAGTGCAACGTTTCAATGTGTTGAACGTGCCAGCTTTAGATAACTGATCTATCTGAGGATCTATCCGCTGACACGCTCACTCGCGTCGAAACTACGCTCGGTGCGTCGCTCACACACACATGCGACACGTCGTCTGCAGTTACGGTCGACTCGAGCTTTTGTCCATACGAAACATCAAAAAATCCCATTTTTTTTTTTGCATCCAACGGTTTGCATCTAGTACTTTGTTAATAGAAGGCACCGCCACGGTGTTAACTACTAGCTCGTCCATAACGAGTACAAAATACCTAGTTCATTTGCTCATAGGTTTTGAACTTTATTACGATGTGTGTAGGTTGTAAATCGCGGGCCGTGGACTTTGTACAAACGAACGAACGGTTCAAAGTAAAAGACCCTATGATTTAATATAATCATTACCTTCTTAGGGTGACATCGAGCTCCTCCAGTTTTCCAACCAGCCGGACACAGCGTACCAAATGTGCAGGTCTATCGCACCAGACTGCGGCAGACCAATGTACGTGACGACACACCAAAGAGCAACACCCAGACAAAGAAAACCGGAACAAAGATACACCAACCAGTACGGCGTAGCTGGAACCGCCACTGCTTTTCCACCATACAGACGGCAAGATAGAAGACCACAGAATATCGGCTCATATTTTCCGGTTAGGAATCGTACTCGATTGACGACAGCGGCTCCTGTGCTTACGACAATTGGCCCCAGTCTCACTATTGTTGGCGGCAGCATTAATGGGTTCACAGGATATCCAAGTCCAACTGATTCTGGTATGTGTTTTTTGGTCTTGCGGTAAGTCTTGCGTGTTTTTATGTGAAGTCGATGCAGATATAAGGAACTTTATTATTTCAGATGAAAACAGCATTTTTGGCGCATTTACAGAAGAAGATAGAACTGAGACAACTGATTCAGATATTGTATTGACAACGGAAAGAGTAAGCAACTATTTTATGTATTACTTTCGAATGGGTATATTAAATTATTTTCATGATAAAATTACAAAATAGCTATGTACACTTAATCTAATACTAACTTTAATCCCTGGCAAAGATGATCGGCAAAGTCTAGACAAGCGAATAATGTGATACCCAAATCGATTACCTTCACGATTTATTTAAAATTCCAGTCTAAAAGGGGCGAGGATGATAGCCTGGAAATTACCCACTTTGTCCCACCCGAGTCGCAACCCGCCCCCACGACGGAGGACCCGGCAGACTGGCTCACACATCCCCCGGATATTGGGCAGGTGAGATAAAATGGCAACACCGAAAAAGATTTTACGTACCCAACAAGTCGTACAGTCGGCTTCTCATGAAGCGCTTTTCGCTTTATATCGAATTTATTTCAAACGGCATAGGGGCAGCGGTGATACTGCCATGGAGTAATCCACGCGACTGTACCAACCCTACCCTTCCCGTGCTTTAAATCAAATTTATCGATGTAATAAAAAAACCTTTGAAAAGAAAATCGATATGTCTCTATTAAATTGAAAACATTGAAAATCCATTTAAGCTCTGCGAGGGCTTGCATTAGGATAGGGTACTCATGATATTACAAGAGTGTGCCCCGATACTTTGCTTTGTTTGTAATGTAAATTCAATCCATTTACGTTTTCTCCTATGTAAACTTTTCATTTTAATATTTAGATGCCCAATACGATAGGGTACTTTGTTATACCATGTTTAACTTTATCTATACGTATAATAATATAGGTTTCTCGTTTCATTTTACGTCTTATGTTTCTTACTTGTTATAATGTCGGCGGCCTGTCTTGTTATATGTATATAAAACCTGCCATATCATGATATGCCCGGTAATGGCTTGGGCATATCATGAAATGGCAAGGCTCATCATTCTACGATCGGCCGCCGACATATTAATCCCGGCCACAATTCTAATCAATTTGCCGCCCCTGCGTGATTCTTGCCTAATTAAACATAAATAATGATCACACGAACGCCTATATTCCAAAAAAGGTAGCCATAACTCAAACTCACCGATTATAAATACATACGTATTATAACGGATATTAGGCAATCCAATTTCGTTTGATTGATTTGTTTGTTTACATTTGGCGTCAGTGGAGAAGAGTCCGTATGTCACGCGAAATAAGCCCGTAAAGTCGAGAGTAATCGGGAGAGGTCTCTGAATGAAAGTAATTAAAATGTATGAAAGTTATCGCGTCGTAGTCGTTCCGTGCAGCATTTCTCGTAGCTCTACCTTGCTACGAACTTACTACGGACTTGCTACGCGGGACCACGATCGATGTTCGGTGCGTAGCGTCTGCTACGCCAGGTGAAACAGTTGAAAACATAACATTTACATACAGGCACATGCATACAATGCCTCTGGCTCCATTCCCCCTGTGTCGTGGGTACCAGAAACAGCGACACCACAATTTATTTATTTTTTATCCCCAGCCGGTTTCGAGCCCGGGACCTCCCGAATGGTAGGCAGAGCCAAAACCACCGCTGCACCACAGAGGTCCTTTGTTTTGTACTTTATCTACAAGTCTACTAGGTTTTACAAACGAGAAACGTCTACAAGCTTAGTTTGAGTGTATTATTGCTTTCAGTTGCGGGTTAAGGCAGGTTCGGTCAAACAGACTGTTTACTCTGTGGCGGGTTTATTCATTTGCAAACCCGCATACCCTGTGGTCACGTGGTGGATGGGTTTGTGGTCGGTTTAACGGCTCAGTGAGCGTTTTACTTTGATCGATCTATTAGTGAAGTTTATCTGGTGTTATTTGTATAAATACGTTCAGAAAGTAGTAATCAATTACTCCGGATGTATCCAAAAGCAGTGCATGCATGTACCTACCTATAGTTTACCGTAAGTTTACACTGACTTTACAAAACATTTAGTAAAAGTAAAAGTCTGAAAGTCTAATTTATTGTTAATATAAACCCAGGGTAACACCTCAACTATCTACGAGGACTATGACTACGGAAGCTCTGGACAGTTGGGTCCCCGGGGCTACCCTGGCCCACCGGGGTCCCAAGGACCTAGAGGGCCCAAAGGGGACGCCGGAAAACCGGGCCTCGAAGGACAACCGGGATTTCCGGGCTCTCCCGGACATGTATTTGTTGTACCAGTAAGTATCTTTTTCCCATACAACCTATACTTATAAAAATGAAATGTTGTGCGTTAGTTTTCTTTTTCCTGTGAATTGGCTTAACTGATGTGTATAATGCTTAGCCACTGGTCCGCTGGTTCATCCATTCCACTTTCCATAGTAATGTTTTTACATAGGTTTTAAACTTTATCTCAATGTTGGTAGATTGAAAATCGCGGGCCGTGGACTTTGGACGGGCATACGAGTACCTATTGGGTTTTATTTGTGTCAGTCTGGAGGAGGTTTAGGTAAAAATAAAATCTAAATAACTTTTGTATCGGAAGTTCACTCTCTTTCGCTAGATGGCGTTGGTAGCCATATAACTAGCATCACTCAAACTACTTCGTTCAACCTCTGTTGGAAGCGGAACTCGCGGAACCGGAACTTATTATGACAGCGTGCGTTGCGTTGCGTGCGACCATCGTGCGACCCATACCCATACCCAGTTTGTAAGCAAAGAGTTTCGTAAATCTGAGCGTAATTGATGCGTATTATGCCCAACACGGGTTTATATGCATTTTCAAAATGATGGACGAATCGCTTTGTGGCCGGGATCTATGAGAATACCTAAAACGCGCTGCGAAGTCGCGCAGCGGGCAGCTAGTTACATATACATATCATATACCTGTAAAATACACACAGTAAACTTACCGCACGCATCGATAAAAAAGCATAGTGACCCGAATAAAAAGATAAAGGCCACAAAGCGACTCACTTTTTAAAAGTTCGTGCTTCCACTCTGTTTACTGAAGCTATTAATTTTAAGTACAGTTAAAATCTACAGCAAATCATCTCTCATTTGGACAAATGAAGGACACCGGTGCTACAGGAAATATTAATTTTACATTAACCATTATGCATAGCATATTTAACAAAACGTCGCCGCTCGGGGTCGCTTTACAACTCAATTTCAATAGGTAGAGTTTTACATTAGGCCGAGCTTTCGTCTTGCTGATTACACCTACTTATAATATCATTTATTTTTACAGCTTCATCAATCTGGGAGCGACAAGGGCCCTGATGCTCAATCAGAAGCGCTCCGGCAAATGTTGACTCAACACATGGTATGTAATAAAATAAATAATACACAGGCCGAATACGAGTACGATAATGAACCATACTCCAGTACGCTGGCTCAGGGCGGATTTAAAAAATGTTAATTGGATTTTTATCTTTTCAGTATGAAAAAGTCTTGATCAGAATAACTTTTACGCTTGACCTGAAATTAATGGACAAGTTTTCTTTACACGTACCGAAAAAGTAACACTAACTTAACCCCATTCACTCTCAGAATCACACCGCTCGAACGACCGAACAATGGCGAACTATCGTCGTATAAGATGTGTCGGCGAACCAGTTAATCTTGATAAATAATGATGTTTTAAAATAATATCTCACAATTTTAATATAGCTATGAAGTTAAATATTTGTTTGTTGTTCGAGGCATTCAAGGAACCATAAAAGAAAGTCCCCATACTATCTACCTACCACAATACTAACCCCTTTTTACACTCGTCACTAGTGACAACAATAAGAAGCTGTGAGAGCAATGAATATTTTACCAAACAATTCTGTGCGAACTACTCACACTTGGACAACAGAACTGTTTCGTCGGGTCTGTTGATATAACAATATTCAAAATATCTATGTAAATGTTCCCTTAAGGGTACTGTACCCTTGTCAACATTTTTATCTTCGTCGTTACAAATTGTACCTGACGGAGTTGTGAAGATTTGGACTTGGTGACTGGAATTCATAATAACTGTTTTTTTAAATGTCATGTGTCTAAAAGGTTTGTGTTATTTATTATCTGAGCTTAAGATCGTGATCGTGAAATGAAATACCACCTGTGTTCACCTAAATGTTCAGTTGGAATTCCGATTAACCGAGAAAACTTACATATGTATACTTACATATATAAACCATTTACTGCCAAATGCGTGTCTTTCTCCCTAATCGAAGGCTGTTTTTCCCATCCAACGTAAGTTCTAATTTATTTTCAAATTATATTAGTGTGATGGTAAAGGTCAAACATTATTCGTTTATTAAGCACCTTGTTTCATTTCAGGCAGCGATGCGAGGTGCCGAAGGCCCGATGGGATTAATGGGTCCAGCTGGACCCGAGGGCGAGATGGGTGCAGAAGGACCCAAGGGTGAACAAGGAGATTTAGGGGAGCCGGTAATTAACTAAGGGCGGCTTGCAGAAACAGCTTAAATCTAGATTTAGCGACATAAATTGATTTAGCATCTGTCAAATGTATGAAATATGTCAAAGTTAAATCGGTTTAAGACGCTTAAATCTAGATTTAGGCAACTGTGCAAGCCGCCCTAAGTGTTTAATTAACCTCTTACCAAGTGTTATACAGGGGGCCCAATTCGATGGTAAAATATTCCAAAACAAGTGCGAGTCGGACTCGCGCACGAAGGGTTCCGTACCATTATCTATAAAAACGGCAAAAAAAACATGTTTGTTGTATGGGAGACCCCTTTAATATTTAAAAACCCAGAGATATTAAGGCAACTTGATATTTAATACATCTGTTTTGCATACTATGTGCTTGAAGCGTAGTATCAAAATCATAGTTAATTGGCAAATCACTATGGTTCAACGAAGATGTACCTTTAATGTTACCGAATTCCAGTTTTTTTAATGCACTATTGCCCATTAAGCCCACAATGCCCATTTATAGCCAGATATTACTGATAACGACCGTAATTTCTAATCCTCTCTTCACAGGGTCAACCCGGCCCCAGAGGGGTAATGGGTCCTCCCGGTCGCATCGGCAGGCGGGGTCACGCCGGCCGAGACGGCGAGCGTGGTGCCACCGGGGCCACCGGACCTAAGGGGGAGCTGGGCCACCCGGGCCTCATGGGTCCGCCGGGCGACAAGGGGGAGAGGGGGGCGCCAGGGCAACAGGGAGAGGGGGGACCGCCTGGGCAAGATGGGCCGCCTGGGGATGATGGGGCGACTGGGCCTGCTGGAATGCCTGGAGAACTCGTAAGACATATTGCGATTGTATTCTATTGATAACGGTACATTTTTGGGTGCTTTCATGATAGAATAGAAGGCAAACGATTTCCTTTGCTTCTGAGGTTAGTCCATCTCTGACAGTTGTCTCTTTCCTGCTACAACGATAGCTATTAAATTGCTTGACATAAATATTTAGCTGCAGCGATGGGCTAAACCCCTTACACGCAAAAATTGAGTATTGAATCACTGACTAAAAGTGGGCACACTTGTATCTCTGCCACCCTATATGGGAAAAGGCGTGACGCTATGATGATGATGGAAAATATTTATTTCAGGGACCAAGAGGCTTCATGGGGCCAAGGGGTTACCCAGGACTGGTAGGTTACCCGGGTGCATCTGGTAATGATGGCCCACAGGGCTCCAAAGGAGCTCCGGGTCAAACAGGCCCGCCCGGATTACCGGGGCAACCAGGCCAAGCTGGTCAATTGGGGTCACCGGGCCCACAAGGACCTACTGGAGTGCCAGGAGCCCAGGTAGGCCTCTAATTAATTAGTTGAAAAAATATTGCATTAACATTCTCATTCAGTACGCTTTATAAGAATCACATCTCGATTTTTTGTGTTTGTCTTTGCAGGGACCTCAGGGAAAGCAGGGAATTTCAGGCCTTCCAGGACCCGAGGGATCTCCAGGTTCATCTGGAAATCCTGGCCAACAAGGATCTCCAGGAGATATAGGGCCACAAGGACCACAGGTATTTAAAAAAAATATGAAAAAATATCAGAGAACTTGATTTAATAAAGTAATGTTATTTAATAATTATAACTTATAATTTTAGGGCATGTTAGGATTTCCTGGCCCACGTGGGCACAAAGGCGACGATGGTCCAAGAGGACCCCCTGGAGACAAAGGAGACAGGGGAATACGAGGTAAAGTAATATGCTATGGTTGTGGCTAAGGTTACGGATAAATCTAACAAATTGAAAAATGTGAAAAATATTTGGTTATAGGAATCGAGGGTGAAAAGGGAGATATGGGACCAAAAGGTGAACGGGGAATACCAGGAGAATCTGGTCCCACCGGAGTGGAAGGATCAGAGGGTCAAAAGGTAAGCACGGCATAAATGATATAACGTGTTTAGAAAAGGTACCAAATTGTTCCTCCCAAGATTCAGATTCAGATTCGTTTATTTGCATATGATTTTGGTATTACATGCAGTTCTTAAATGATGAAGCAATTCTTATATTTTTATATCGGTGTCTTCAGGGTCCAGAAGGCCCTAGAGGGGAAACAGGCCCTATCGGCCCTTCGGGAGAAAAGGGCGCGACGGGCCTCCAGGGTATCACCGGCTACCCGGGCGGCCAAGGAGAAAAAGGGGACAAAGGGGCCTCAGGACGCAGAGGCAGAAGGGGAATCAAGGGAGTTATGGTAAAATTTTGGTTCATCGTCTTCGTAATGATTTAATTAATCATAAAACAAAGTACCTGTGATTTATTAAGGAGTATTGTTTATTAAACTTCTTTTTAGGGATCAGTCGGAGCTTCTGGTGAAAGAGGTGAAATTGGACCACGAGTAAGTAACATTCTAACTAAAGTATTTATTACTGTAGTAATGTTGTGGGTGTTTATGTTTACTAATCATTGCATACGCATTTAAGGGCTACAGAGGACCTAGGGGTCGTCGAGGGCCAGATGGACCTCCTGGGTCTAAAGGTGACACTGGACAACCGGGACCACCAGGGTCGACTGGTGAACATGGCCCTCAGGGCTTGGAAGGTGTCCGTGGGTTTCCAGGTCAGGTTGGATCACCGGGTGCTGATGGCAAGCCTGGAATGCCAGGCCCACCAGGAGAAAGGGGACCTACCGTAAGTTAAGTATTTGGGTAACAATGAACGATATTGTTTTATTTACAGTTATTATTTAACTGCGACAAAATAATTTTTAATTCCAGGGTGAGCCAGGACAAATAGGACTAACTGGACCGACGGGGCCAGCAGGACCACAAGGTCAAAACGGTGAACCTGGGCCGCAGGGTCCTCAAGGCACTTCCGGGATTCCCGGGACCCTAGGAGATGTAGGACCTTCAGGTGATACCGGAAAGGAAGGACCCTCCGGACCTCCGGGACCTGAAGGAAAGGCAGGACCAATCGGGCCCCCCGGCCCACCTGGGAACCGAGGTGAAACTGGACTACCAGGCATTGCAGTAAGTGATTTAGTGAATTTATATTGATACCTTAAATCATTGAACCCAAATGGGCAGTAAGAAAATTTTGAAGAGTACATTCGTACATTGTTTTAGGGTACACCGGGCACAAAAGGAGATATGGGCCCACTGGGACCACCAGGATTGAGAGGCGAGAAAGGAGACCCTGGTGACGTAGGGCCAGATGGTCCAGTTGGTCCTCCAGGACGGGAGGGACCAAGGGGCCCCTCAGGGCCAGGAGGACAAAAAGGAGAAATAGGAGACGCGGGTCTGATAGGTCTGTCTGTATTCTTAGGTATTACGTATTTCATACTTGTTAATAAACAACTAAATAATAAAGTAAAAAACTAAAAGTAAAAAATATAACAAATGAGCTTTCAGGCAGAAGCCTCCGGCGAACCATACCTATGTACTCGTATCGTAAACCCGTCCAAAGTCCACGGCCCGCGATTTTCAATCTACCCACATCGAGATAAGGTTCAAAACCTATGAAAAAACATTACTAAGGAAAGTGGAATGGATGAAACAGCGGACCTTTGAGTGGCTATACATTAGAACCACTTCTGAGTTAACATAGGTATATCATTTGAATATTGCACAGGACCTATGGGACGTGACGGCCTTCCGGGACCAAGAGGTCTCCCAGGAGCTCCTGGACCGGTTGGTCCCCCGGGAGAAGATGGAGACAAGGGCGAGCCCGGACCGCCTGGGGAAAAGGGCTTCAAGGGAGCGGCTGGTGAACCTGTAAGTACTAATAAAAGTTCAATTAACAACAGCACATGCTATTTCCCGCTGCGCTTTTATCACTATATTCAGTTGTAACATCTTATAACAACAAGAGTTTCATCTTCTTGCATTTTCTCCAGGGACCACAAGGATCAGCCGGAATTCAGGGGATAAGAGGAGAGCCTGGAAACGTAGGCTTACCGGGAGAGAAGGGGCCACAAGGCGAGCCTGGCCCAGTGGGCACAACTGGTCTTGATGGACCTAGAGGTCTTACTGGGCCAGCGGGTCAATCTGGCCCACCTGGGGAAAGAGGACCGACAGGGCTAAAAGGCGACACCGGAGACACGGGGCCACAAGGTAAAGTTTCAATCAGACGGACGTACGAGAGACCTATAACATAACCTTTATAGGTCGGTGATTGGTAAAAAAACACTAAGCAAGTCAACGTAAGAATAAGAAGCCCAATTTGCAGGATGATATTAATCATTTACGCCAATCTTTTTACAGGCCCAATTGGACCCGGTGGTCCAGTGGGGGCTCCTGGACGTCGCGGTCCCAAGGGTGTACCAGGTGAGGCTGGGCCTAGAGGAGCGGAGGGACAAAGAGGGGAAATAGGGAACCCTGGGGCACCTGGGATAGCCGGACCAGTAGGGCCTGAAGGGAAATTGGTAATTTGAATACAATACAATATAGTTTACAGTAATCTGTCATTAAGTGAACTGGTAGAATTATTTACGTTTTAATTATATTTACACAGGGACCAAGAGGCTTACCTGGACCTAAAGGAGACGACGGACTTCCAGGAATCCAAGGAGAACCTGGTCAAAAGGGACCACCTGGACCAGAAGGTTCGAAAGGAGATCTAGGGCCACAAGGATTCCCAGGTGAAAGAGGCGAAGCTGGCCCCCGGGGAATTAAGGGAGAGCTAGGTTCTGAAGGCCCTGAGGGAAACACTGGCCCTATGGGTGCCCCAGGTCCTGCTGGACTTATTGGGAAACCTGGTGAAATTGGACTTCCTGGTAATCCTGTAAGTTTCACAGTTAAGCTACTTTAAACAACAAGATTATTCTTCAATCACAAAACTTATCTCTAAATCTATTATTTTGATCTTAGAATCAATCGGTAATTTATATTTTTCAGGGATCTGAAGGGCAAGCTGGTGCACAAGGGAGCCCGGGAGCGCCAGGCGATAAGGGTGACCTCGGTCCTACAGGTGTACCGGGAGAGCCGGGGCCTGCAGGAGCCGTAGGCCCCCCTGGACCTGACGGCCAACGCGGCTTGAGGGGATCACCTGGGATTACTGTAAGCTTTTATAAAAGAAATTAAGTTAATTTTGTTGCACATGCTTATTAAAGTAATTTTAACTCATTACAGGGTGAAGCGGGACCACCTGGAGAAACAGGACCTGAGGGTCCACCAGGAAAGCCTGGACCAACAGGTCTCCAGGGACCAAGGGGTGAAAAGGGAAATAATGGACCGAAAGGTCATATTGGAGATACAGGTCTAATGGGGTTGAAAGGTGATCAAGGAGAAATGGGAAAACAAGGACTTCAAGGGCCACCTGGACCAATTGGTCAAAAAGGAGAACTGGTACGAATTCTTAATAACTTTTCTTTTATCTGCCTGTCTCCAATATCAGAAATCTAATAGATTTTATTCCAGGGCCCAGAGGGACCGCCAGGTTTAAAAGGAGACACTGGTCCGATAGGCTTGCCAGGGCCTGAAGGACCTTTAGGACTAAAGGGAGAGACCGGGCCAGAAGGCAGGCCTGGATTACCAGGTTCCACAGGGCATCCAGGACCGCCGGGCCCAGCTGCGCCTGCGCCGCAGTTGCCGCCTGAATTGTTCGCTTCCTACAATCGACGGCGAAGACGTAGCGTTATTGGTTTAGACTCGGATGACTTCTCGACAGATGACCCATTGATTGATGATGATGATCATGAAGAAGGTTAGTGCGATGTTGTTTCATATAATTTAGTTTAGAATCTGAAACATAGTAAAAGAAACATTTTCTACCATATAGTATGTACAGCACAGCTTCGAAGAAGACAAACCTACTTTGCAAAATAAGTAGATATCATCGTAGTACCTACACAACTATGTGGTAGATAATAAATATTTTTAAAGGTGTTCGTAATAAGTAATAGGTGGGATAGCAATCAGAAAGACGTGATAAATTGTGTGTAGTGCTGAAAATCAGCGCTACACAGAGTCCCGGCTCTGTGTCAGCAAGGGCTGAGCCACTTCCTATTGCCCCAGCAAAATTATTCAATGTAATATTAGTTACTATCGTGTATTTTCTTGGCAATAAACGTTTATTATGATTATGATTATGATTATGAAATTATTATTTACTTACCTACATACTTAAGTCATGGCTTCCCTTTCGTCCTAAAAGATCACAGTGGTATGTATTTACTTAGATAGACGGTAACCTTTGAAAGAAATGGACGAGTAATCCGATAGGCAATGGAGGCGATAAGCAGTTTTCCTAGCTTTGGCCACCATGTTTACCCCGAGTGCCGCCGTCCCAAACTGTTGAAAAATACTTATACCTTCTCTTTTTAACAGCCCAGGAGACGCAATGGGCTAAAGACATTATGCTTGATGTCGTGGCGGCCCGTACGACGTTGGAGGGAGTGAAGCGGCCACGGGGTACTGAAACAAGTCCTGCGTTGTCATGTCGGGACCTTCGGACAGCACATCCGGATCTAACTGATGGTAAATACTGGCCCGACGTAATTTTATGCACTATTTGGTCAGTAAACGAGGGGGCATAATGCTACTACTAAATACAAGATAATTTCTGCTTCTGACGTGCCAGCGTCCTTTAGTCAACATGGAAACTTTAGCTACCGGAATACCTACCATATAAGTATCTAGGTTCGTCATTTTCTGGCGTTGGAGAGCTTGCGATATACTTATTTATAGACTCCCTGTAGGCCTACACAAAGTTAATAACGTTACGAAAACTAAACGAAACGAAAACTCAAAATGTATGCGATTTGATATTTGGTGACGCTAGCGTAGCGTGTCCAAATGCCAAATCGCATACATATTCTTAGCGTTTCGTGCGAACGATAATAGCGTTTTGCATCTTGTGAGCTGGTTTGTTTTTACATTGCGCCGAGTATACCTGATTCTGCGTGACGGTCACTGATAGCAAGTGTAGTGTAGTTGTGGTGGTACAGGTGTATGAACTACCCTGAAATTGGTTCTGACATCTTGTCGATACCAGAATATTACTTATAAGAATATTCAACATCATCATACTCACCCCACAACAACCTCTTAAAGCCAATCTAAGGATTACGGTCTTACAGTCCTGTGACAAGAACCGCATCCATTGAGATCCTGTCGATTTCATGATATCGTCTGACCATCGGGCAAGTTTTTCCTTTCGCTCGTCACTCGTTGATTCACACCGTCCGTCCGTCCGAAGATTTAACAATGTCATTTGTATAACAGCAGAGCAATGTTTTTCTTCTTCAGGCTGGTACTGGATCGATGCGCGTGGAGGAGCCGTCAGTGGTCACCCGATCCGCGCCTACTGTCAAGGGCATAGTACCTGCGTCTCAGCTGACCCACGACAGCATGAGGGTACATTCCACGCTTCGCCTAAACCGAAACGCTTCTCACAGATCAAACACGGACATCGGGTAAGATTGTGATAATCATAAAACGCGGATGCAAAACCAGAATGTGATCAATTCTATGATGCATTCTGCAGCATTATAGAAATGCGATAAAACAATAAGCCTATGTCATAGTATTAGTATAATATTATAGTATCTGTGGTCATAGTTATCGTTGTGTGTTCCAGCTATCTTATGAATCCGAAGGAACCGGATCCATTCAACTGCGTTTCCTGAGACTGCTGTCCACAGCAGCACGTCAGAACTTCACGTACACTTGCGCTACAAACAAACCAAGGTATAAATATTTGCATTATTTGCGTAAATATGCTAAACAGGTCCTTCGAACCGGGTTTAAAAGTAAATGTTGGTTGTTTCAGGACGGATAAGCTAAAGCAAAGCATTAAGCTCTTCGGTCAAAATACAGTAGAATTTAAAGAGCCAATTACAATAAAAGACGAATGCCAAGTAAGTATTAGGTTAGAGATCGTCTGAAATTTTAAGTTAGAAAAAATGTCGTCAGCACTCCATTAGCGTGACTGTTAACCGAAGCTGGCATTAAGTCGGTGGAGGCGTAACGAATAACGGCTAACGACGGCGTCGTAGACGGGGGATTCATGGTTAATTTGATAAAGGCCTCTAGACGTTTCATAAAAATGTTGCTGAGCCCCGAATGAGAGCCATCACACAAAATAAATTCGTAAGTATTCTTACTCCCCGAAGATTTCATTATTCTTGCTAGCCATCGTCAAATTATTACTTTTCATGAATTTTCTTTACAATAGTCCATGACCTCTATCCGAACGTTACGGAAATAATCACTTAAACTGATTTAGCCCGGGTCTCTCAAGAGACGGATAAACAGTCTGATAAGTTTTTTTGACACTTTTTGTACGTGTGAAATGTCAAAACTCCCAGATAAATAGACAGATAAACGCTATCTGAGGAATGAGAGAACGGCACTTAATCGGGTTTCAATTCCAGTCGGGGACAAAAAAAAACCTGAGTCTTGGATGTTTGTGAATTGCTGTTTCTAATTCCCAAATAACTCTTAACTTATTCAAAGTATTTCTAAGATATATTTTTATTGGTTTTATGTATATTCTAGGACGGACCCGGTACCATCGTTCTGGAGGTCAGGACTTCAAGGCCGGAGAAACTGCCTATTTCTGACTTCCAACCGCTGTCGGGCGACTCGCACGAGTTCAACTTTCAAGCCGGACCAGTTTGTTTCACCTAATACGTACATGCTTATCTAAAGCATAAAAATGTAAATAAGGATTATTTTTGTGTACATAAGCTTTGAATGACTTTTTGTAAATATTGTAAATACAAATGTTGCGACCAATCTAGAGTAGCTATTTTATTTGTTGGAGGTAATTTCAAAACGATGAGAGGTACCCACTCGTCTAGTCTAGCTCAGATGTAGGCTAGACCCATTTTTAGTATATAGTCTATTAAAGGTGGCTGTATGTAGATTAGCGAAAGTTTAATTACATAATTATATCATAGTAAGATATCCATCAATCAATAACTGAGGGGCACAGACATTTACCCAGATAATTGTAAGATTGAGCCAATTCACCACACTCTGGCTCATGTGGTGGGATATGGTCATTATTACAAGGTGACATCTGTCTATATCGGGGAATGATGACCTATAGTTTTCCAAAATAGTGATCAGCTAATGATGATATCACCCTGCAAGTATAAATAAAAAATCAAAAATGTCGTATTTCTTATTTAGTCTCTGGAGACATTTTTATTAGACAATATAAAGTACACTTCGCTATAACGAGCATTATTAATGTTATCTTAATAATATAATTTGCAAAAATCTGATATTTACACGACAATGGTCAGTACATATCTGACACGGTCTGAGCCGCTATACAAAATATTGTGCTATAGCTGATGCACCCTCTGCTTGCTGTCCCTTTTCTTTCTACAAACAAAGAAAAGTACAGCAATAGGTCATTTGCGGCGTGTTCCGAATCACGTCAACAAGGATTACATCGCTCACGTGACGTCACGATATCATTCCCATTCCGAATGGAAATTGACGACCATCACAGTTATCGATAGATTCGGAACTCTTTGAAGGCGATGGTTGACGTTGACACCGACTGATGAGAAACAATTATTAACTAACTTTCGTATGTTTTGTCATTTTAGATAAGATAAGATAAGAATCCGTTTATTCACTGATAAGATACACACAGATACAGTTCACAGACAGTTAAAGAAATGATTGAAATTTTGAGTCGTAGTCAGTCGTAATGGTCATATTCACTTTGTTTTGAGTGAATAATTGAGGCAATAAACAATAATGGAGCGTCAGGAGTCACATAAAAGATCGAGCTCTGAAAGATAGTCGCTGTTATTAACATGGCAGAGTTAATGATGTCATTCATGACGTCATCATCATATCAACCATTATGAGATATCGTTGTCACCCCTCGCAGAGCTGTAATCGATGCTGCCGCGACACGGAACAGACAGATACTTACAAGAAAATACTAATTTGGCCAAATGAATAAATAAAAGTATAAACCTCGAAGGAAATGTAGAGCCCCCTAGACCACATCCAATTGTCTAATATCACTCGCGAGAAACGCCGAGGAAATGTATGAGATTTGTCATATATGAGATGCATCTTATTTTCCTCCCTTTATCTACGAGCCCAGATTTTTTTAGTCGTTCAGCCCTATGAATTGTGTAACCACTTACAACTTAATTGTCTTATCAACATAATGGATTGAGTCAAAAAACAGAGCGCATTATAAAGAAATTATAATTATTATTTTAGGTGCATGAAATATATAATTAACCGTAATAACCTAGACATAAAAAGTAGCTTACCTCAATTAAAAAATTAAAATACATGCTCAATACTCAAATCGAGATAAATGAATTATTTTTATTTATGTGGTGTATGCTAAGCGGATACACACATTTTGCCTATGACTGAAGTGTAGCCATGGATGAATCATACTAGCAAAAAAATATATCCTTACCCTATATTTATCAACTATGCCGATATCTTGGCAGACTAACTTAAAAATCAAACGTAAATTAATACACTTTTCTTGATTTACATTGCCCAATGACGAATAATGCGTTTAGAAAATAAATAATGATAGTCTTACATACGATGCGAGTCTACCCATCATCAACACAACATATCCAATCTCAAAGTGACCATTGACCAATAATATGTCATTCGTCTATGAGAGACTCATCCCGATTCTACGTTTTCGATGAGTGGTTTCTCAGGACAAGAATTCAGTTCTTTTTGATTGGATGTCTTATCATCACCTAATAGTTCGTTTATGTCATCTAATATGTCGTCATTTTCTGTTGAAGCGTACTTTGTGTTAATTATGCCGTTTTCCGATATTTTACTCTCATCTTTCTTATGTTTTACCTCTCTATCTTCAGCAGTATCGCCAAGCTTATCAATTTCCTGTTCTTTATCCATTTCGTCAGCACCTTTGTTACATTTGGTTTTCAACGCAACATCATTCTGTTCATCTTGATTACTGTCCTTATCCATATTGTTATCCTGACCATTGTCTAACTTGTCAACGTCTTGGGTACTACTACTATTATTACATGGAGCTTCTATAAGATCAGATAATTTGGGAGTGTTGACTTCTGAAGCAACGCCTTCTACCTGCGTGTCACCAATGGATATAGAATCGTCCTTCAAGTTTACGTAATTGTCCGTAGGGTTACTAAGCTCATTGGATTCGTTAGGCTGGTTCTTCGCATCCTTACTCTGATTGGAATCTTCATCTGATGATGCGAGTAGTATATCTTCAACTGCTTCTGTATACTCTTCATTACTGTTTCTTTTAGGCTTCTTTGGTTCATCAGTATCACTTTTCATAGCGACAGCGGCCACATCGGGATCGATTATTACCTCCTGGCTTTCCTCCACTTCTTCTATATCACTATCGACATTTCTTTCATCAGATTCATTGTTAGCATCGTTATTCTTGTTCGCATCAGATTCGGATTCGCTGGAATTTTCTATACTAACAACGTCGCTGTCTTTGCCGTCTTTCTTTGCCGCCTCGTCACCAGATTCAAGCGTATCAGATATGGCTATTGGAGAGTCAGTATCCGAGGACTCGACTGTCGACGAAGCGTGGTCAGTTCCGGAATGTAGCTTTTGAAGTAAATGTAATTCATCTACATCGGAGCCTATTTTTTTACTATCGTCACTAGACACTTGTACGCTTTCCTCGTTATCAGGGTCTTTAGTTGTTTTACTACCATCTTTGTTACAGTCCACTTCCATTTCTGTTTCGTCAACTTTTAATTGTACAGGAGATTTAGCAGTTGGTACCTGTTCTTTAGAAGGTCCATCAGGTATTATTTCTTCTACCTCGCTATTATTGTCAGTCTTTTCAGTTTGACTGTTGTTATCTGATTGGTTACCTTTGCTGTTCCTGGCCTTTTCTTTGATGAGTCTCATAAGTCTCTCCTTTCTCTCGGAAGTGTTTTCAAGCGTCGTCTCTTTAGCGTCTTCATGTGCTTCGTCTCCACTCTCTACTGGTGATTCTTCAGCCTCTTTATCGCCGATCTCCACCGCCTCAAGCTGCAACGTTTTCTGTCGATCAGCGTACCTGAAATACCATATAATACTGTAAACTACTACTAGTCTAATATAGGTAAAAGATAAGTGAATAAACCAGTGTGATCCGACCGGCCGGCGGCTGTCAGAACTGGGTAGATGGACTCTTGAGAAAGGTTTGTAAATAAAATGTCATATCATAATGGCTCAATCTTACTCGTAATCCCTTTAAAGGCACGTGCCACTCAGTGGGGACTTTAACGGGCTACATATTATTATTGCTGTGCTGTGCCAGGTTGCTGATAACGGCATAAAAATCAGCCCTGATCATGTGCTGCCTGTGACTTCTACCTATTCTTACTAGCAATCGAGTAATTAATTGATGATGTGGTCCGACTGATTTCGGTCACGGTGACCGCTTCAATTTGTCGTCTGGAGACGCAGCTCCTGACTTATCAAGAGAAAATCTTCCCAGTAAAGATCCTCGCACAGATTAGCTACTAACTTGTTGATCAGTTCCGCTTCCTTCTGCCCCGCGACCTTCCTGTTGTCGTCCAGCTTCCTCCTCAACTCCTCGTCATCTGCCGGGTCAGCGGCGTCGCCGGTGATGCGCGACGCAGCGATGCGCCACTCGTTCTCTTGCCGGCGCCGCTGCAGCTTGCGCCCGCAGCGCGTGAAGAGGTCGCGAGCTCGAATAATGATCGGAGAAGTAAAATAACAGGCTGGGTGCTCTTAGAGAAGTCCATTTCTTGGTAAGGTTAGAACACAAAAATCCGGAATCGGAAACATTGGGCCTTTTGTTCTTAAATTCTCAATGGTAAAACAGTAGGGAATTGTGGTTGCAACATGCCTTTGCGCAGCAGTAGGAAACTTAACTGCTACATAAAAAATACAGTAGTTACAGTAAGGGGACAGAGCTATGTATAGCGCATACCTCTATTCCTTAATTTCCTACGATATCACTGTGCACGACACTGCCATACGATATTCGACTACCATCGACACTGGCAGAAATGATCTGGCAAAAGACAGATTGCCATGAATAAAAGTTGCTAGTTGTATCCTAGGTTTTTTTTTCAACATGCACTGCTTCTGGCCCCACACTAGGATACCCTGTCTCGTGGGAACCAGAAACAGCGACATCACAAACATGAAAACATCCAAGATCTGGGGATTTTTTTTGCCAGCCAGGATTCGAACCCGGGACCTCTTGCATGTTAGGCAGATGCGCAACCGCTGCGCCACAGAGGTCGTCGTCGGTTTTGCTGGAAGAGATCTCTCATCAGAGATAAGCTCGCCTTTGTACATGTTTTTTCCATAGTCAAGTGTCTGTATTTAAGTTTCTGCAATACAGTATAACTATAAGTAAGTTGACGCTACCTTCCTCCATGATATCCGCCTCGTTCCACCCCAGTTTGTCCT
Organism: Argyresthia albistria; assembly: GCA_963457715.1. Classification (NCBI taxonomy): domain Eukaryota; kingdom Metazoa; phylum Arthropoda; class Insecta; order Lepidoptera; family Argyresthiidae; genus Argyresthia; species Argyresthia albistria. Next base: position 8,604,591 of record OY735262.1, read on the forward strand.
CGTCATTGGCGTCGCGCACGCAGCGCAGCACGTCGTGGAAGTCGGGGAAGGACAGCGGAGTCCCCACCGGCACCCGCTTGTTCACCCAGCGCTCCAGCCGCCGCGCAGGCCCGCCCGGCTGGCCCGGCCGCGGGTCGATGTGGACGCGCGGCTCCGATGGCATCTTGGTGTTGGACAGCTGGCATAGCTTCGCGTGCACCCGTACTAGGCGCTCTTTGTACCTGGAATATGGAGTTTCATTGGAAGATAAACGAAATCGTTTTATAGGTGACTTCAGTGGCTATGATATGACATTTAGATATATATGTTTATATGGTTTATAAAAATTTATACTTTTACGAATTTTGCCGTTAAAGGATCATTTATTATTATTGGCGTCATTCATTAACTTTTGCTACCACGGAGGGCAAATAATAAAACGATCCTATTAACAGCCAAATGGAAATATTATTTTCATCACATCTTTTCGAAAAGAGCTACCTGCTTTAGTCCCGGTAAACAGGGACTAAAGTAGGTATTTTAGTCCCTGGGTACTAAAAGTAACTTTTTAATTTTGTTGCCAGTACAAAGGAAAAAATTGCTGTCACTATTCAGTTTCACTACTATTCTAGCTGACGGACCCAATTACAAAAAAGATCGATTTTTAAACACAGCCAATTAAAACAAAGTTTGTACTAAAATGCGTACTCAACAGTTTACGATCGACCGAATCGACTCCAATGGCTACAACACAGCCTTACAGACATTGATATCGAAACACGGACCTAATCATTAAAATGTTGTGGATTTGTAGAGATGTGGAAAAGGAAGACTTTTATATGGCAATCTGTCATCTAGGACATTCAGCTATAGATTTTATGTGTAGACAGGCTTTCAGGTATGGGACCATTGTACCATCCTTCACATATTATTCTTGATTTAGTTTAGAAGATCTTGCGGAGCTCTTCTTTTCAGCCTTTTGAAGGTTATTGGTTCCGTCATCAGGTTTAATGCTAGCAAGTTAGGGTGCCTTTTCAGTCTATCTTTATATCTCTTGAGGTTGGATACAATCAGATAAAGGTAAGGATATGATCAAGTTTCAGATAAAGATTAGAAAAAGTTGATAGGACAAATCTATGATTGGTTGTGATATTACTCATCAAGTACCTACCTACTTTTGTGCATTCCCAGGGTAATCTTTGGAACAAACTTACTATTATAATTATCATTACCATATATATACATACAAATTTAAGCCAACAATTTACCTTTCTGTTAATATGTAAACAGAGTCTCCATCATCATCGAAGTCCACTTCCTGCTCTTCGAGCTTGTTGATAGCTCGGTGAAGTTTCTTTAGTGTTTTCTCCAGTTTGCGGACCTGCCGCTTCTTTTTGGCATCCTTCTCGATGACGTCGCCATAGAATGCAGCAGCTTCTTTTTCTGTAATTAAAGGATAAATTTTAACTGCTGACTTTCCCTTTCATCTCTGTAAAAAAAAATGCTTTCTCTTAGTGTTAAAGCAATCCAGAAATAATAATACCTGTATCATTTTGTTTTTTTAATGCAGCATTAAGTATTTCAGACTTTGCTATTTTCCTCTGTAGATTCAACTCATCAACAATATCCTTGATGTATAAAAACATTTTTTCTGGACCTGACTTCATGGCAAGAATCTTACTGGAAACAATTTCAATAAACTCTTCAGATTCTGTATATTCTTTAGGCACTTGTCTGTAGTAAGTTTTTATTTTTTTCTCAACAATTTTCTTCATATCATCTGAGTTTTCTAATTGGAAGCACATATTAATGAAACTTTGATAGACAGGATGGAACTCTGAATCTAGGTTTGTTTCTTCTGTATCTTCTATAACTACAGTTTTCGTTTTTTCAGGACAGGTTTTCTTTGGTGTAGGGACTTTTCGTCTTTTTACAGGTGATTCTGGTATTTCTATAATGATATCATCACTACTGCTGCCTCCACACACTACTGCATTATCTTTATCTCCATCCGCAAGCACTTTAGTAGTAGTGTCTAGGGGATCAGGAGCTATTGATGAAATTGTATTTGTGTCCTTGTTTAATTCCATTGGAGCTATTTCTATTTCAATAGTATGAGGATAATCAACATCCATTGCCTCATTACTTTTTTCGATCACTGTTGATGTTTTAGCATATTCCAGTTTTTTCCTGCTGGTTGGAGATTTACTGCGGGTTTGTCCCTCATCCTCACTACCACTACCAGGAGTCTCTTTAGACTTTTCAGGAATGGGTTTGACAGGACTGTCATCAATTGTTATTGCAGTTTCAGAAGCAACTTCCGCAGTTCGCTTGTTCGGAGGTGGCTTGATTGGGCTGTCTTCAATGGTGATTTCAATCATCTTTGATTGTTCCGGCTCTTTGTTGTTATGCTCTTCCATCAGTCTCTTTTCCGTCTGGTCTTCAGGTCTTAAATACCATTGGGGGCTTGTAGACGATTGAGAAGCATCCTCATCTAGTTCAACAGTTAGCATATCACCTACCTGACTCAGTGGATGATGTTTAATTTTTTTTAATGCTCTTGGAACAACTGCATTCATGGGCAACTTTCGTTTTGGTACCATTAGCCGTTTTGGTACCATTAGTGGCTCAGGTATATTATTTCTTTTTTTAATAACAATATCAGGAGGCAGTTGACTAATGTTTACTGGTGTTAAACGTTTTATTGGGTTTGATGAAGTCATTGTTTTAACTATTTGCATTGGAGTAACACGTTTAACATTTTTCACAACCCTATTTATGCTCAAGTTAGGGCTGACATGTGTTGCCATGCGAATTATATTGTTAATTTTTACTTGAGAGGAATTGACATTTTTCATTGGATGCATGGGATTGACTGATGATCCACTTCGTACGGGAATCGGTTGCCTAAATGGTACTTGAGGAGACATTACAGCATTATTTGTTTTGGTAGCATGTGCAAATGGATTCTTCCTAAGAGCCCCAGCAGGGACTTTTACAGCTGTCTTTTTGTTTCCAGTAACTTTTGTTGGCTTGATAGTTATACCCGGAAGTTGATTTGGTATGCGAACCATAGCATTTGGTACAGGTTTAGCCTGCAAATTTTTAAGATCAGTATTAGTTCTGCTATCAATATCAAAGCAGTGTTACAGAATCAAATGAGACATTCCAGTCCAGAGTTAACAATCACTGTAATTACCTACCTTTTTAGGAGCTGGTGGCTTAGGTGGCGGTTCTTCGTCAGAAGATCCAAGTTCTATGACATCTTCAGAAGCCATCTCTGCGGCGCGCGGCGAACGCGAACGCGGTAATGAAAGAGTACCTAAAATATCTCTGAGAACAAAGCGATTACACAACGTCTACTCTATCACTGGGCGCCCTAGGTGCACACAATGCTCATCAACTCATCTTTTATTTGTTACAACTTGCAAAATAAATATATTTTGCACAGAATTTTGTTCATTGATGTTTGAGCTACTATACGGCTATTAGCTATTATTATGCCATAGACAAAAACATTTTTTGTTTTTATTTTGCCGGTGTGTCCTTCCGTTCACAGAATAACGTAGGTAAAGACTTCATATTATATTATATTACTCTATGGGTAAAGACCAGAGATGGGCGCTGTGAATTTTTCCGAATCACTCAATTTGGAAAAATTCGAAAAATTCGAATTTTTCTGGAATTATTCCGAATCCTTCCATTTTAGTGGAAAAATAAGTGTAAATATGGAAAAATTAAGATGTTTTACAAAGATATTGAATTGAAACCTGCACAAATCGATGTAGGACTATTAGACCAACAAATTATGTCATGAGGATTTTTTTCCTAAAGTGTCACATAAGCGAGATATTTAATATTTTAGAGAGACAAAAGCTTTTTTTTCAAAATCATTAAATCGTAAGACTTGGTGATAATGTTACTTAACATTTTTGACAGATGTCACTTTGTTGACAGGGGTGACTACTTTTGACAGGTGTTGCCATTTTTTATTGGGGTCACACTAATATCTCGCTTATGTGACACTTTAGGTCGATTTTTCTTATGACATAAATTGTTGGTCTAATAGTTTTCTATCGACCTGTACAGGTTTCAATTCAATATCTTTGTAAACACCTTTATTTTCCCATATTTACACATATTTTTCCACCAAACTTGTGTAAGTATGGGAAAATTAAGGTGTTTTTAAAAGATATCAAAATGAAACCTGCACAAGTTATTAGAGGACTATTATACCAACAAATTATGTCATAAGAAAAATTGTCCTAAAGTGTCACTTAAGCGAGATATTATTGATAATATCATAAAATGCCAAAAGTTTATTTTTGCAAAAAATCACACGTTTATTGATGTGCGCAAAATAGATAAGAGGCTTTTAAAAAGATACTAAATTGAAACCTGCACACGTCGATAGAGAGCTTTTACACTGAAAAATTTGCTCATTACTTATTTTATTGGTATATGTAAATAACATTATGACCAGTCTTACGATTGAAAGATTATGCACAGGATTTGCAAAATTGGCATTCAATGATATTATCAAAAATATCTCGCTTAAGTGACAAGTTAGGACAATTTTCCATATGACATAATTTGTTGGTATAATAGTCCTCTATCAACGTGTGCAGGTTTCATTTCGATATATTTTAAAAACACCTTAATTTTCCCATACTTACACAAGTTTTGGTGGAAAAATATGTGTAAATATGGGAAAATAAAGGTGTTTACAAAGATATTGAATTGAAACCTGCACAGGTCAATAGAAGACTATTAGACCAACAATTTATGTAATTAGGAAAATCGACCTAAAGTGTCACATAAGCGAGATATTAGAGTGAACCCGGTAAAAAATGGCAGCACCTGTCAAAAATAGTCACCCCTGTGTTGTTGACAAAGTGACATCAGTCAAAAATGTTAAGTAACATTATCACCAAGTCTTACGATTTAATAATTTTGATAAAAAAAGCTTTTGGCACTCTAAAATCTCAAATATCTCGCTTATGTGACACTTTAGGAAAAAAATCCTCATGACATAATTTGTTTGTCTAATAGTCCTACATCGATTTGTGCAGGTTTCAATTCAATATCATTGTAAAACACCTTAATTTTTCCATATTTACACTTATATTTCCACCAAAATGGAAGGATTTGGAATAATTCGGAAGGATATCCGAATTTTTCGGAAAAGTTGAAAAATTCGGAAAGATTGGCCATCTCTGGTAACGACTCTATCCGAATCCGAAGAGAAATAGAAATATTGATAGTGTATGGACAGACTGACAACCATCCATTCAGCATCCAACTGACCCAACCATAAAAGACACAGAGTAAAAAAACAACCATTGCATTGCGCTTTGCGCTGCGCTCGCTTTCGCTTCGGTCGACAGCTGTTTGAAGTTTGATTACAAAAATTGAGCTGTCAAAATAAATCGTGGCTTCTAATTTCTTTTTATTGATTAGTTTAGGACAATGATTAAACTATTTTCATTAAAGCAGCAAAAGAAAGATGAGGAAGGCTCGGCAAGGCCTGGAGGATCACAAAAGAAAGCGTCAGCTGCACAATTGCGGATTACAAAAGGTATTTCTCAGAGCTAGTACTTGTCTATATAATAATTCCAAATTGCACTCTTGCTTTCCCTGAAAGCTGTTAGACCTATATATCTCATAATTCTTTTTTAAATAAGGTGTCCAAATAAACTATTTTGAACAGATCAACATATCTGCAAAGACCTGATATACCTTTTCAAAATTGGATATTTGTCTTGACTCACCAATCACAGTTAGAAGATGCTGTCCTCATTTCTTTGAAGTCCTATATCTAATCGTACTTGTTACGTTAAATTAATGGGCTTCCGCCCCCTTATCGACACTCTGACCAAATTAATTACTAAAAACTTGTTGCAGATTTAAATGAGTTGAATTTGCCGAAAACATGCAATACAGAGTTTCCAGATCCAGATGATTTACTCAATTTTAAATTAATTATATGTCCTGATGAAGGTTTCTACAGAGGAGGCCGTTTTGTATTTAGTTTTAAGGTAAGTTTTGTTGTATGTAGGTACTAATACATGATAAATAAATTATCTACAAATTTTTAAATGATCAGAAATATGTCAGGATGACTCATAGTACGCCAAATAAGGTAAAGTCATTATCCTTAGGGATCCTTGAAGTATAGGTACTGTAATAACTATACTTCAAGGATCCCTAAGAATAATGATAATGTTATGTACCTTTGTTTATGAGGAAAATTCACAATGTTTCACCACAATACTCTTTATGTTCTATACATAATTTCTTTGCACATCAGCTTTGCTAGATGGCAAAGTTGCATACCCAAACTTATTGCTAGTCTTCACAAAATAAAAGGCCCATTTTGACAGTTCACCCCCATGAACGAGTGTAAGCATTATATGTATAGGAACGAAAAGACTAGACCTCGTTGAAGAAACAATTTTCCTTGGAATCACTATAGACATGAAACTTCAATGGGGTCCTCATGTAACTAGTCTCTCACGAAGACTTAGCTCAGCTGCTTATGCGGTCAGGCAAATCAGACACATCACAGATGTAGGAACTGCCAGATTGGTTTACTTTAGTTATTTCCATAGTATTATGTCTTACGGAATACTGCTTTGGGGGAGAGCGGTAGATATAAACACAATATTTGTCTTACAAAAAGGGGCCATTCGGGCTATCTATCAACTAGATGCTAGGCAATCACTAAGGGACAAATTCAAAAATATCAATATACTTACTGTTACCTGTCAATACATTTATGAAAATATCATGTACACCAGATAAAACATAGGTTTATTTAAGACTTTAGGTCATAATCATAGTATTAGCACTAGAAATAGAAATAACATTGCCATGCCCGCGTTCAGACTCAGTAAGGTTGCTCACTCTTTTATCAACCGACTTCAAAAAAAGGAGGAGGTTCTCAATTCGACCCGTATGTTTTTTTTTTTTTTTTTTCTATGTTTGTTACGCGATTGCTCCGCCAATTATGAACCGATTTGAACAAATCTTTTTTCGGCGTATAGGTAATACCTCAAGGGTGGTCCCATTGACACCAGGTCAGGATCTGATGATGGGATCCTGGAGAAATCGAGAGAACTCTTCAAATATTATAGGCAGACCTATAGTGATTTTTGTGTTTTTCATAATAACTCGTGCAAATGCACATGGTAAGCATAATATTGTGATGCGGAACTGCTGATGAAGACCACATATGGCCACCAGATCTGCTCAATACTAGGTACAAATACAATGCGTGGCTGACGGGCAGGCACGCATAGCCTAAACCGGTGGACCTAGAGCCATGAAACTTTGTACAGGGGTTCCTTAGTCGCGTGGGGTAGCACTGATATAGCATTTGACAAAATTAATTCCCCAAGGGAGGGGGGGATAAGGGGTTACAGTTAGTATTAAACTCAATCTAATCAAATAGGGTTTGTGGAAGTCGGTTTTGTCTAAAGTTTACTTTTTGTTTCAATTATGGGAGTATGTGTTAGTTTTTATAATAAAATACCTAATGAAGCAACGGACCTACCAGAAAGGAGGTTCAAAAACTATGTCAAAAACGGCCTATTGAAGAAGTCTTATTACAGTGTAAAAGAATATTTAGATGACAAAACTGCATGGTCTTTACCATCTCAGCGCACAGAAATCCAAAGAGGGGCGATGAACTGAGTCAGTATGTCTCTTCTCGGTGTATTTCCTTAGACTTAAGTAGAAATACATAACATTGTATTTTTAAGGCTCTGATATTTTAAAAGAGGTATGGGGGAGTTTCTTGCCCTTCTTTGCTCCATCCCTAAGCCCACAACTTCCGAACATTAATATTATATTGAAGAAAAATATTAATATTATATTGACATTGACTAAGTAATATGTATGATTTTATGGTCAATAAAAATTTTGAACTTGAACTTGAACATGAAGTTTTAACCCCCGCGTAGGTAATAGAAGCGGTTTTCCTAGGTGCAACTTGTACGCAACAGTTGGCTTTTATTACCTACGCATTAGGGGTTAAAACTTCATGGGTGTGAACTGTCAAAACGGGCCTTTTATTTTGTGAAGACTTCAGTCACATGACACTTTGAATGGCAAACATATGAGTTACAATACAAGGAGGCAGTTTCTCACATCCCAAGGAAACACATGTTATCTACAGCTCTTCTTCATTTCATCCTTCCTCAAATGTAAGTGTTGATAAATAAATGAACACTAACATTTCCAGGTTCTTGAAAGACAACCGTCTAAATATAGTGAAATCTAAAAAAACATGTGACATTGGCGAAATTAACCTAAGTTGTTGGACTGCCATTAATTAAGACATTTAATTGTGTCACAATATGATAGAGAATGCAACTTTGCTACAGAGCTAGCTTACCCCTTCCGTCTCCCCTTGTAATATTACATTTATCTGCTAACAGCAGTAAGGGAGGTTTGTTGTTATTGTGGGCTAATGCAATGATGCTTGCCACTAATTGTATACACTTTTTCCTAGTTTGTTTCCTTTTGTTTTTTCTCCATCATTTATTTTTATGCTACACTCTTTATACACCCCAACATTGAATAACATGCTTGTGTATTTTTTTATTTTAGGTAGGACCAAACTATCCACACGAACCTCCAAAAGTGAAATGTGAAACTGCCGTGTATCATCCAAACATTGACCTGGAGGGCAATGTGTGCCTCAACATACTCAGAGAAGACTGGAAACCTGTGCTCACAGTCAACTCCATTGTCTACGGACTCCAGTATTTATTCCTGGTAAGATGATACTACTATAGGGTCACACCGTTTCCCATATGGGGAGGCAGAGCTACAGTTATTATTATTATTATTACTTTATTGCACAGAAAAAACATATTACAGACACTTCATATCAGACAGTTGTGCCCATTTGTAAGTCAGTTATTCAATACTGCAGCTGTGGAGCAACGAAGGTTTCCTTACAATGCTGCTGTTTTGTCTTTCATTCTATGTTTTATGTTGCATTTTTCTGATAAGCTGCTGCAATATATTTTTTTCCCTTTGTCACCTACTTGCATCAGCCAAGTGCCTGTCAAGTTACAAGACAAGGACTGCAGAATTATAAATATTGTGATTGGCAATGCCCTTATTAACAATGCAATGTTATGTATAAATAAGTTACCTCTCTACTTGATAATAAAAAACCTTATCAGTCATAGTTGTGAGAGTGTAATATTACTAATTATAAACACTGTGCCTATTCTTGAAGTCCAGGGGCTCAATTCTCGTATGAAAATCGCATCGCGATAGCATATCGATTAATCCGAAAGGCGCAAAAGGTTGTTCCAACAAAATAGGCGCCGACAAGCCAAATACAGCATTTTGAGCCCTTGAAAGAAATCGACGCGTTATCGCTTATCGCTATGCGTTTTCCATAACAAAATAAGGCCCCTCCAAATGAACGTAATTACATGCGTGTGTGCTTTCTGTGTTCGCAATCATAAGGTATTGTGGAATAAGCTCAAATTAGTCAATAACGTCCTCATCATGAACCTTATCTATTTCACTAGTCTCTGTTAGTCTCCCTCTACCACTTGCAATGTGCACTTGCAGGAACCGAACCCAGAAGACCCACTGAACAAGGAAGCGGCAGACGAACTCCAGAGCAACCGACGACTGTTTGAGCAGCACGTGCAAAGAGCCATGCGAGGAGGCTACGTCGGTTCAATGTACTTCGAACGGTGCCTCAAGTGAGGCGGACCTGTAACTGTAATTATATAAAAAGAATAAAATAAAGAAATCTCTCACTTTTTATGAGTATTATGATTATGCGTACCTAGTGTTTAACTGAGTAGGTATCTTATTCGGGAGTGGTACGGAAACTTTTAAAATGTGCGACTTCAGTGGGTCGGAAATAATGGCAATACAATAGTATTAGTACCGTAATGACAACCCTTCTGCATCGCTCTACTGGCACACAAACCTCTCGTGCGACGTGCTACGTGCGTGCATGTCGGTTATTCTGCGAGTGAGTGGTGAGGTGACATGAACATGACGGTAATTCCATGTGAAACCTCGCTAACTGTCCCAGTTTCGTAAGTGTTAAGTACAGATGGCGCTACCTGTACTCAACGCTGATCGCGTTTCATATTGCTAACGCGGATCGCGTATCATGATTCATGACAACTAAGCTAAAATATCATCTCAAATTAGTAGCGAGCGCGTCGAAGATTGCGTGTTTAATACGAGCGCTACTTCATGCGGCTGGGGCGGGAGGATGCCACGCGTCCCATCACCAATGTGAGTCTTATTGCGATGTAGGAGAGGTGGGTTTGTTAGGCGGTGTGAAGTGAGGCAGAGAGCAGGCAGGCGGACGTCAGCGGCGACTCATGCATGGCTGCGGCTGAGTCAGTGCCCCTCCGCCGCCGCCGCCGCGTCAGCGTCAGTGCCGCCCCGACCGCCGCCGAACCGCCACACGCTCCCGCCCCGCGCCGCAACCACACAACGTGCCAGCACTCTCGACACGCCACTCGGTTGCGAAAGTCTGCGCGATGATATACAAGTGAGAGCTGCCCGACAGTAACGCGCATCGCACGGTGCGCCAACCTCGCCGAGAGAGGCCGAGGGACATTCGAAACTCCGTCAGCTGGGCCGACGCGGCCCGACACACGGGACTTAACTCACAAGCAATCTACTTATATCACCGAGGGACTGTAACCAATTTTTTTAATGTGTCAAGTCAGTATCGCATACTGCTGCTACGTCAGATCGCAGAACGCTTCGAGCAGGAACTACAAGGTTATGCAAATGAGTTCTGAACGCTTCTATACCAGGGCTAACCAAAAGACCATCCATAACTTCAATAAACTTTAACGTTTGCGGCTTCGCCGTACGGTGTTAGTGCTTCTCTTTAGTTCGGTATCGCGATCGCTAATTGCTAATTACTGTGCGTGTCTGATAAGCGACGAGCGCGGTATCTGCGAGTGGCGAGGTGCATCAGAGCGACTCCAGCAGCCAACATGAGCGAGCCGCAGCCGGAGCCGACCCTGCTCTCGCAGTGCGAAATCCCCATCATCGACCTCGGACATATCGGTAAGAATCCGCTTCTCACAACACAAAACAGGTAGACGGGACACCTCGAAAGCATAACGGTTGACCACCAAATAAAGAGCCCCGACTACAAAGCCAGTTTACCTGGCAGCGGGCCCCGGTGGCTGGGACGTGCGTGGCAACGGAGACAGCTGTGCGACGCCCCTTGTCGACACAACCGGAGACCTTCGTGCATCCCGCTCTTCCCCGGGACGGGTTCAAAGACCGGGCGCCAGTTCCCTAACTGCTCGCTCAAACGTCCACCTAGTTCCCCAGATGCAGAGTGTAACATGCACTTAGAGCTGAGTCAATCAAAACAAAGCATAGGTACTTGTAATGCCATCCATAGGAATAACCACGCTATACTTCTATTGCTAAGAGCTAAAGTGGTCCAGCAAATACTATCGATGTCAAACATAAAAGTAGGTAGGAGATATTGCAAGCTTAAATAATGGAAAGGATTTTTGCTGCTAATTACTGACTTGCCCAGCTTAAAGGAATCTGAGGAAGTCATCTCAACATTATAATAATAACCGACCAAACAATACGCACGACCTAGTACCTACATTCTTGTCTTACGTACCTATTTGAGTACGAGCGGGATCATCATCAGAGGAGGTATGTTAATTGAAATAAGATGCATTGAGTCAGCGGTAGAATTAGTGACATGTGGTGTGGGTAATTCTTCATTCCCTTGTTAGGTTTAATGTGAATTAATGCAGTACAGTGTTGCTCTATTCAGACCTCTTGACATCCTTTCTAGATTCCTTTCAAATTACAGCTTCGTGACTTAACAATATACCTACCTACCTACAACATGCCAATAATAAAAATATTTGCGTGCAAAATAAATACATAGTATCGTTTGATAAATAAATGATGGATGTCAGATATCCGAATACCTACTTATCAACTACACACATACTGTCACATACATACCTCATCCAATACTTTATCGTATATTTTTTTTCGTTATTATCAAGTAAGTAACAAAAGCGATAAAAATCGCTAAAGATACATAGAAGTAAGTATGTACCTCTACTGTCGTCGAGCAAAACCACGCTGCTCAACTTTTGGGTTTTATCACGTTGAAATAAAGTCCAAGTGCGGCTTGGTTTGTCTTCCTTACATAGGTTCTTACCTAGAAAAAAATATGCTTAGAGATATAATTTGAAATGCAATCGCCCATTTTCAGGGTTCCGTACTCGAAGGGTGCCAAACGGGACCCTATTACTAAGCCTCCGCTGTCCGTCTATCCGTCCGTCCGTCAGAAAGCCCTCCAGCACGAACCGTAATAGCTAGAAAGTTGAAATTTTCACAGAATGTGTAACCTATCTGTTGCAGCTCCACCAACAAATACTGAAATACACGAAATATTGACAAAATAGAAACGTATTTTTTTGTACTTTTGGTACAATGATGGTGCGGAACCCTCCGTGTAAGAGTCCGACTCGCACTTGGCTTATTTTTAAGGGTAAATAAACGAGGTACGGGGGAGTTTCTGGCCCTTCTTTGCTCCATCCCTAAGCCCACAACTTCCGAACGGGCGGTAGTTACCAAAATATTAATATTATATTGACGTTGACTAAGTAATATTATGATTTTATGGTCAATATTTTTTATAATACGAGCTGCAGGCAGGTAAACAAGGACTCTGTTAATCGTAAATCTGCATGTTAATCGTAAATCTGAAGAAAAAAAGGTCCCATTCCATCCTTCTTGCGGATTAAGGGCAACGGCCGTTGGGAGCAGTCCAAGAGTACAATTAAAAAATAACCGGCTAAGTGCGAGTCGGACTCGCGCACGAAGGGTTCCGTACCATTATCCATAAAAAACCGCAAAAAAAAAAAAAACACATGTTGTATGGGAGCCCCCCTAAATATTAATTAAATTTTAATTTAATGATTTATTTTTTAAGTAAATAATATATTGTGATGTGAACATTTTAAGCGGCTACCTGCTACCATTATCAATATCGAGCAAAAAAATCACGTTTGTTGTATGGGAGCCCCCCTTAATATTTAATTTCTTTTCTTTTTAGGGTTCCGTACCCGAAGGGTGCCAAACGGGACCCTACCTTACTGCGACTTCGCTGTCTGTCTGTCTGTCTGTCTGTCTGTCTGTCTGTCACCAGGCTGTGATGTGATGATAATCATTTAGTTATTGTTATTCTGATACCTACGGGTTCAATACGGTTTTTTTTTGCATTTGAGAGTAAACCAGACAAACACAGAAAAAATAAGTGTTTGACATGGTTTGACCATGCATAAAAACACATCTTTTATTGCTTTTGTTTTTCTGTAAGTGTAGAACAAAAGGTCTGATAAAAACCAGAAGTAACGTCATTTTGCAATCCAAATAATAATATATTTAGGTAGGTATATCAGTGAGTAATAATAACATTGACTGAAGTAACTATGTATGTTTCATCAGACAAAATGTATATTTACCTCCACAGTTCGTACCTACAATATCCGTGACAACTATATTATACAGCAGCTTTTATAACCTGGGTAAAGGTTTTAGTTTAGGTTTGAGGTTACTTCATGTAACCTGTAGTTATGATTACTAACTACAAAATGTACCTGTAGTCAGTAGTAAAAGATGTGTTTTTTTATGCATGGTCAAACACTTAAATTTTTCTGATTGTCTTTTTCACTCTCAAATGCAAAAAAAGTCTAGAATTGTAGGTTGGTATCAGAATATCAATAACTAAATGATTATCATGGACCGAAAGAACCAGATTATACCGCTTTCTGACCCAAACTCCCAGAAAATTAATAAGCTTAAAAGACTTGCTAATTGGCCAGTCACTCGTCTGGCACTCTTTCCCAGCCTGTCTGACCCACATTCGATGCCCATTCATCATGTTACGTCTACGCTACTAATGCTACAGTAGGTAAACCTACTTGTATTTTTATTCTATGACTCAACCCTAGCGGAATTAGATACTTAACACCAGTATCTAATTATATTAGATATTGGATTGGATATTAACGAATCCAAGATGGCAGAATTGCTATGGACCAACATGTTTAAGCAGGGAAATAAATAAAACAAAACAAGCAAGCAAGCAACCAAGTTGTATAAGCACAGCAGGTCCTACCTTACCAATGTGTTTTGATTGGCCACAAAACTTATTTGCCTGCTTGTAAATCCAATAATTGAAACAAAAAGTAAACTTTAGAAAAAACCGACTTCCACAAACCCTATTTGATTAGATCGAGTTTAATACAAACTGTAACCCCTTATCCCCCCCCCCCCCCCCCCTTGGGGAATTAATTTTGTCAAAACCCATATCAGTGCTACCCCACGCTACTAAGGAACCCCTGTACAAAGTTTCACGGCTCTAGGTCCACCGGTTTAGGCTATACGTTGCCTGCCCGTCAGCCACGCATTGTATTTGTACCTAGTATTGAGCAGATCTGGTGGCCATATGTGGTCTTCATCAGCAGTTCCGCATCACAATATTATGCTTACCATGTGCATTTGCACGAGTTATTATGAAAAACACAAAAATCACTATAGGTCTGCCTATAATATTTGAAGAGTTCCCTCGATTTCTCCAGGATCCCATCATCAGATCCTGACCTGGTATCAATGGGACCAATGGGAAGGTAAACCCTTTCAAACAAAAAAATAATTTTCCAAATCGGTCCATCCGTTTAGGCGCTATCGGGGTGTAGACATAAAAAAAAAAAAAAAAAAAAAACAAACATACGGACGAATTGTAAACCTCCTCCTTTGGGAAGTCGGTTAAAAAAGGGGCGAACCCTGTGTTTTAGGATAAGTTTATAATCACTTGATGTTAACATGAAATATCGGTATTAACTAATTATTATTAAAAGATTTAAACAATTTGAAATTAGTCATGCAAGAATCTGAGTTAAAAATAAAATACTAATATATAAAATATTAAGAATTTGAAGGCAATTCGATTTCCAAATGAAAAGATACAGAATATCGATCTACTGATCCGAGACGTAAAATTAATTCATAGCAGTCTTGGTGAAAGAACTACCACACCCACAGATTGAGATCTTCTGGTTTAATGCCAGGGTCTGGGTATAGTCTAAACGATCTATTGGCTGATGAGTAACGTTTAAAGGGGGGCGCCACTTTTACTCAACTAAAATAAATGTAACGAATCTGTCATCAAATCACCTTTCACTCCTCATTGGTATTTATCAAGCCTTAGTTCCGCCTCTCACCGCGCACGCTTTTGGAAGACTACAGGGTGTAACTGAAGGGTGTAGTCATATTTTAGGGGGATGTTAGGGAGACCATTCTGAGAATCTTTTACTATGAAACCGATTTGATCAGAGCAAC